>VDFB02281492.1:1056033743-1056490980 GCA_007258455.2 Sequoia sempervirens
GAGAGGGAGAGAGAGAGGGAAGGAGTGAGTGAGAGGTAGATACAGAGAGAGGAAGATAGAGAGAAGTATGTAGGGAAGGAGAAATAGAGGGAGAGAGAAGTAGAGAGAGAGAGAATGGTGAGATAGAGAGTAGAGAGGAAAGGAGAGAGTGAGAGAAAGGTGGAGAGAGATAGAGGAAGGTTGGGAGATTGAGAGGGAAGGAGGAAGATGTAGAGAGAGAAAGAGAGGTGGATAGAGAGAGGGAGAGGGGAGATACATGTAATTAGAGAGGGAAGGAGAGGTAGAGAGAGATAGAAAAGTAGATGGAAAGAGAGAGAGAGAGAGAGAGAGAGAGAGAGAGAGAGAGAGAGAGAGAGAGAATTGAGATAGAGAGGTGTAGAGAGAGTCGTACAGATTGATGGATGGAGAGGTAGGTAGAGAGGGAAGGAGAGGGAGAGGTATGGATGAAGAGAATGGGAGGTGAGAGAGAGGTGAGATAGAGAGAAATAGAGAGAGTGGTAGGAAGTTATAGATGGAGAGGGGAGATATAGATAAGTATAGATGGAGGGAGAGGTAGGGAGAGAGAGGGGTGATATAGAGAAAAATAAAGAGAGAGTGATGTAGGAAGAGGTAGGTAGAGAGAGGGGGAGAGGAGATAAAGATAAGTAGAGAGGGTAGGAGGCAGAGGGGAGGTAGAGAGGAAGCAGAGAGGATGAGGGAGGAGGGAGAGTAGGGAGGGAGAGAAAGGAGATAGAGAGGAGAGAGATAGTGGTAGGCAGATAGATGAGGTAGGTAGAGAGAGGATTGAAGATAGGCAGATAGGAAGAAGAGAGAGAGGCATAAGCATGAGGGAGAGAGAGGGGTGAGAGCAGGATAAAGAGAAACTCGAGAGTTAGGAGGATGGAGGGAGAGGTGGGTGAAGAGAGAGAGAGAGAGAGAGAGAGAGAGAGAGAGAGAGAGAGAGAGAGAGAGAGGTGTAGAGAGAGTGGTAGGGAGTGATGAATTAAGAGGGAGGTAGAGAGGAATTGTGTAGATAGAGAGTAGAGAGGGAAGGAGAGGGAGAGGTATGGATGGAGAGTGGAAGGTGAGAGAGAGGTGAGATAGAGAGCAATAGAGAGAGTGGTAGGCAGTGATGCATGCAAAGGGGAGATATAAATAAGTATAGAGGGGGAGAGAGGTAGGGAGGGAGAGAGAGGTGAGATAAAGAGAAACAAAGAGTGTGATGGAGGGAGAGGTGGGTAGAGAGAGGGAGAGAGGAGATAAAGACAAGTAGAGAGGGGAGGAGAGGTAAATAGAGAGAGGAGAGATAGAGAGTAGAGAGAGAGTGAGGGAAGGAGGGAGAGAAAGGTGAAATAGAGAGGTGTAGAGAGAGAGTGGTATGGTGTGATGGATGGAGAGGTAGGTAGAGAAATGGATTGGGAGATAAAGAGTAGATAGTGAAGAAGAGAGGGAGAGAGAGAGGTGAGATAGAGAGAAATAGAGAGAGTGGTATGGAGTGATAGAGGGAGAGGTAGGTAGAGAAAGGGATAGGGGAGATAAAAAGTAGAAAGATAAAATTAGAGAGGGAAGGAGAGAGTGATAAATAGAGGTAGAAGAAGAGGGAGAGAGGAGGTAGATAGATGTAGAGGGAAGGAGGGAGGGAGGGAAATAGAGATATGTAGAGAGGGATAGAGGGAGGGAGAGAGAAGTGAGATAAAGAGTGTTAGAGGGGGAAGGGGAGAGAGAGAGAGAATACAACTTTTTGAGTACCAAAATTTGACATGTTGATTACTAAAATTTGACTAAGTTTGAAATTTTTTAAGATCTTCCAAAAACTATAATTTGCATTATGATTCCTAGAGATCTGAAACCACTCTCAAACATCCTAAAACTATATACATGAAATATAACTTAAAGTATAAGAAAATAAATGTCCATATGTAAATGTCAAAAAATTAAATGTCTATATGTAAATGTCAAAAATGTTTATTTCATGTATATAGTTTCCCTAAAAGATAAGAAGAAGAAAGATAAAAAAAGAAAAGAAAAGAATTCAATGTAGACCAAAACACAAGCGCGTTATAACGTGCTCATGTTTTGTCAATGCATTCACAAAACACAAGCACGTTATAATGCGCTCACGTTTTGGAAATGTTTTTTTGAATTTAAAAAATGTGTGTTTTTTGAAATTCAAATCATAATGCGAGCACATTATAACATGCTCAAATTTTTAGCTTGGTAATGACTGAGCCTAGGCTTGGTCACTACCAACCCATAACGTGAGCACATTTTACTATAATGCGCTCACATTTTTGCTATTTTGGGTTGAAAAGGTGAATTGGCCACTTTTTGGCCCTCCATCTTTTTGTACTTACCCAACTGACTTTACACAATTCATACTTCACCACTGTCACCTTTTGCACACTTTCTCTACATTGCATCTTCATTTGCATCTCTCATACCACAACACTAAATAAAGCTCCTATATATACCACAACCAAACAAAATATCAATTAGGTCAGCCTAATTACATGAACCGTGTAACACCATGACCCGTCAGCCCAAAAATCTATCACACACACTTTGCAGAAGGAACGAAAATGTGTACAACAACAAAATAGGTCAGAATGACCTATAACCACTCCCATAAATATGCTCTATACACACACAACCCAAAAACCTTTAGGTCAATACTATTGGTGAAGCAACAACTAAATGAACAAACTATTCATTTGCAATGGCACACAAACCACCAAATCACTTTCCACTTGGAGTTCATACACATTTAACACCTTCCAACACTTCCTCAAAACCACACAATATAATATTAACATGCACTTTGCAAGAACTTTTCCATTACTAATCTTGATACACTGTCAAAATATCTTCAACTACGAAAGACATCAAGATTGAAAAAAATTGGATGTAGAAATGCCCAACATATACCATGAACACCTCAAAAATATATGACAAGATTATGAATAGCGAAGCAATGAGAACCAAAAAAATGTTCCTCTGAACACTAAATATGCACACTAGGACAACCAATTCTCCAAAACACTTAGTCTTCTATGAACCAATACTTCTGCATTTCTACAATGGGTTGCCATCAATGAAAATACCATATATCAACATGGTCATGTTTCCAACAATCTCCCCCTTTGTGATTGATGGCAACACACTCTTCCAAAACACTCTCAAAAACATTCTCCCCCTTTGACATCAAAGGAAAATGGTATCAAAAAGATACTTCTTTTCTATACTCAATACACTTCAACAACAATCTCCATCTCCCCCTGAGTGAAATATTTACATCAAAGTGGCTTCCCCTAACAATGTTATCCATCAAAAATGACAAAAATTGTACCACAACACCATCAACTACTTTCACATATGTACATTGAAATAAAAAATGCATATATAGAGAAAAAAATGTACAACTCAACCTTTATAAGACTCCTTTATTTTAGCAAGGCATGCCTCCCAATCTTTCTTTACAACCTCCCAGTCGTTTTTAGCAAAGACAAGCATATGGCATTGATTTTCAAACTAAATATGGAGGTATTCTTCTAGAGAACTAGGCACTAGATTCATTTTCACCACCTTCTCAACATTAGCTAAGACTCTAGTTAAAGGGGTAAGCCTTGGACTTACCATATCTGTAAGATGACTATACTACATTATTATTTTCCTTTTGTTCTTGCAGTAGAAAGAATTGACCATGCAGATTTTCAATAATTGCTCTTGTAGCTCCATCTACATCATTTACCAAATCATATGCTCCTGAGGCTTGAGAAATTTGTGACTCAATTGAATCCATTTGTTCTTTGATGCTCCTTGTAGAATTTGGCTATTTCAAACAAAGTTGAGACAAAAACTTTAGCTTCTTCCAAACATTTCTTAACATCCTCTAAGTTGCCTTGCAACTTACCATGTGCACTTACTACATTCATCAAAAACTTCTACTATTCTCTTATCATTGACCTTTGAAATTTACTTTTTAATCTTTTCTTCCAACCCAATAGAATAATCCTTAAAGGAATCAAGCAATAATTTTAGTTTTTGCACACTAGAAAGAGAATTATCAATAGTTATTTCAGGAATACCTTCCTACAACACCTTCACTACTTCATCTACCAACTTTGCTGTCTTATGGTGTGTTTGCAAAATTTTCTTCCATGTAGAGGAATGTAATTCTTCACCAAGTTGTAACTTATGTAAAGGGAAAATTTTATTCAAGCTCACTTGACCTTGTTGCATGGGAATTTGCAGGAGTTGTGCAAACACCACTAGTTCAAACTACAACTGCATATCCAATAGATCTTTTAGTGAATCTCTAGAGACTCTAGAGGATTCACCACCATTTTTTTCAATTTCTCCTTCCTTTTTATCATTCTTCTCCTTTTATCTATTACCAAAACATTCTTAAACATTCTTCTCTACTTCTAAAGGAGGTGAATGCTAAATAAGACAACTGAGAGGGGGGGTGAATCAGTTGTCATAGATTTTAACCTTTAATTCAATCATTGAAACTAATACTTAAAATGGCTTAAATGTTTAATCATCAAATTCCAATCAAGAAACTTGAATCTAACACATAAACACAATAACACCAGATTTGAATGGAAAACTCAAAAAGGGAAAAATCATGGTGAGGATTAACTCACACTATAGACGATATCAAAACTGATTTAAAAAAAGGCTCACTGCCTGAAACAAGGCTCACTGCCTAAGATAAGGCTCGTTTCCTGAGATAAGGCTCATTGCCTGAAATAAGGACTCATTGTCAACTAGGGCTACAACTCGAAGGGCTCACTGCCACAAAGATACAAATAAGACAAATAAGACTTATTACAAAGAGACTATAGTCCCAATGCAATGAAGGATTCCACCACATTCACTTGATCAACTTACATGAATGATAGAGTTCACCTTCCGCTCTCTACATCCGAAAACTCAACATTAAGCTTCACACTGGTCTACCATACACAACTCACACACACATTTTGAATAGCATCAATGTCGCGTCTACTCTTTCACTTATCTTCTTTTCTCGTATTTTTCATTACTAGTTCATTTTGTATTTATACTATCTCCAACCTTGAAAAATATCCAAAGTTGGCTATCCAACTTCAAATTCAAATTAGGTCAGTTCCAAAACATCCTATGGTGGAATTAGAATGAGGGTGACCCAAACACACACTTCATCAGGACCCAAAATAGATCCAACATACTTCATCAACTTCAAAGATAGTGCTTAACACAAGGTTGGCCAAACTAGTGTAAAACACATAGAACAATTAAGCTCGAAACTTCTAGAAACCAAAAATATCTTTAATGCAATCAAAACATCTTAACTCTAGAACCGCAAGTCAAAAGACTTCATCAAAGAGAAATCTAGACCAAATTTTTTTCTCTTGGACCTCAACTAGAACACAAAAAAATATAGTTCACAACTAGTGAACACAACTCAAACTACACAACAAACCAACAACTAAAAAATATAGATATAGCAACCTTTAAAAACTATGACCAACATATCTGAACCGTACAAACATAGGGGAAAATACCAGATCATTACCCAAAGCAACAACTGAATACCTGTAAACTTTCTTCAATATAATTTTCTCAATATCCTCAACATATAAAGCCAACAACAACTAGTAGATAATCGGTTGACCAATTGACATCACTGAAAGCACCTTCATTCCTTTCTCCATTCTTGCAACAATCTCCCCCTTTGTCATTGATGGAAAAACATGATGTGAAAAACCATTAAAGACACCATATTAGTTCTAAATATACTTCTCAAGATTTTTCTTTTTGCTTCCCCCCCTCAAAAGATTATCTTCCTCATTACCCACTTTCTCTCCTTTTCACATGCTTTCTCTCCCCCTTTGACATCAATGGAAAAGGAAAAAGATATGTTCATTGAATCTTCCTTTGAAATGAAAACATAATACTCATAATGACAACACCTAAAACTACCTGCTCCCATTGAGAGGTAGCCACCAAAACATCAGTCCAAAAAGATAGAACCATGAATCCACTGAACTGATGCATCTCCAAGTGCATCTTAGTTTATGAAAGGAGGAGAAATAGCCCCTAACTTCTCCCAGAGATACTCAAAAGCATCTTTAGGAAGAGCCTTTGTAAATATATCAACAATCTGATCCTTTGTCGGAACATACTCAAGCTTGACTTCATTCTCCATGAACTTCTCTCTCAAGAAATGATATCTAATAGATACATGCTTCATCCTCAAGTGCATCATAGGATTCTTTGAAATGTTAATTGCACTTGTATTATCATAGAAGATAGAAATAGGATCATCATATAACACTATGATATCTTTCAATGTTTATTTCATCCATACAACTTGTGTACAACAAGATGCAATAGCGATATACTAAGCTTTAGTAGTAGACAAAGAGACTGAATCTTGCTTCTTGCTCAACCATGCCACCAATATACATCAAAGAAAGAATGCACCACCACTTGTACTCTTTCTGTCATTTACACATCCAGCCCAATCTGCATCTGTATAGGAACTACGTGTAAAGGTAGTATCTTTAGGATATCACAATCCATAATCTGGAGTTCCATTCAAATATTTGAATATTTTTTAACCACAACAACATGTGTTTCCTTCGGATCTTCTTGAAATCTAGCCACAAGACATACTGCATGGATAATATCCAGTCTAGCAGTAGTCAAATACAGTAATCCACCAATCATAGATCTATATTTTCTTTGATTAGCCTTAGGTGAATCATCATCTTTACACAATTTGCAACCAGTCACCATAGGAGTACTTACCAGTTTGGAACCATCCATCTCAAACTTCTTCAACATCGCTCTCACATACTTAGACTGTGAAATGAAAATACCTTTCTCTATTTGATTAGTTTGTAGCCCAAGAAAGAAATCTCCCCAAACATAGACATTTCAAATTATTTCTGCATCTCTTCTGCAAACATCTTGCACATATTTTCATTTCCTCCAAAGATAATGCCATCAACATATACAACTACAATCAAGATTTTGTCATTTTGAATCTTAAACTACAAATCACTGTTTGTCATACCTTTGTTAAATCCTTGTTGAATCAAGTACCTGTCTAACCTTGCGTACCAAGCTCCAGGAGCTTGCTTCAATCCATATAAAGCTTTCTTCAATCTGCAGTATATATCTGGTTGATCTGTTAACTAAAATCCTTCTTGTTGTTCCATGTAAACTTCTTCTTCCAGCTCACCATTCAAAAATGATGACTTGACATCCATCTAATAGACTTTGAAATCTTTATGAGCAGCCAATGCCAGTAACATCCTTATAGCTTCCATTCTTACTACCAGGGAAAAAGTATCTTAAAAATCTATACCTTCTACTTGTGATTAACGTTTACACACAAGCATCGCTTTGTTTTTGACAACTCCATTCTCATTCACCATATGTTTGAATACCCATTTCGATCCAATGATATTTTTATCTGTTGGTCTTGGGGCCAATTCCCAAGTTTGATTCATCTCAATTTTCAAAAGTTCTTCTTTCATTGCTTCCTTCCAATGTTCATCTTTATAGGCTTCACTTACTGTCTTCGACTCAATCTTAGAGAATAAACACAAATTTACTTCAGCAACAACTTTGCTTTTGGTTAATACACCTTTTGTCTTGTCTTCAATAATCTGATTTTTTGAATGATTCCTCTATACATATTTTGGTGTCCTAGGGGACATCACCGAAGCATCTTCTTCTCTTTCATCATGTTCATCATGCTTCTTCTGCTCATCTTTATCTTGTTCTTCCACAATTTCTTCTATTCTTGCACAATCATGTTCATCATACACATATCCATCAATATCAATAGAATTCTTCATTGTCTCATCAACCTTCACATTCGAGCTCTCTACAATATTTCTCAATATTTTATTGAAACATCTGTATGCCTTGATTTTAGTAGAATATCGAAGAAATATGACTTCATCACTTCTTGCATCAAACCTATCCAAAGTTTCCTCATCTCTTATGATATAGCATTTTATTTCGAATACCTTGAAATATTTAATTGTAGGAATTCTTCCATGCCATAGCTCATAAGGAGTCTTTATACTATTTTATCTTTCTTGAAATCGATTGAACACATAAACAACAATATGAATAGCTTATTTCTAGTAAACTTCTAGTAAACCAGCTTCAGTGATCATTGATCTAGCAACCTCTTGAACTGTTCTATTTTTTCTTTCAACAACTCTATTCTGCTGAGGAGTTCTCAGAGTAGATAATTGTCTCTTTATTCCATGCACTTCACAAAACATATTGAACACATGGGAGGTGAATTCTACACCTTTATCAGATCTTAAGAATTTTATCTTTAAATTTATTTCATTTTCAACCATAGCCTTGAATGCTTTGAATCTATCTAATGCATATGATTTCTCTCTAAGAAATGTAACCCATGTATATCTAGAATAATCATCAATTAATAGCATAAAGTACCTTTCACCAAGTAGACTTTTCACTCTCACAGGCCAAAAATAATCTATATGAACTAACTCCAGTAGTCCAGTAGTAGATTGTTCCTTTGATTTATAATGATTTCTTGCTTGCTTCCCAAATTAAAAATTCTACAAATAGCATTAACAGACTTTGTAATTCATGGTAAATCTCTCATGGCCTGAACAACACTAATCCTTTCCAAGTTATAAAAATTCATGTGACATTCTCCTATTCCATAACCAACTGTCATTTATCTAAGTCATAAAGCATTGTCCATCAACACCTTTAAGTTGATAGATATTCCCTTTAGATTTATTTCTTGTAGCAATCAATGTTCCAGATCCTTTCTGGATCTCACATTTCTCATCCTTAAACAAAAAATTATACCCTTTTATGCACATCTAACCAATGCTCAAAAAATTATGCCTTAAACCCTTAACATAGTAAACATCGTCAGTATGATGCTTGCCATCAAAACTTACTGAACCTATCCCATAGATTTTAGCACTACTATCATCTCCAAACATAACCAAGCCTCCATCATATTTCTCAAGTTTAAAAAACTTACTCTTATCACCAGTCATGTGATGTGAACAACCACTATCAACTACCCAAAAATTATTTTCTTGTTTATCATGTAGGGTAGAGATAACCACACCTTCATTTTTTTCCTCCTTCTCTAGAGGGTTTTCCTTTACTTATTTTTCTGAATTAGTAGAAGTAGGTTCATCCTTAATCACCAAGAACAAGCATTCATTTTCATCTAGATCCTTATATTCTGAATCTTCATTAGAAATACTAGCATTCTCATTCACATAGTAAGCTTTGTTAATCTTCTTTCCTTTCTTTTCTTTCTCATATCTTTGTTTATTCTTTTTAGCTCTTTCTGGACACTTTGTAGCATAATGACCTATTTCTCCACAACTAAAGAATTTAAAGGGAAACTTACCTTCACACTTACCAAATCCTTTCCTCATTCTTCTTACAAAGTTAGCCTCTATTTCATCAAAGTTTCCTTCTTTCAGATCTTCAACTTTTGTAGCTTTAAAGGAAATCTTTGATTTGCCTCTATTTCTTAGACTCAGCTTCCTTATCTCATAAGATGTCAAAAATCCTAACAGCAGATCCTTAGTACAATTCTTATAATCTATTGTTTGCTCAATAGCACTCACCTCACTATAAGCATCAAGAAGAGTTCTGAGAATCTTCTTTACAATCCTAGTTTCATCTATAGTAGTGCCAAGTGATTGCATTCCAGTCACTACCTCATCCAATCTTTGTACATAAGCTTTAACATTTTCATCTTCAGACATATGTATAAGGTCAAACTATGTTTCCAAATTTTACAATTTTTCGTCTTTAACTCTTTCATCACCATCATGTGCTCTTTCTAAAGCATCCCAAACTTCCTTAGTTGTCTTCAAATTATAAACCTTAATCAACTTAGAATGTACCAGACTATTCTTCAAGATGAACTTTGCCTTATTGTTCACTTCATGTGCTCTAATCTCTTCAGGTGTACTTGTACCATTAGCAGGAGGAGTGTAAGGATTCTTGTAAGCTTTCTCCACATCATATCTATAATACTCTAGGTATTCTTCCATCAATACTTTCCAAATACCATAATTAGTTCCATCAAACCTTGGATAATCAAAGACCATCTTGCTACCCATCTCATACCTTCCTCAAGTAGTTAATCTCTTCACCAAGGAACCAAGCTTTGATAGCAATTGTTGAATAAGACAACCAAGAGGGGGGGGTGAATCAGTTGTCACAAATTTTAACCTTTAATTCAATCACTGGAACTAAGACTTAAAACTGCTTAAATTATTAATCATCAAATGCCAATGTAGAAACTAAAATCCAACACATAAACACAATAACACTAGATTTATGTAGAAAACCCAATAAGGGAAAAACCACAGTGAGGATTAACTCATACTATAGAGAATATCAAAACCAATTACAAAAAGGCTCACTATCTGAAACAAGGCTCACTGCTTGAAATAAGGACTCATTGTCCAATAGGGCTACAACTTGGAGGGCTCACTGCCATAGAGATACAAAGAAGACAAAGAAGAATTGTTATAGAGAGAATAAAATCACAATGCAACAAAGGATTCCACCACAGTCACTTGATCAACTTACATGAATGATAGAGTTTTCCTCTTGCTCATTGCATCCGAAAACTCAACATTAAGCTTCACACTGATCTTCCACACACAACTCATACACACTTTTTGAATAACATCAATGCCACGTCTACTCTTTCACTTATCTTCCTTATTTTCTCTTGTATATTTTTCATTACTAGCTCATTTTGTATTTATACTATCTCCAACCTTGAAAAAGATCCAAAGTTAGCCATGCAACTTTTAATTCAAATTAGGTCAGTTTCAAAACATCCTAGGGTGGAATTAGAATGAGTGCAGACCAAACACATGCTTCACTAGGGCCCAAAATAGATCCAACATACTTCATCAAGTTTGAAGATAGTGCTTAACACAAGGTCAATCAAAATAGTGTAAAACACAGAACAATTAAGTTGGAAACTTTCAAAAACAAAAAATATCTTTAATGCAATCAAAACATCTTAACTCTAGAATTGCAAGTCAAAAGACTTCATCAAAGAGAAATTCCGACCAACAACTTTTCTCTCGAACCTCAACTAGAAGAAAAAAAAACATAGTTAACAACTGGTGAACACAACTCGAACTACACAATGAACCAACATCCAAAAATTTGGGTATAACAACCTTCAACAACCATGACCAACATATTGAACTGCATAAACATAGGGGCAAATACCAGATCATTACCCGAAGCAACAACTGAATACCTGCAAACTTTCTTTAATACAATTTTCTCAATATACTCAATGTATACAACCAAAAACAAGTAGTAGATAGTTCTGGTTGACTAGTTGACATCAATGAAAACACCTTCATTCGTTTCTCCATTCTTGCAACATTGAAGTGTCTTCTTTTTGTGCCTCATTCTTCTCCTTATCACCGCTACTGAAGCACTCTTCTACAATCTTCTCATCTACCGGATGCAAAGTTTCTTCTTTTTGTACTTCAATATTCTCTGGGATACCTTGCATGTCTTCTTTATTTTTCTCGACATTTGTATCCATGTCTAGAGGGGGAAAATCCCATTCAACTTAAGATTCATCCTTCTCCAAGACATCCTGCTTATTATCTTCCTTTTCTTCAACAATATTCTCCACAATTAGAGGGGTTTTATCTATTAGTATGTCTTCTTTTCCAAGCTCATGCTAAAGAAGAAAATGTGCCTATTGTGCTTCAAGGGTGCTAGATATTTCTTTCTTATTGGAACTCCCTGCAGGATTTTTCTAGGAGGACTTAGGAACATCAGGTTAGGGGCAGAGGTCCTTATCAACCTTCTTGTAATTGGAGTAGCTTGTGGAAGAGAAAATGTGGCATTGGATTTATCTATAGAATCCTTGGGTTAGTTCACCATCTCCTCCAACTTAGCTTTCATCTTCTCAACATTATCTACAATGTTTTTATTCTTCCTCTCTATGTTTAATTGAATATTTTTCTTTTCATAGGTGTCATACCTTTCAACAAAAAGATCACTAGGTTTACTTAGCACAACTTTTGTAAGTCTAGTGAGCTTAGCTTTTGTCATTTCATATCCAAGCTTTAGAACCCAAACTGTTCTGGGTTCAATTGTTTCCATATAGCAATAGTCTCTACTCACCATGATTGCTATTTCATTATTGTATTTATCCACAACACTTAATAGAATTATAAACCTCTCTCGCATTTGAGATTGGAATGATTTGAAGAATCCCCACAACATAAAGTTTCAAGATTCTAGGTTTGTAATTTTTCTCAAATGATCTCTTGTTTGCATAGCTAATGGAACACTACCATCCTATATAACATTCTTTGCACCAGGAAACTCATTTAAAAAGTAAAACAAATAAAAAATAACAAGGGTACCATATTGAAATGGGTACCTTGACCCTTTTTTCTTCTACATATTCTCCATCAATTGCAGTCTCAAAAGGTCACACAAGTCAATGTCTAGACCTTCCTTTACCATTTGGTGAGGTGTGAATTGTGGTGGTCGAAACATAGTGTTCTCTGTTTTTCATAGAAGATATTGTAACCTATCACCATAAAAGCATACTTCACCATTGGATAATCATTATTTACTATTAGGGAATGTTTGTCAAACTTTTCTCTAGTGAGCTTCATCACCACCTCGTTCTTCATGGCCTTCAATGTTGGAATCAGTCTATTAGAGCACAAAATGATTACAACCCTAATTGTCTCTTTGTTTATTATTTGTGGCATGTCCAGCCACATAAATTTTTTGTGAATCCTATTGAGAACATAATTAACCCACTCATCCTCATAACAAAAATTGGGAAAAATGTTCCATACATCCAATTTCTTCTTTGTTAGACTCATACTCTGGTTTTAGTTTGAAGTCATTTCTAGTCAACAACTTCTCCCAATATTATGTCATCTTCAAATGATCTTACTCTTCCATCTTTGTATGAATGTATATCCACACATTCTATGTGTGCATTATGCCACTCGAAACCATAGAGAATGCACCTTTAGGGTCCATCTCCATAGATTTATACTTATGCTTCTAGAATTTAGGTCTTGGTCTCTCAAGCACATCAATCACTTGAAGAGTAAATATTTTGAATCTTTACAGAGCTAGGGTTTGTAAGAAATTAATAAATACTTTTGGAATTCATTGGTAGGGTTTCAATAGCACTTCAAAATCACTTCAACGCTTGTTTTCTCTACTCTCCACTTCAAATGATTGATCAAAAATTACTTTAGAAAAATCAGAATGAAATTTAAACCCTTTTCTAGTGACCTAATATGCATTAATTGTAGTAGTGAAAAGTTAGGTCAAAAAGTTGGAAAACCCTTACTGTGTAGTCACAGGCACCTTCAATCACTCTGCAAAATTTTGCAATAAGATATTTCACACTAAAGATACCACCAATAGATCAAGCATAAAAACCTACACATATACCAGTATGTTGAAGACTTCAACATCCCTCCTTCAATAGGGGGTTGGAAAGTTTGTTTTTGAAACTCCCCTTGAGCCAAAGCTCTCTATCTAGTTTTTGGAGGAAACATTTGCACCAGGAGCTAGCACATACTCATTATTCACCTCATTCTCTTCCATTTTCTTCCAAATCTTGTTCATTTCCTTCTTCATCTCCACCAGATCAATCTTCTTTTGTGAACTAGAGGGTTTCACATTCTTGTTTTTGCAAACCTTAGTTGTGTGTCCTGGCTTATTGCATTTGTGACATATGACACTTTTTTGCTGAACAAACATACTTCTTTCCATTTTATATTTTCATTCAAAAACCCTATGCCCAAATACATTATATGTATAATAGTAACCATTGAATGATCGAAACATCATACTATTATTATAACCATTCATCATCTGACTTTTACATTCACTAGCTTTATGACCAAATCTATTGAATGTATAGCACTGAATGGAAAATGATTGAACATTTTGATTCATTCTAATTCTACACTCTACAACTCTATGTCCAGATTTATTGCTAGAGTAGCAATAACCATTAAAAGATAAATAACTTTATACAACTAATTGTTTGATAGGAGGCATTTTGAAATATTTATTTTGGTTTTAGACCTATTTGATATTGCTCTTCTTATCTCTAGTCTTCCTTTGTTCATCATTCTTCTTTTCAGCTTTTCTTGGAGTATGATTTTCCATTGAGATTTCTCCTTTTTCAAATCCTAATCCTTTTTTGTCTTTTGAAGCTTTTTGACGTAAAAGTATATCATCAAGCAGGATGGATCTTTGCTTGAATTTGTCTTCTTGAATCTTTGCTTTCTCTAGATATTTCCTTAGATACACAACTTATTCTTCAAGCTTTGAACATTTTGTAGATTTGTCTTTCAATTTGGCATTCAAGTAGTCTTCAACTCTTTTTCCTTCTTCAACTTGCACTTTTAGATTGGTAATTATCTCATTTGATTGTTTGAGATGCTCATTTGTTTCCTTGAGTTTCTCTTTAACTTTCTTGATTTTCTCCCTCAACTTCTTGATGTTTTCATTTGCTTGCTTAATATCTTCTTTTAGATCTCTATTCTCACATTCTGCTTTATCTAGATCATCAAGGGATGATTTGAGTTCTCCTTCCATGTCAACTTCATAGTCTTCTTCAGTAAACCCTTCAGGGATGCTCTCTTCCAAAGGGATAGGATACATCCTCTTTTTCATGTGTTCAACCTCCACTATCTACCTTAGTGTTTAAGCCAATTGAAGGAAACATGCTTTGATACCAATTGTTGAACACTTAAAATACTAAGAGGGGGGTGGGGTGAATGAAATTCATTAACTTCATCAACTCAAACATCTATTCAAAGAAACAATTAAAGCATGCATCACATAAATAAACATAAGAACACTAGATTTACATGGAAAACCCTTGAACGAGAAGAACCATGGTGAGGATTAGCTCACAATATATTATAATTGGTTACAATGGATTTATAGAATGGTGGATTCATTGTCTGAGGACTCATTCTCCACAAAGAATGGCTCACTTCCTAGAATAGAAAGAGATAGAAGAAAGGTGGCTCACTGCCAAAGGTGAATTGCTAATAATGCATTTGCAACATACTAAAAATAAAATTCCACTTAAGCTCAAAAAATTGACTTTACACACTTCATACTTCACCACTATCAACTTTTTTACACAATATCTACATCAAATTTTTATTTGCATCTCTCATATCTACCACAACACTAAATCAACCTCTTATATATACCACAAGCAAACAAAATATCAATTAGGTCGACCTAATTTCATGAACTATGTAACACCATGACCTGTCGACCCAAATATCTATCAAACATTCTTTGTAAAAGGAACCAAATTTTTTACACCAACAAAATAGGTTGGCATGACCTATAACCACTCCCATAAATCCACTCTATACATAACTCAACTTTGCATGACCCCAAAACCTTTAGGTCAGCACTGTAGGTGAAGCAACAACTAAATGAGCCAACTGTTCATTTACAATGCCACACATACCACCAAATCACTTGCCACTTGGAGTTCATACAAATATGACACCTTCCAACACTTCCTCAAATCTCCACAACATAATATTTATCCACGGTGGAATGCACAACATTCGAACATGTACTTTGCAACACCAATTCTCTCATTACTAAGCTCGATACACTATCAACAATATCTTCAATTGTAGAAGACATCAAGACCATAAAATTTGTATGTAGACATGCCCAACACATACCTTGAGCACCTCAAAACCACATGACAAGATTTTTCATAGTAGATCATGTGGACCACAAAACTATTCCCTTGAACACTGAATATGCACATTGGGACTTAGCCAATTCTCCAAAAAACTTGGTCTTCTTTGGACCAATACTTTTGCATTTTTGCAATGGGTTTCCATCAATGACAAAACCATATATCAACATGCTCATGTTGCCAACATAATTATTATCTTTAATGGTCAATCCCAACTATGTTATATATGATAATTTGTGCTTAATTGACTATTTAACTAATTATCTTAGATAATTTTACTACATAGGTGTTTTCACTCTATAATTTGGTAAACCAAATTTATCTTATATTATGTAGGATTTGGCTTCAAGGTTTTTCCTTCTTTCATTAGGGTTTTCAAATCTAAGTTTTTTAATTGCATTTTCATATTTTTAGATGTCATTAAGGTTTGGATAATATTTTTCTTATGCTTCATAGTTATATCTTTCTACAAGGTTTGTGATTCATTGTGTTATTTTGTTTTTACCCACCCTAATTTTTTCCATAATTAGGATTTCATTTTTAGATTTTTTAATTCATCTCATTCATTTTATATTATATTTGCCTAGGGTTTGGGTTCACCCTTATTTTTGTCTAATTTAATTATCTTTATTAAGGTTTGGGGTTGTAATATTTGATCTCTCTTACATTCCATTGATTCACCATTAGTTTGTGCTTCATTAATACATAGACATCATGAACTCTCATAATCTATTATATTTAACCTCTATTCATGCCTATACTATAGATTTAAATATTTTTCCTATGATTTGTGGCATCTAATCCTTCATCCTTGATGCTCTTTTGTCTTTTTATCCTATGAATGGGGATTTATTTTCTATGGAGGTTGTGTTACATCATGTATGTGATTTTTCCTACTTTATAGAGTTGGTTAGTGCTTCTCCTTTCCTCTAGCATACACTTGCTTCTATTGTCCGTGAGCCACATGTTGCTTCTATTTTTCTTATGACTAATGATAGTGATGTACATGAGTGTAGGAATGTTTAATTTTACACATATTTCCTTCTTATTCTTTAGTTCATTTTGATGATACTTCATGTCCTTGGCATCTCATGATGGCTCGGTTAGAAATTAGGATCTTGAAATATTAATCATTCTAAACAAGATATAAAATAAAAAATATGAGAATTATACAAGCATAGATTTTACACATTACACAAAACATACATGGGGAAAAACATTTTAGGTAAAAACCCCATAAAGCATCATTTTATTAAAACACTTGTAATAATGGTCTATTATAATATAGACCAAACTTGGGGAACACTTCTCCATACTTCCACATGGCCAATAATATTGCATGTGCATAGTAATATAATTCACTATCAATCTCCAAATTATTCATCTCTCAAATGAAAGGGAACATCATTAAATATAGGGGAAAGGATGGCATAATACCTTAAGGGATATTAGTCACACCTATTGAAAATAACCATGAACATAAATAATTAATAATCTAATAGTATTAGACTATAATTATTTCAAATAGGATATGATTAATAAAGCATATAATATATAAGGTTTAATAACCTTATATTATAATATTATATAAATGTTATAAGGGTGTGAACCCTAATGATATTATGTTCTAACTAGCTCACATCCATATGCCTATCTTGGTCCATCCTTCCTTGAGGAACCTTGTATTTTTTGATTGATAGATATACATCTTTCACCATCAATCACATATATGCTATTTCAATGTGCCTTCTTTTGTGCCTAATAATATACGTGGTGATTTGGGATTACATATCTATGATGACTATGCTAATGATGAGACTTATATTATACTTCTCTTATTACTAATGATTCACTTTTTTTACCTTCACATGGGGTTTTTATTGACATGTGGCTCATGGTAGTCCTTCTTTATCTTATGAATTATGGTGTATTGATGATACATTTAGATATTAATAAAGATCATTCAAGAGCATCATATCAAAGTATTATTACAACAATTCAAGATCCAACATCATGCAAAAGTTTATGTGTGTTCATGTTCATGTTATGTGAAGGCTAACATTGTTATAGGTCTTCAATCATTCAAGCATTAAAGAAAATTAAGCAAGAAATATCCAAGATCCTTGAAGAGATGTGTATGACTTCAATCCTTCAAGGAAGCCATCGAAGGGTGGTGAGTTGCAACATTGTGTCCATTCATCATTTCCTTCCTTTCCATTAAAGGTTTTATCATTCACATTGCCATTGTGGAAATGGAAACACTAACACAGGGTTTGACTGAATATGGCACAACATTTTCCCCTTTTGTGAATGTGTAGAATAGGTTTGAAGTAGATTGAATATCCATTTTTCATTGTTGCATTTATTGTCACCATTATTGTCAAGACGCAAAAACTCACCTACATGACATATTCATGATATTTTTATTGTGGGATAGTCATTAAAAAAATATCATATCGAACATCAGAGGATCTTGAAAGTTGAGCAAGACACCTTACAAGGACTTAGTGGCCACATGGTGACCCAGTCCTTATAGGCACAGTAGAACCAATTTTTTTGGGTAAGTACATATTAGTTTGAACCTTCTAGATCTGTTAGAACTTGATTGTTTTTATTTATCAGTTGTTAGATAATTATATTTATTGCATTAGGTCATATAGTTTAATTAGTGAAATCAATCACAATAATTTCCAAATTATTCCTATTCTCAAAAGTATGCATATCCAGGTATGATTGGCTCACCATCGAGGTTGATAGTCAATCTATGCACCTTGTTGATCTATATCCTAATGAAATTATAGAAATGATGGAAATGTCCTTAGTTTATGAATATTAATTCTAGGGCACATTTTTATGTTTCACATAAACAATAGACATGAAACATTTAAAGGACAAGCCTTTCTTGACTAACATAAGGACAGAGGTCATGAAGTGACCAAAGGAATGGTCTAGAAAGAGGAAAAAGATAATACGACAACATGATGGAGAGGGCCCTATCAAAAACCTTCATGGACAATAGCAAACAAAAAGGTTGATAGAAGATAGAAATGATATCTAGAGAACTAACAAGGTAAAAGATGGATAACAGGGAACATTAGGTTCATAGAATAGTCATAAGAAATAATCATGAGTGCACACACATAAAACGCGGTATAAAGATTGAAGTGCATGTGTAGTAAGAAAGAAAAAAACATGAAATATTTTCCTTCAAAGGTACAATCATAAAGAGAACAAAAATTAAGGTTTGTAGAAGATCAAAAGTACTAAGTCAAGAGACATTAGACAATCCACAAGAATACTGAGAATTATTGTTCATGAGTGGATAAAGGGTAGTGGTTAGATGTAATGGACAACATTATGCCAAGCCAGGTGACTACAATCAAAGAGAGCAAAAAGAGACAGATTTATGATCTTGTCAAGTAAACATCAAGACCCTAACACATTATCATTGTGAATAATTATAAAAGATAATAGTGTGATAAGCATGGCCGATGAGTTAGAAGAGGATGCAGAGCTCCTCACAAAACCTTGTGATAGTAGTTTAAAACACCTAGAAGGAGGAATGGATAAATGACATATGAGGTTAATCTAAATGCTATCATAAATATAATAATAATGTAGAATAGACTTATTTGATGCCTTCCAAGGAGTAATAATCACCTCAAACTCTTTGCAAACACGTCCTATCAACATGCAAATAAGATGGAGCAATTTGAACACTATCCAGACATTTAGGGGTAGTTTCATTATATGGAGACAACAATTGAGAGCATATAGGAGCTTTACAAGGATAATTTTTAATGGATAAGGTCAAAGAAAATAAAGACCAACCTTCTTCATTGCCACCTTGGAGCTTTTTATGGAATGAAACAAAGAAATGCAACTTCCAATGCCCACATGGAGGTCAAACCAATCAACATAAGGTAAAGAAAGTGATTTAATTTCCTTTAAGTAGTGTCCTATAATATCTCCTATGTTGGGATAGAGAACCAAGGCCATTTTTGGTAGTTCTTTTCTAATTTTACTAAGCAATGTAACTTAGAATATGAGTTATTTTTATTGAAAACTTAGTATTGTAACTCAACAACATGGATTTTTGAAGAAATATTGTAAAATTAGACTTGTACTTAGTTGTTTTTGTACCTTTTGGTCAATAAAGATAAGTTGTTTTACCCTCTCAGAGCTATTCTATTTTGAAAATATCTCAATATAGTTGATGTAATCTTGTAGTGATCTCATTTTATCCTTGATTTTTGTCCTATCTTTATTTCCTTGATGTAAAAAATATGAACTTTTGCAGGTCGTAACTTGTGTTTAACTAGTTAAGGAAAAAATTTAGTTGTGAGAACATTTATAGCTCCTTCTAAATGTTGTCATAAATACTAAACTAGGTTATGAAATACTTATGCAAGGAAATATTAAATTTTGAGTGATGCATGTTTTAGTTTAGTGTATTGATCATATTGTGTATGTTTTAAAAAAGTGCAAGCCATAGAAATTTAGTGCATCATCTCCATAGGAGTTTAGGTTTATCTCATGTCATTTCCTATCCCTTTTCTTGGTAAACAACAATAGTTGAAGTCAATTTAGGTGGAGTATCAAGGGAACCAACCCTTTTTGGAGGTTGATCTAAAACCATAAAATACCACACTCTACCACACTCTATGAGATCATCCCATGTTTCATTAGATATATGAGTTGATAACTTAGCAAGGGTGCATATCTAGTTTAAAATAGTAATCATGTCTCATAATCCATAAAAAGTAATTGTGATTACTAATTAGCTCAAAATATGCTCATAATTTGAATATCATGATGTATTTTTAATAACCTTACTCTTATTGCTGATGGTTGTTTTAACTCTTTGATTAAAGGCTTTTTATCTAAAATCAGGTAGTATCTTGTAGCAACACATTCCTATATTCCTACAGCTTAACATCTCTATGTGTCTATATTAATTGCCTTGTTTGACCTCCCGAATGATTGATATAATGCATGTGGTTTTTGGATAATGAAATGGATTTAATATGTGATTAATGAATGTGTATCGTGTTATTTTCAACGCGTGCTTTCTTTCACTTTTTCCGCCATGTGCATCGCAGGTTGTTGAAGGAAGCATGAATGAGTCAAAGCACATCAGATCTCGGCCTTGTAGTAAAGTCCATTTCTAGCACTACATCGAGGAAGTTGTTCCAGCAAAGACTCTCTGATCGGGTCGTTGGGAGGAAATCTAAATGATCATTAATCTAGGAAGAGTGGAATATTAAATTCTCTCTGAATCGTGTTGAATAGATATGCCTTCATTTATGAGAAGTCTGTTCCTCGGTTTCATGATGCATTTATGTCCACGTCTTTCTCTGTTAGAGTTAGGTAGTTAGTTGCTTTTCTAATATAAATAAGTGTTCCTCCTGTGTGAGTGAGCAACAAAGTGTGTTAAAGTTAGTATTATAATGAGAAACAGTGTTTTGTGTTAGTTTTCTTACAAGCAGAACAATCAATGTATATGATTCCAAGTTATGAATAAAAGTTGATGAAGTTTTGAGTTTAATTCTTGCATAAACTGGTTGATGCTTGCTAAGGGGGCCCACTTAGTGAGTATCTATAGTTAGTTATTTATCTCCTGTTAATTATAAGTTAGATTTCATTCTTGAAAGTTTTAGCTCAAACTCAGTCTTATATTGTTCCTGCAGCATCAGGAATCCATCCCTGTGTTTGTTCCTGCAGCATAAGGTCAATTCATAGTTTGTTTCTTAGTAATAGTTGTCATGATTTCTGCTTTGATTAAGTTATGCTTAAGTTAAGAAGACTTTACATTACATTCCTGCAACATAAGTAGAATTCCTTCCAAGCATTTATTTCTGGTAAATTGTGACTGAAACTGGTTCTTAGAGCACATATAGTGCCACTCCATTTCAAGTATACGTTCCTTGGTTTGACAATGTAAATGAACGACCATAAGAAGATGTTAGTGACCTGTTGGAATGTCCAATTCCCAGGTTAGGATTTTCCATGACTTTTATATCTTTTTGTGGAATTGATCATTTTTTTGGCATCGTTGCCGGGGATGGTGTCAAGCTAAGAACTTGTCATAGTCATTGTTAGCAGTAGTTTAGTGTGTTTATTCAAGTACTTTCAAATTCCTTCAATTTACGGTTAATTCTATTGCATGCATAGAAGAAGAGACGCTCTGGGAAGATTCCTCCCCAACCTTCCATTCATTGATAACAATTCTGAACCAGCTTATAATTTATTTGAGGAAGGAGGAGACCAAGATATCAATCCATTTGCTAAAAACTTGCTTGCTGAATTTCCATTTGTCCCAGCTTATGAAGAACCTTAAGAAAATCCATTTGTTTTGATACTCAATCAAAAAAATATGGCACATAATCAACCTAATCAACCTCCTGCTTTTGAATTCCCCATCATTACTTAGCAAGATAATGATAACCTTAAAAATATTCCTTCTTCATTACTTCCCAAGTTCTATGGACTAGTTACAGAGGACACATATACTTTCTTGTTTGAGTTTGACATCCTTTGTCATAGCTATGATTACACTTCAGATGCTCACAGGTTGAAGTTGTTTCCTTCTACTTTGAAGGAGGGAGCTCTTAGATGGTTTATGAGTTTGGGAAGGGATGTTGTTGATAGTTGGACAACTATGCAAACAAAATTTCTTGAGAAATACAAGGAATATTGTAAGAGTGGTAGTAAGGGTGATGATATATTCAGAATTCAACAAAAGGAGGATGAAAACCTCGAAGACTATATAATTCAGACCATACTCTTAATGAAGAATCTCATAAACTAATTTTTCTAAGGGGAATCAATGACACCTGTATAGATGCCCTGGATCTGATGGGAGGAGGAGATATAACCCAAGTGCCTTGGGATGATATAAAGAAAATATGTTGCAACTACTCTCAAGAAATTGTTAAGAAGGGTAGAGGTCATCAAGCCATAGTGGGTAAGTTTTCTACTAATTGAGTTTCACGAATGGAGATCACACATTGACTGTCTGATTTCAAGTAGGATATCATAAAAAATATGGATACACAGTTGGTTACTATGCAAGCTCGAAAGAAACATGAGGAAGCTGAAGCAATCTTGGCTAAGTTATGTTCACATTGCAGACAGAAGAAACGTGACTGCAGATGTAAGATGGTGGCTAACTTGAAGGCTAAGAAATCACCTACTGATTTTAAGATAGTGGAGGGTGATGATGACCAAGTATTCTTCATTGCACAAAGGTGACCATGGGCTCAAAGACAAGGTATGCCTCAAGACCCTTTGAATTTTGGTAATCCTTATTCTAATTACAATAACCAATGACAACCTACATATGGCCCATCACCACTTTGGAATACTTCTCAACCAAACTGGCCTAACTATCAAAGTCCTCAATGACAATCTTCTCAAGGATATTGGCAGTAGCCACAAGGACAATGGACTCCACCCTAAGGTAATTGGCAGTAGAATCCTCAATTGAGAGGTTCCCAGCAATGTCAGAACCAATCCCCTGGATCCTTGCAGCTTTAGTAGCTACAACCTCTAGTCCTCATGCCACCTCCTGCAACACCTGCAACAAATACTGGCCCTCCAAAATAAACGCCTATGCCTTCTCAACCATTGCCAAATCCTAATAATAAGCAGCAACAACAACATCCTACGTATTTTGCAGAAGCCAATCAATATCCAGCTTATGCCCTGAATAATAATGATATCCATCTTAGGTCTGGAACCACTCTCCTTGCTCCATAGCCACCTATAATTATAGAGATTCCAGACTCTGCCTTTGAACAACCTACTGATCCTGCAAAACATATACCTATATTAGATACTGTCTCTAAGGAGCCTGTCTTGCAGCATTAGGCCAAACTGTCTTTTCCTCAGAGATTGAAAATTACTACATCCAAGTCTATGGAAGAGCCTACCTTTGATATTTTGGATCAGCTAAAGAATGTACACATTCAAATTCCCCTTTTTCAAGCCATTAAAGATGTCCTAATTTATGGAAAAGCCATTAATGAGGCCTGTTTAAAGAAATTAGGAAGAAAGAAAAAAGATCCCCAAGCTATCCATGTTCTAGGCCAGTTGGCAGATATTATGTTAGGGAAGGTAGTCATTCCAAAATATACTGACCCTGGGAGTCCTGTGGTTAAAATAAATATTAATGGCCAGATAGTAAAGAATGTTTTAATTGACCTTGGTGCAGCCATCAATGTAATGACCAAGCATAGTATGGAGTATTTGAATATCCTAACCATTCGGTGTACACCTATTGTCCCACAACTTGCTGATAGTTCCACAGTAACACCTGATGGAGTGGTAGAAGATGTCATTGTCATCCTTGAGTCTTGGGAATATCCAACAGATTTCACCATATTGTCCACTAAGGTAACTTTGGGAGGATATCCTATCATCCTAGGTAGACCATTGTTAGCCACAATTGATGCTCTTATAGGATTCCGTTTAGGAGATATGACAATTTCTGATGGTTAGTCAAGAAAAGAAATTGGCTTTATACCCACCTACCCAGCCTCAGCCAGACTTGTCTCAACCAATTTGGCCAGATTTAGGAGAGGAAACTAAGAAGTCAATTCATTGGCTTAGTTAATGATGCTGCAAACTAATTCATTTTCCCAGCTTCAGAGTGAGGATGGCCTATTTTTACACATTTTGTAGTCCAACTCTAATATGAGTAGCCCATCTATTCCAGATAGCTATCTTCAGCAGTGTCTCCTGCAACAACTAAATCTTGAGAGCCTGCCACCTAAATTTCCTACAGTTTATCTCAATTTTCTTCCACATGAAATCAAACACCACCTTTATCATCAGCCTCCATGAATGATCTTACCAAGCAAGTGGAAGTGTCTCCAGGCCGTTGTCTGAACATCAATAATAAGCTGCCTCAATCTCAACAAACTGCCCTAGTCACAATGCTGCAAGATCAACGCAAAGATTTTGCATGGGACTATGGGGATATGAAGGTACTAGATCCTCAAATCTGTACTCATAGGATCTACATTAAGGATGACTGTTCACCTGTTAGACAACCTAAAAGAAGGATAAACCCAACACTAAGGGAAATAGTTAAAAAAGAGCTCCAAAAATTACTTGATACTGGTTTTATCTACCCCATTTTAGACAGTCAATGGGTATCTCCATTGGTGATTGTTCCTAAAAAATGTGGAAAATGGAGAGTTTGTGTAGACTACAGGGAGCTGAACACAACAACTAAAAATGATCACTTTCCATTGCCATTTGTTGACCAAGTGCTAGACTCATTTTCTGGTAAAAAGAATTTCTCATTTTTAGATGGATATAGTGGGTATAATCAAATTAGAATTTCCCCTGAGGATCAAGACAAAACAACTTTTACCAGTCCATGGGGCACTTTTGCCTACTCTATCTTACCTTTTGGCTTGTGTAATGCACCTGCAACATTTCAAAGGGTAGTGATCAATATTTTTGTTGACATTTCTCATGATTCTATGGAGATCTACATGGATGATTTAACCACTTATGAAGAAGCATTAGCAAATTTGGAGAAAGTGCTAAAAAGATGTAAGGAGAAAAATTTGTCTTTGAATAGTGAGAAGTACTTTATGATGATGTAAGAGGGAATTGTTTTAGGCCATCATATCTCTCAAGCAGGAATTCAAGTTGATCCTACAAAAATGGAAGTCATTCTAACTTTGTAAACACCTATGAAACAAAAGGATGTTAGAAGCTTCCTAGGACATGCTGGATATTATAGAAGATTTTTCAAAGATTTCAGCAAAATAGCCAGTCCATTATATGCCTTATTGACTAAGGATTTTGAATTTAACTAGACTGAGGCCTGTGACAAATCTTTCTTGCAGCTTAAGAACTTACTTACTTAGACACCTGTTCTTCAAGGACTGAAGTGGAGTCTACCCTTTCATATACACAAAGATGCTTCTGATTATGCCATAGGGGCAGTTTTAGGATAGAAAGAGAATTCCATAGAGCATGCCATATATTGCATTAGCAAAAACTTTCAAGGCCCTGAATTAAACTATACTATCACAAAGAAATAATTGCTAGTAGTTGTGTATGCCCTGAAAAAGTTTTGACATTATGTCACTGATTACCAAATATTTGTGCATACAGATCATGCAGCAATAAGGTACCTCATGAATAAGCTTGCCATATTTGGCAGATTAGCAAGATAGCTCCTATTGTTGCAGGAATTTGATATCACAGTTATTGATAAGCTAGGTCGGGATAATGTGGTGGCCAATTTCTTGTCAAGACTTCAAACAACTACACTTGCCACCCCTGAAGTAATTGATGATAGCTTTCCTGATGAACATCTATTTTCTATTGCTGTTCAAACTCCATGGTATGCAGATATTGCAAATTATTTAGCAGCCAATAAGATTCCAGCTCACTTTTCACCAAAGGAAAGGCAATTGTTGGTAGAGAAAAGTTTTAACTTTTCATGGATTATAGACTGTTTATTTTACACAGGATTTGACCAAGTCATGAGAAGTTGTGTTAGGGAAGATGAGACCTATGACATTCTGCATGCCTGTCATGATTAGCCATGTGGTGGGCACTTTGTAGCCAAGAGAACATATATGAAAGTACTTGCTAAAAGATACTATTGGCCCACACTACGCAAAGATGCTGCAGCCTACACCATAAAATGTGATAGATGTCAACGCATGGGGAGACCAACAAGGTCTGATGAAATGCCCCTGTATCCTCAAGTGGTAGTCAGTCCCTTTGACAAGTGGGGCATGGATTTTGTTGGGCCTATTGATCCTCCACCCAATGGGAAATCATACATTTTGGTTTGCACTGATTATGTAACCAAGTGGGTGGAAGTGAAAGCAATGACACATGCCCATGACAATAAAGTTGTTGAGTTCATGTATGAGCAGATTTGACAGATGAGTGGATTGCAAAAGTAACTAGGCTTTCAATGATAGGAGAATTTTTCTTTAGGGAGAGATGCTATCTCTACTAGGGCAGAATTCAAAATACCAACAGATGGACCCTTAGAGGTTTCCAAACAAGGATGCAAATGGGTGTCACTGCCTCCTCCATACTCAAAATATGCCACCTTCATAATCAGGTACTTGACTTGTGAGGGACATTTTTCCTATTTGCATTCCTATCATTTTAAACTATTGAGTCATATGAGGCACGGTTTAGCTATCAATGTTCCAAATTTTTTGTTGAACCTTTTGAAACATTGTTCCCATGAAACCCAGAGGGGTAGGTACAACTCTATCGCCCATCATGCCCTCATTAAATTATTGATCGAGCGTTCCCTGAGGGATGTATCACCCCTTTCTTGGCAAGAATTTGTTTCCAAGAAGGGTCTACAACCTCTAGCGCCTTCTAGAGAACTACCTACACAACACAAGAAAAAGAAAAAGAGAGTAGAATCTACAAGTAGGGAAGTAGAGCAAGAATCATCTGCTCCTGCAACACTTAGTCTTGTAGTCTCTACACCAGATCCCTCTACCCAAGTACAAACCAGGTCTGCTGGTAGAAAAGAAAAAGGGAAAATGAAGGTAGGAGACTCATCTAGGGAAAAACAAACCCCATAATCTGACCCTCATGTTCAAAAGCAAAAATGTTCTACTCCACTCTTTCCTGCAGCAATGCTTGTTGCCACTGCAATTTCACTATCATCTTCTCCTGCTGAGTCTGAATCCTCTAGGCAAGTTAGAAAGATGAAAGCCACGAAAGTGTCTCCTACAACTGTTACTTTAGAAACATTTCCAAAAAGAGTTTCATCAAGGAAACAACGTAAAGTTACCTCAACCTCTGTTCAACTTGAAATTATAGTAATTACTAAGGAATCTGAAGAATTCAGTCATGATGTTTCTCAGAATGTATTTGAGAATGTTCCACAAATTCCATCTATTATTCTTGGGGAAGTGCAAATTGAGACAATGGAAGTTGAGGAAGCACAACATGGTAGTGGTAATGAAAGGGGGATGACAAGTCTTAATGACTTGGCTAAAGTAGTTAGGCAAGTTTCAGAAGAAACACAATCTCCTCCTGAGCAGCAACATGAGTCCATCCTACAGCAAGAGGAAGAACAACTTGAACAATATGAAGTGTCTAATGAAACCCCATTACCCCCTGAAACTTGTCGAGCATTGGTTGTTTATAAAAAGACATTGTTGATTAAATATTTGGAATATCTTAGGACTACATGGAGGCTTGTTACATTTCAAACTTTGAGTTTCCGCCATTTAGCTAGAATTGAAATTCAACAAAGTCTTTGGGAAGAAGAAAAGAAGAAATTGAAAAGGGAAATTGAAAGACAAAAATAGGAAATTCAAGAAATGAAAGAGAAAATGGATGAAATGGTGAAGATAACTGGTAAAATTATGGAATGTAGACCACCACCTAGGGTATATGCTATGTACCTTAAAGAGCAATTTCTTTGGTTCCAATTGATGAGAATTTCAAGAAATTTAGACCCTGTCATGCACACAGCTAAGGAATTTTATGATGCATATGAAGTAGCACCCAGTTGGCTAAAAAATTCTTTATGTGAGTTTTATGCTAATTCCCTCTGAAACAAAGTGGAATCTGCTTCTCTACATTGGTGACATTCATCTAAGGTCACTCATGTCTTGGGTGGCCAATGAAACTAACTATGGAAGACAATTAGAGGCTTATGAAAGGTTGAAAGGAATGAACCTATTCCACTGCGACCTGAAAGCTCAGCTCCCCACACAATTTTGAGAACTTGGCTTACTGTTGTGTATGGATTCAATGATCAGACAGAAAGAATGAAAATATTTGATATCAGGAAGTAGGTGTATGATGAGTTCAAAGACCAAACATATATGTTTTGGAAGCTTTCATCTTCCAAAATTGAAACAAGATGGGAAAAACTGACTGTTGGTCTGAGGAAATCTGAGCCTCATAGCCCTCTGAACTTTAAGGCAGCCATCAAAAGGATAGAGAAGTATATGTAGGTTGGTCTCCAAAGAAGGTTTGTGTTATGGTTACCATTAACATTTTGACCTCTAGTTTTGATGTGGCCACTTTACCCTTGTTGGGCTACAGATGTTAATGAAGATGCAGAAACTCGCAAGTATGAGAGATGGAAAAGTTTTAGAGGTTTCTACTACAAACTCAGAATTCATTATAGGGAAATTATACTACTCCTACTGATTTCAGAGAAACAACTATAAAGCTTAATGCTGGAGGACCATCATTAGGATAAGTAGGGGGCAAATGATGAGCTCAAAATATGCTCATAATTTGAATATCATGATGTATTTTTAATACCCTTACTCTTATTGTTGATGGTTGTTTTAACTCTTTGATTAAAGGCTTTTTATCTAAAATCAGGTAGTATCCTGTAGCAACACATTCCTATATTCCTGCAGCTTAACATCTCTGTGTCTATATTAATTGCCTTGTTTGACCCCCCGGATGACTGATATAATGCATGTGGTTTTTGGATAATGAAATGGATTTAAAATGTGATTAATGAATGTGTATCGTGTTATTTTCCACGCGTGCTTTCTTTCACTTATGTTGCCATGTGCATTGCAGGTTGTTGAAGGAAGTATGAATGAGTTAAAGCGCAATAGATCTCGACCCTACAATAAAGTCCATTTCCATCACGACATCAAGGAAGTTGTTATAGCAAAGAATCTCTGACTGGGTCGTTGGGAGGAAATCTAAATG
Source organism: Sequoia sempervirens (assembly GCA_007258455.2). Lineage (NCBI taxonomy): Eukaryota > Viridiplantae > Streptophyta > Pinopsida > Cupressales > Cupressaceae > Sequoia > Sequoia sempervirens. Next base: position 1,056,063,229 of record VDFB02281492.1, read on the forward strand.
ATCATTAATCTAGGAAGAGTGGAATACTAAATTCTTTTTGAATCGTGTTGAACAAATATGCCTTCATTTATGAGAAGTCTGTTCCTTAGTTTCAGGATGCATTTATGTCCACATCTTTCTCTGGTAGAGTTAGGTAATTAGTTTCTTTTCTAATATAAATAAATGTTCCTCTTGTGTGAGTGAGCAACAGAGTGTGTTAAAGTTAGTATTATAATGAGAAACAGTGTTTTGTGTTAGTTTTCTTACAAGTAGAAAAATCAATGTATATGATTCCAAGTTATGAATAAAAGTTGATGCAATTTTGAGTTTAATTCTTGCATAAACTGGTTGATGCTTGCTAAGGGGGCCCACTTAGTGAGTATCTGTAGTTAGTTATTTATCTCCTATTAATTATAAGTTAGATTTCATTCTTGAAGCTTTCAACGCAAACTCGGTCTTATATTGTTCCTGCAACATCAGGAATCCATCCATGTGTTTGTTCCTGTAGCATAAGGCCAGTTCATAGTTTGTTTCTTAGTAATAGTTGTCATGATTTATGCTTTGATTAAGTTATGCTTAAGTTAAGAAGACTTTACATTACATTCCTGCAGCATAAGTAGAATTCCTTCCAAGCATTTATTTCTGGTAAATTGTGACTGAAACTAGTTCTTAGTGCACATACAGTGCCACTCCATTTCAAGTATACGTTCCCTGGTTCGACAATGTAAATGAATGACCATAAGAAGATGTTAGTCACCTGCTAGAATGCCCAATTCCCAGGTTAGGATTTTCCATGACTTTTATATCCTTTTGTGGAATCGATCAATTACTATGGGAAAAAGGCATACAATGGATGAATTTATATGAAAGGAACTTGATGAGTTACAACTTGTTTATGATCTTCATTAGTTGAGACAACTTTACATTTCTAATGGTATTAGTTTTTAAATTATTCTAAATTAAAATCAACATATTTTTTTATGTTCACACTAAAGAATCTTGTGAGAAACAACATTATTTGGGGATGAACATATAGTCTAGTGACATGCATTGGGATCTCATCTCCTTCATATAATGTTTCTTTTGATGATACTTGTGTTGCTACATTCATGGATTCTAGTAAATTAGTGTAGTAGGATATACATTATATTCTAAATATGACTACTTGGGATGAGTAATTGACAAACATTGGAGGTTTGTTTGTAAAGTTACACATTTAAAATTTGGGAGACACCATTGGTTATTGTATTACTTTTTGCAAAAAAATTGACTTTTGGTCCTTTTCCCATGTTCTCAGAATGAGTATACTCTTGCTAGGGTTTGATATAAATACTTTCATAATCTTGAAATTAGGTTTAAAACCCTAAAAACCCTAAGTACTGGTAGCGTGCTTGCACTTTTCTTATATTCACACGTTGACAACCCAACGCCCATTTTTGGTACATTAAATCACAACATTATGTCTTAAAATTCATCCATTTACTGGCCCATCATGCCTAATGTTACCACTTAGACCCATGAGCTAAAATGATTTATTAAATCCCTAAGGTTTAGAGTCTACACCCCTTATCTTATTATTAAGTTGGCCCTGTGAGCTCTCAAAAACGCAAGCGAAATGCCTCAAGAGGCTGCCAATCTCTTGGTACGTTTCAGGGTAATAGACAAGGTCAAAAGGTTTAGACGTTCTACTCTTTAGGTGCTGCTAGACCTAGGCGGGTGTACCTATATGAGTGAAGCAAACTTAACTTGTGCTAATCTCTTTGAAATGTTTTGCGCACAATGGCAGACAAGAGTGGACAAAATGAAACTTGATTTGGTATGAGCAGTATTAAAACTAAAGCCTAATATGTTCAGTTAATAGATGTAATAAATGAATGAAACTAAATGATGAAAAGTGTAGAGACTAGTGCCTTATCGGGTATGTAGAGTCAAATGAAATCTAAATGAGAAACCCTTTTCTGGAGAACATTCAAATTTTTTGGCATATGTTTTAGTTTATAACTGGTATAAACATGCAAGACTATGACTACCAAGTTCTTCTTAATGATCCAGATGAATTTCCTTGATTACTGTGATCAATTAAAAGGATTTAATCTTTTCTTGAAAGAAAAACTCAATCAACCACATAGATACAACAAATGTGCATTGATAAACTGAATATAAACTTGTTATATCAATTTAAATAACTAGAAAGCATCAATCTTGGAGACAACTTAGTAATACTTTCAATGAACACAATAGACAATTGACACCAGAAATGCACTGCCACATCAACTAATTTTCATTAATAACTCCATTTTGTAATCATGCATCGTAGCCTTTGTTCTGTGGAAATTTGTATCCAACTATATCTTATCTACCCTATATTCTATTCTATTGTCTTATCTATTTTTACAATCGAGAATGAACATTTATACATTTGCATATGAAAAGACACATCTCTTCGTAATCAAATGTCAGCAATCAGTTGAATTCAGGCTTTTGTTAACACTCGTTGAACATTCACTGAGACATCTTGTAGTCATACCGAAGTCCAATGTCTCATCGGCAGTCATCCTTTGATCTTTATGTATCGCTATGACCCTTGGAGTCGGGGAGATGTTCCATAGACTATATTATGTCCTACCGATATACACCCATTGCTACATTCTGGTTGCCAAGACATAATCATTCTCTCACCGATGAACTACACTTCGGCATGACATACAGGTTGGTAAGACTTCATAACTTCACTCTGAAAACTATTGATAAAATTCCCTTGCACTTTGTTGGCTAGACCGAAGGCATTCGGTGAGACCTCACTCTGAAAACCTTTTTGATAGAATCCTTTTGTGCTTTATCGGCAAGACCCGACGCATTCGATGAGACTTTACTTTGATGCTTTGACTCTCACCGATATGTATGTCTTTATTGGTATGACATATGGGTTGCTATGACTTATTCCAATGAAATATTTCTCACCGATATGTACTTTCTGTTGCCGATCGATAAGACATGAAGCGTTCAGTAAGACCTTACTCTTAAGACCTTTATCTGGCTGATATACCCTCTATCACCGAGACAATAAGTTGTGTCCTGCCGACAGGTGCCTGTAGATGAATTCTGATCGGTGTGACATCCCTGGAGTCTTGTCGATAGACTGCAACAAATGTATATCAGCAAAAAATGCATTATGGACTGGGGATACCATGATTTCCTTATGTCGATAGGAATTATAATGTGAAATATTCAAGACTCAATGGATTTTACAAGACCTTATGACAAAAGATGAGAAGAATATTATGAAGTGAGGCCTATGTGCATATAGTGAGGACTATTTTGGAAACTCATGAATATGAACAACTTGTAAATTTTTTAGAATTTTACAATTATAACAGGCCCCTTTTCATCCCTAGTTGACGATAAGTGTTTTTAAGTGCATGTGCACATTAAAAACCTTAAGTTTCCCACTCTTAGTATGTGGACCCCACTTAAATCCTTCCCACGAGAGTATTTTATTAAATAAAAGGTCCAAAAAACTAATAAGGAGTTAACAAATGACACATTTCTATTGGATTCTACAATTTTGTGAAAGGTTTAATATTAAAAGAAAAGGTAGGCCATGGAACTATAGAAATGGTAAAACATGGTGCGCTAAAAGTTACTCATTTATACGTGACCATCATGTAGACCATATGAGTTCCACATAGAATTTTTTTAAAGCATTCTACCATTTCATAGATTCCCCTGAAGGGGGCCCACAAATGTCTTGCAAAATTATGAAAAATGGACACTTGGCACAACTGAGGGTGTTTCATCCAAGGGTTTTTTCAGATGTATTGAGAGGTTGACACATGGAATGTATTTAATGGATTCCACCATTTCATGGGAATTCTCAAGGAGGGCCCACATACATGTTATTAAATCATAGAAAATGGGACATGTGTCAAAGATCAGAACTACCAAGGTGAACATGTGCCCGAAGCACATTGTTTTGATAGGTTTTGCATGGAAAGCGAGAATTTCAAAGCATAGGTAAAGTGACACATGGAAAGATCTTTGGGAATTCTGTAATTCTATGGAGCTCTTTGTAGTAGTATGATCTACATGCCATTGAACTGTGGAAAGCTACCATGTGGCCAGTAATAATGTCAGTTTCTCTTGTCATGTCGTTAATAATGTGTCTTATAGTGGGATGTAAAAGTGGCCCCACATGGATTAATCCTATTGGTCGAGGATATTTTCAACTCACATCAAATATTTTCAAACCGATCAAATGGATAGTGATCGTTAGATCTGGTACATCTGCTCGATGATCAATGACCCACATTCAAACTCAAAAAATGGGCGTCTTCATGCTCTGGATCGTGTGAGCTGTATGGTGAAAAAGATGGATTTCTATCCCGTCTTGAGTGTTTTTCTCCTATAAATGTTGCAATCAAATCAAAAAAATGATTCACCTAAAATTTTAAGCATCCAAAGAGAAGAATTTGTAGAGCTCAAGACCACTCAACAATAGTTAGAGTTTTTAGAAGCGTAAGAACAAGTACATCTGTGACCAAAATATTTACACAATTTCCTGTGTAGGGTTTACAATTATGAAAATCAAAGTTTCTAGGGTTGAAATTGAGTTAGGGCACACATAATTTTATCTTGAATAATTCTAAATTTTCCCTAAGTTCGTGTATGAAAGCTTTCAAAATACCCTAGAACCTATCACTAAAAAACCTAGTTTATAATTCAACTACAATCATGAGCCCACCAAAGAGCCAACTCTCCTCTTTAGCTCTAAAAAGAACACTAGATGAAGAATTAATTTTTGAAATTCTTGGCTCATCCTCAAATAAAATCAAGGTGCATGGTCTTGGTGTTGTGGATGGCCTAGTTGATGATGCATGTGAATGTAGGGATACAAAAATTCTCATGTATGGCTGATAGTTATTTTGTCATTGGTATGAAAAAAGAAATTCTCAGGTCTCAATTTCAAATGTGTGGATATATGACTTGGGGAAGCTGGTAGTACCCAATGTATTTATGGGTGTAGGTTTTCTTAAGGCCATTGTAATAAATTATGATGAGAATTTAAGGGTGATTAGGGTTGCAAGTGGCAGTGTGTTGGTTAGAATTGATAAGGCCTCTATCTCTTAAGTGTTCAAGTTAAATCTAGTTGCTAGCAAGACAATTGACTTTAAATTCTTCAAGGAGAAATATCAAAAAAATAGGAGTAGTTTTAGAGCTCACTAGCTCCCAAAGTTTAAAGTGAAAGGTTTTGATAGAAAATCTATCAGAATCCCTCCTAATGAGGTTGAGCCTTTCAAATTGGATTCATTTGAGGATTACTTCATTAGGACTTATTATGCTTTATACGAAGTCCTTGGAGAGGACAAGCAGGAGAGGATTCCAATCCATTTGTTGTACATGGTTGTAGAAATCCAGAACGCCCTTTTCAATGATGAATTTGATTTTACAACTTATGTTGCAAATGTTATGCATAAATAATTAATGTAAATTAAAAAGAGTAGCAAGATGATTACATTCAAATGGTATTCATTGCTATGTCATATGTTCCTTTATGTAGGAAATAAAGAATGGGGCATTGCATTATAGATTTAGTTAGATGATAGCAAGGGAAAATCTATCTCAGCCAATGTTGAACACATGTTTGGAACATAAATTGTGATGAAGAAATTTTTGTCATTTTTGAAAATCACTTTGTCAAAAAGGTACTCACAATTTTGGGAGTTGTAGAAGTCAAATTGCAAAAGGAGATTTTAGGCTTCTTAAGGCCAATGGATAGAAGGTTTGAGTTGGGAATTCAACACAATTGAGGAAATTATTATCTCCATTCAAATTGCACAGTTTTGAAGGTGTATGGATTCCCTATTGGACCACACCTTTTTCTAAGATATGTGCCTCTCAGGTTGGATTTTTTGGAAATCATTTGGAAATTGAGTGAAATTGAAAAGTTTCATCTGTGTGGGAAAAATAAAGACATTATTTCCGTATATCACCATTTTTTTATTTTAGTATGAACAAAGAAGGGATCAATAAATTATACCCTATATTGAAGAGATATAGGATTGCTTAAGAGGTTGCAAGAGCCTTTGATCTAGAGGGTTTTATCAATTAGAGTTAGCATAAAGAGGTCAACATATGGGCACCAAGTATACTTCAATGAAGATGTCATAAAAAAATACAAAGATGACAAAGAAGTCAATGAAATAAATTTAAGTGTACAACATTCAAGAAGATAGAGAATGCTGAAAAAAAAGGATGCTAGTTATTAGGGTGTATACGTAGAAAAAAAAAACCCAATTGCAAGGATCAAAATGATATTACAAAATATAGATAGAATAATTGGAAAATCCCCTACTTTAGACGAAAGGCCCACCTATCATCCCCCTCCCATTCAACCATTTATTTATTATTTTTAGAGAAGGTAGAGAGGACTTGTAATAAGGGAGCATGCCCAACAATCCCCTCCTCATACACAATTGCTTCCATCACCTCCACGAGCACCCCCTTCCCCTCCTGATGTAACCATTATTGAGTCCCCTCCAAGGGAGTAGCCACAAAAGAGAATTTTTGATCAACCAAAATTGGTTGATTATCCCATTGGTCTAGACGAGGATGATTAAATTGAGGTGACCAATGAGGAAGTTAATAAAAAAATTCCCTCCCCACAAAGAGCATCTAAAATAAGGTTTCATCAAAGTAGGCTTGTAATTAACATTATAGGGGGAAGGGAAAATGCCAATGATATTGGGGACTTAGCTTGTAGGTAGTTCATGGATGACAATAAGTTTGTAAAGTACCAAGAGTTTACAAAATTTGTCCTGAGGTCTAAGAGAGAAGAGTATCTTAGAAGGTACTTGCAGAAATGAATTTTAATGCTATGAACATCACCCCTGAAGAGAGAAGAATAATGGTGAGAGAAAGTGGATTAATATTAATTCCTGAATGGGATATTGCATCAGCTATAACATTTGACACCATCAACAAGCAGGATCAAGAAGTCTTCTCTTCAGAGGACCAAGAAATTACTACATTGTTTGGATCAAGGTTCAACCCTAAGTGGGAAACCCTTTCTATTTGGGCTCTTGAACCCAATACAAATAAACCTCAAGTTGCAAAAGAAACTCCAGATATAATAGGAGGCCTAGTAATAAAGAGGGTATCTGAAACCTCAGTTGTTGAAGCTACCACATTGGCAGTTGACACTACTAAATTCAACAAAGCTACTACAAAGGCCCTCTAAGATAAGTATGAAAAATTGTTTCAAGATCATCTTTCCCTAACTGCAGAGTATAATAAATTGAAGATATTAGTCCCAATCAACAAATCCTCCAATAGATACACAAGGAGAAATCTCTTCTACAATACCACCTGTGACATATTTAATCAAAGAAAATCAAGAGCTCAAAGAGTAGATCAAGGCACTAGAGGATAAATTGAAGGAGTTCATAGTGTTACATGAAAATATGTTTCATTGTTGTGTCAAGCATGTTGGGAAACTTGATTTCTAAAATTTTAAGAAGAATTAATAATGTCTAAAGGGATTACACAAATTTGGACAAGGAAATGAAAAAGGGTGGCAGGGGATAAGAAAAGAACTAGAGAAATAATGGCTAAATGGATCCCCCAAACAAATGCACTATAGTGAATATACAAGGGGTCAACCCATGAGCCAAATCCACTAGAAGACATTTTTCCAACATATAATATGGCCAAGTTAATGGTAGAAATGCAAGGATACATGGATCAACTCATAGAGAAGGAAAATACAATGATTAAACATTTTGAGAATATTGAGATAAGAATCTGCCTTATATTAGAACTAAAGATGGGGAAATAAAGGACTGTCTTACATGGAAATCTTAGTTTAAGGCATTAAACCCAACCTTATCTTTCTTCATCTATGATGATAAAAAAATTTATGTTGAATTATTCAAGATCTGTATGGACAAGTTGATTGATACTAATCAACTTTTGGATAAGTTTGAAAGAGAAACATGGTTAGTTTTTTCTAGGTATACCAAGTATATGGCTAACATTGATCTAATCCTTGCATACAAGTGGCCATCAAAAAGAGTATATCAGGCATGGGATGAGAAGTATAATTAGTTGGAAGGATTATAAGATTTTTCCATATAAGTCAAAGTGGTGGCATTATTCAATTATGTAATTGGCTTAATATTTATAATTCTTTCATTCTTTATGTATCCGGGAGGTTTGGGTATTCTTTTTTGTTTTTTGGTCTACTCAATGTTAGCTCCAATAGTTCCAACAAATTCAAAAGGGAATATGATTTTAGTTCATGAGATGAAGCCTTCAAGATTCATCATTCTCTTCTTCATCATTGCAACATCAACAAGTGGCTCCTTCATTGGTTCAAACAACTTTTGTCTTCTAGTGGATCATTCCTTTTGTCTTCTATAGGAGCTTTTGTATTTTTGTCTCTTTCTAGGATAATATTGTCAAATAAAAATGTGACATCTGTCATATGCCCTGAATCTTGTTTACTCCGTTGTTTCTATAATTTAGAGAATTTAGGGCCATTTGACAAGGATCTTGAAAATTTATGAGAAGATCAACTTTTGTAAATCAATTTGTATATGTCCAATTTAGGTCTTGTTAGAAAAGGATGCCAATGTGATTGGTAATTTTGTATAACAATACTATCATTTAGAATCTAATACATGAAAATTTTTGCAAGTAAATTGTCTCCTACATGTATTTACCTTCAACATTTATGAATAGAATTGATCAAGGATCTATTTCTATTCATCTTTGTAGTTTTTCAGGTGTGTATGAATGTTTCTTCTATGGCTTTTACTGAAGGAGTAAATTAAATATGCTTTATGAGAAATGTTGAATGTTTTAGTTATATATAGGGATTTGTAAGTAGAATTAACTACAAAATTATGAGGGATGGTGTAATGTATTATCATTGAGATTTGATGCTAGAATCAATATTGTTATAAGAATTTCCAGTTGTGTTTCCCTTGACTTTGTGGTCTAGGTCTAAGGCACCAGTCTATGCAAAATATTTATTATAGACTTCATGATAAGGAATTTTAATGAAAATTTACCTTTAAAAAATGTTTATTGCATAATATTATTTACATTTTCTCGGATTTGAAATGCATAAACTCCAAGAATTTAACCCATTCAATGTGTTTATATGTAATTCTTGATTAATAAGAGAGAACATATCTATTTAAAGCAATATATGAATTCAATTACAAGAAACCTTGAGTGATATTGAATAGGATCACCCTCATAGGTTCTACAAAGCCTGAAGTGTAGAGGATAAAATTGTTAAAATAATTATCTTGTTCGTCGACCAACCCCTAGAGTGATTGAGCATAAGAATTGTCAATTCTTTTAGGTTATCTCTAGGATTTGTTTAGAGCTTTATAGAATGAAAATAAACCAACAAATTGCATTAATCTTCTCTTTGATGGAGATGACTCTTCTTCAATTGTTATGAGGGAAAACTCTAACTCTCTTGTTCATTTTCCACATGGTCATTCATCACAATTTGATGTGAGTGTGGATACTTTTGAGCAGCATTTGGACATGACATATTTTTATTCATAGGAGGTACCAGAGTCTTTGTATCATGTTGTTCATTCACATCTACTAGATTTTGGTTTTCATATTGATTAGTGTGGCCTAGAACACTTGACTTGGTAGTGAAAACTTTCAACATCAACATGGAGACACTTAGAGACTTCATACATCTTGAGTTTTCTTCCATCCAATTCTATATGGAATGGGAATCATTCCTACATCTTTATTAGGTTTTATTTCTTCCCAAGGGGATGATTTTTTTTTATGCATTGGATCATGTTTTGTCTTCAAGCATTCACCATTTTTATAGGAGAATACACATTAAGGGGGGGATACATAGTCTCTCTCTTTCCATCCTATGGGGGGTTTGATGGGCTTTATAATTGGCTAGTTTCCTATTGTTATTTCATACTTTTATCATTTCTTTCTAATAAGCTTTAAGAAATTAACAAGACCCTTTATACATTTCATATAATTTTAAATATTTTTAAGCATTTGGAATGGAAACATGTTATGTTAACATGTATATGTATAAATTCATGAAAGTCTCTAAAGTTAAGTAGGATTTTATGTTTAATTTATGATTTTTGATAATGATAATGCCTTAGGAAATAAGACTAACATTTCCAACAAATATATATGTCAATCCTCAACAACGAGCTTCTCAACCCATAACATAAGGACCGTAGTTCATTGAAAAGAAGAAGTCAACCAACTAGAGCACGAAACTTTCAAAGGAAGATGGAGATGATCATTTATTGATCAAATTGTGAGTCATCTAGTATTACTCTTACTTGCCAATAAGACAACTGGGAGAAGAAGAAGTTTATTTTCAATAGGATTGAAATATGACAGAGTTGTCCTAATGAGCACGTTTCTATTATAAATGGTTAATTATTTTGGACATAGAATCCTTTTTTATTCTATTCTCCTATTTCAATAATTATTATTTTATGTTTTAAGACTAAATCCTCTTCATATTCTTGAGGAAGAGTTGACATATATTCTATAGTTTGTTTTCAATTAATGAATAATGGGACTCCCTCGCAAACCCTATATAGTAGGATCCATTGTGAAGGAGGATATCTAGTTGTAGCAACATTAGTATCAAAATGTTAGATCATGTTTGTTATTGAACAAGATTTCCAATACATTTCTTGTTATATTTTGTGTAACAAATTTATTTTTAGAATGAAATAAAATAGAACTGATTCGGTAATATGTTTTGTTTAGCAAGTGAGAAATTGAGTGAGAAATTGACAAAGTCCTATCAAAGGAAAAGCTCAAGCAAGGGCCACTTGAGGTACCACTAAACCACTTTTAAATTTAAGTTATTAGATTAGATTATGCATTGTGGATTTCATTGATAGTTTCTAGTTTATGTATGAATGTGTTACAATTCATAAAGTAGAATTTGTAGATTGATGTTCTATTTCATCCTTTGGAGGATAATTAAGTTAGGACATGGTGTAGTGTAAAGGTTAATGGTTACAGTCTTAAGCATTAGGTACCCATAGTAGAAGGTAGTTATTTGCATTCCTTTACCATATTTTGAGAATTAGTAGTTTATTCTAATTTAAAGTTTTTACTATATTTGAATGTGTTTATTTTACTATACTCAGTCAATGTAGGATTCCAAAATCCATGAATGCATGTACATTACAAACACCATATAAATTTTTATGACCACTGAGTTGATGATTTAATACAACCCTCTTATGAATGATTAACTAATTAGTTAGGGATCTTAGGTCCTCTGAGTCGTGTGTATTACCAATAGCACCATGTTAATTAGGAATAAGAGTTGGTCCCCACATTTTTGGCGTAGTTGTTAGGGATAGTGCTAAGTTCAATATTTTTTGTGTTTTAAATCCTTTTCAAAGATTTCATAGGATATCAAACTTTGTTTTAATATTAGGGTACATAGGTATTTAGGCATCAACAACAACACTATTTACTAACAATGTGAAGGGACCATTGATTTAAAAGAGTTAGAACCATTACATGTGGAGGTAGCGAGATGATCTAGGAAGATTTCTCTCCTCAACACACTAAAAAATTGAAGACACTAGTGGACAAAGTGAAAATATTGAGTGAATCAATGAATAAGAATTATCCCTTACACCAGTAGCTAAACCTATTATAGATGAGACTCCTATCTAATACATTTGATATCATGGCTAAAGAAGACGTAGATAACAAATGAGAGAATGTGACATTTGAATTCCCAATAACCAACTGGGAAAGGGTTGCTGCTCTTAAAAAATTACCTCCTTCAACATTAACCATTTTCTATGGACTAGTTACAGAGGATCCTAACACCTTTCTCTTTGAGTTTGATGTACTATATCAGAGCTATGACTACAATATAGATGATCACTAACTTAAATTATTCCCACCCATGCTAAAGGATGCTACTTTTCATTGGTTCATGGTGTTGGGAAGGAATGTTATTCCCAAGTGGGATATAATGAAGATTAAATTCCTAGAGAAATATTAGGATTACTATAGAGTTATAAAGAGAAAGAGGGATGACAGAGATAAGATGAGCTATAGGAAGATTATGTTGAGAGATTTTAGTTTTGTCTTAATAAATCCCATCAAAACTGACTCTCCCTTGAATCTTTGAAGTTAGTATTTTTAAGGGGTGTCAATGAAAATTGTATGGATGCTCTGAATGTCATAGGCGTAGGGGACATCTCTCAATTTTACTTTGATGAGAGTTGTAAAGTGTGTAGAAATTACTCCATATCCATCATTAGGAAGACCAAGAGTGATAGGACCTCATTTCTCAACAAGACATCTACTAGAGTTTAAGGTGTAGACCTTAGCAATCACCTATCCAACATGAAGGAGGATATCATTAGCCACTTAGCTACCCTAATGGACACCCTCCATATCAAGAATTAGGAAGAAGTAGAGGAGGTGCTAACAATTTTTTTTCCACATTGTCCCTAGAAGATCAATTGCAAATGAAAAAATTTGGCTAGCAATTCTAAAGAAAAGAAAATGAAGCCAAAGTGTTATGCCCTAGAAGATGAAGAAGTCCAAGTGTTTTATATTTCTCAACACATGAAGCCATGACAACCAAGGCTAGGTATTCCCCAAGATCCCTTGACCTACAATATTCCATTTCTAGTTAGTAATTCAAACTTCTCAAATTGGAACCCTCGATCTTGGAGTAATGTACACAATCCACCATGGTCAATGACCCAAGCCTATAATTGGACTCAACAACAACAAGGGATATGGCCACCATAATATTACCAGGTACCAAACTATATTTCCCAATGTCCACCCCAACAAAACCAATGGCCAACATAGTGGCATGAAAGTCAACAATGGAAAAACTAAAACATAAACTATCTACAACCATAATAGCCCTTGCAACCACAATAACCTGCTATAATGCCAAATCCACCCATGGTTGCACCTGCTAGCACAACTTGCACCTAACTCCAATAATAAGCTTGTCCAACAGGCTTAAGCTAATGAAACCATCCAATACCCTACTTATGGGGTTAAGGTGAGTGATGTCCACCTCAAATCAAGGAAAATTCTAGTTGGACCTTCATCTCCTCACATAATAGAGCTGATGAATGAGGAACTCCCAATAGAAACTATAGACAAAAAACCCAAGTAACCTAAACCAAAGAAGGTTAAACCAACCAATTTAAGTCCAGAACCACCATTCCCTGAAAGACTAACTATACATAATCACCATTCTGAAGTTGAATCTAATATGTTAGCACAACTTAAAGATGTTTGCATAAAGATACCCCTCATATAGGAAATTAAGGAAGTGCCCATATAAACTAAGACAACGAGAGAGTTATTCCTTAAGAAGCCAAGCAAAAATGGAAGGACCCTCATACTATGCATGTTTTAGGACAACTTACAAATCTTATGTTAGGAAACATAGTTGTCCCTAAATATGTAGACCTTGGGAGCCTTGTTGTAGATGTCAAAATAAATGAAACTCTCATCAAGCATACCTTAATTGACCTAAGAGCATCCATCAATGTTATGAAAAGGGAAGCCATGAAGTGAATACAATTAATGGAGTTCCAACCTACACCTATTGTGTTACAATTAGCAGATAGGTCTACGATAAAACTAGAGGGAATTATAGAAGACTTCTTTATCACCATTGGAATCATGGGATACCTTGCAAACTTTATGGTGTTACAACCTAAAAAAAAAACTTGTAGGATAACCCTTTATCCTAGGGAGACATTGGTTGGATATTACAAACGCCTTCATATGATGCAGGTCTAGTAACTTGACAATTTCCAATGGAAATGCAACCAACAAAGTAGTCCTTTACCCATCTGCATAGCCACACACAAATTTGGAGAAAACTGTATGTCCTACCTTAGATGAGGATGATTAATACTCATTTCAAATATTAATGAATATTGAATGTAGTCCTATGTTGGAAACCCAAGATGAAGATATACTAGCAAATATTCTGCAAAACCCCTATGGTGGGGACCCGCAACAATACAACTATCTAACATGCTTGCATCACCCTTTGTAAAACATAATCCTTGTCAATGCATCCAATTCCATCTCCCAAAATTTTCATATATTATTACCCCATAATTGTACTCCCAATATAGAAGGCCTTGATATTTGATTTCTTAAAACATCAACCCTGATAGTAGTGATTACACTAGGTAGGAAATTAAATGTAAATAGTCAATTGGAAACTACACAAAAATATTTACTATTAAATATATTGCAAGCACACACAACTACATTCACATGGGATTACCATGACATGAAAGAAATAGATCCTAACCTGTATGCATAGAATTTACATTAATGAAGGCTACAAACTAGTGAGGCAACCTCAAAGAAGAGTGAACCCAACTGTATGTGACATAGTTAAGGAAAAATTACAAAAGCTACTAGATGTAGGATTCATTTACCAAATATTTGATAGTTAGTGGGTGTCTGGTTCCCAAAAATGGAGGGAAATGGAGAGTATGTGTTGATTATCAAGAGTTAAATGCATCAACCAGAAGAGACCACTTCCCCCTTCCATTCATTGATCAAGTGTTAGATTCATTAGCCAAGAAACATTGTTTTTCCTTCGTTGATGGGTTCAGTAGATATAAATAAATCAAAACAAATTTAGAGGACCAAGACAAGACAACCTTTACTTTCCCTTGGGGTACATATGCCTACTCTATCTTTCTATTTGGACTATACAATTCCCCTGCCACATTCCAAAGGGAAATATTAAGTATTTTTTTAGATTTTTCTAATGATTCCATGGAATTTTACATGGATTACTTTAAAACCTATGGGAATACTTATGAGGAAGCATTGGCTAATTTGGAGAGAGTTCTAGAAATATTTCAAGATAATCACCTATCCTTAAGTCATGGAAAGTGTTTCATGATGATGACTAAATAAGTAGTATTGGGACACTTTGTGTCCAACAAGGGGATATAAGTAGACCCAAACAAGATTGAGGTAATCTCCACACTGTCTATTCTTTAGAAACAAAAAGATGTCAGAAGCTTTCTTGGTCATGTTGGGTACTACAAGAGATTTATACAAGACTTCAATAAAATTGCAGCACCATCATTTGTCCTATTATCTAAAGATGTTGAATTTGACTGGACACCTACTTGCCAACATTCCTTTGAATCCATTAAAGTAGCACTTACTAAGAATCCAATCTTGAGAGGACCAAACTGGACAATACCTTTTCATATTCAGACAGATGCATTTGATTTTGCAATTGGAATTGTGTTAGGATAAAAATAAGGAAATATAGAATATGCCATCTATTATGTTAGCAAGAACCTTCAAGGAGCAAAGCTCAATTACACAACCAATGAAAATGAGATGTTAGCAGTGGTCTATGCAATCAATAAATTTAGGCACTACATCACAAAATACTCTATATTCATTCACATAAATCATACAACAATCAGATACTTGATGAATAAACCAGTGGTTGGAGGTATACTTGTGAGATGGTTATTGCTACTCCAGAAGTTTGATATTATAATTGTAGAAAAAATAGGTAAGGCTAATGTAATAGCTGAATTTCTCTCAAGACTACCAGGAAAATCAATATAGGATATTGTGGATGATTCATTTCCTTACGAACACTTAGTTTCCTCTCTTTGTATACACCTTGGTATGCACACATAGCTAATTATCTAGTTGTAGGGAAGACACCACCACATCTCTCACCAAAGGAAAAGAGACATTTAGTTGAGGTAAGTTTTCTTTATTCATGGGTAGCTAGGTATCTATTTTACATAGGGCCTGATAATATCATGAGGAGATGCATTAGGTGAGATGAATTCTATGACATTCTAAAGGCATGGAATGATGAAACTTGTGGAGGAAATTTTTTAGCTACGAGGATAGATCTCAAAATATTGAACACTGGTTATTATTGGCCAACACTTCACAAGGATACGGTCAAGTACACACGAAGGTGTGGAAAATGTAAAAGGATGGGACAACCTACTAAAATATATGAAATTTCACTTCAACCACAATTAGACATTGAACCATTTAACAAATGGGGATTGGGTCTTATTGGTCTTATATCCTCAACATCCAAAAATAAGGAATATATCATGGTATGTATACATTATCTTACCAGATGAGCGGAGGTAAAAGCCTTGCAATTCACAAGGGATGGAAATGATTCTAAGTTTCTCTATGAATATATCTTTACAAGGTATGGTGTTCCTAGAGAAATAGTAACAAACCAAGAGCCTCAATTTACTTCATATCTGATCAAATAAATTAGTGCAAGAATATGAGATTAGACATAGGAAATCTACACCTTACCACCCCCAAGCTAATGGTCAAGTGGAGGTTACAAATAAAAAAATAGAGAATATTTTGACAAAAACAATATAACTCCACAGGAAGGATTGGGTAACAAGGTTACCTGAAGTAGTTTGGGCTTATAGGACAACCTAGAAAACAACAACAAGCTTCACACCATATGAATTGGTGTATGGAAAGATGGTAGTTGTTCCAATACAAACAATTCAACATAGGTGATTGGGCTCTACCTTATGATTCTAGGTACAAAGATCATAAGGGAAAATTTCAAACAAGATGGCTTGGTTCATATGAGATTTATAATTTTTTTCCCAATGGAGCAATTCAGTTGTAAACTATTGATGTTTTAAGATTTTCATTCTTAGTCAATAGCTATTGATTGAAGCTTTATAAGAAGCCACTACAAAAGGATGACTTCATACATACTTTAAAACATCAATTTAAGTAAGAATTATATGATTCTTTAGTAGCTACAAGCACTAGATCAAAAGTCTCGATAGATGAGTGACCCAACTCACCTACTGCTATTTCCTAGGTATAATTATATAACACTTATCATACACACACACATGCATAAGTAAAACATGACAAATTTCATTTTCAATACATATAGTAGAGTTCATAGGACCTATAGCATCAAGCCCTAAGGCATATCATTTAGAAGGGTCCTATTTCTTTAACTGCTTGTGGAAATTGCACCATCATCATTTCATCTATGCCCATAGAGACCATCATTTACTTTCATCTCATGCAACTTATTCATACAATAACACATAGCAATCGCCAATTAATTTTCAAATCACTTATGTCATGTAATGAATTAAACTCTTCCTTCACATACTTTTCGTAGCCTTTTACTTACCACTCCCACTTCTTTACCACATGTATGTTCATGCTAAGTCACTTTTTCCTCCATGACAACTCACAATACTTCCCCATCAACTCATATCATTTCAAATCTCTCCCCATGCTGCATGGAGGCATTCAGTAATCTTCACACACACCAATTTTCAGTTTACAAAATGATAACAAGTGCTTCTCACATTCACTACCATAATTGACAATTAAGCTTGCTAATTTTGTGTACGTTTATAATTCATGCATGCATTTTTAACTTCATGTTTCAAAATTTCAATGCTTAATATTTATTATCTCAACCCTTCCATACCTACTATTTGAGGACAAATGGCATCTTTAATTTGGGGAGAGGGGTAGCCAAAAGGTCTTTAATGTTTTCAAAATTTCCTATCTATCATAAAGAAAATGATAGTTTCAAAGTAGAAGTATCCAGAGTTGAGTGCAAGCTATTCAGGAATAAAGTAGCATAATTGAGAATAGATCATTCAAAACATAATACAATAGAATAAATTAGTATAATTGATTGAAATATAATGGGAGGGGATATTGTGAGAAGAGAGCTTGCAACTCACAATTTTCTGTCAGAGGATAGGCATGTAAGGAAGCTAAGGTAGAGGAACAACTTCCTACACTAATCTTGAGAGGAGAATAATGCAAAAATTTTACAAATCTTTAATAGTTACAAAAAATTAAATAGAAATAAACATGAATATCATGCATACCATGACATAGCAATTTACATGGGGAAAACCCTTTCAGGAGAAAAACCCCACACTCCAAAAGCTTCCCAATATATTATTTAGTAAATCACAAAGATTACACTATATTTGAAGAGCAAGCTTCTCATAGGAGTATCACCACTCAGAGATCAAGATAGAACACAAATACTATTAGACTCTTAGAAGTCATCACAATCTCTACCGTAATACAATGCCCTCATAGAATAGAGTTACATTCTAGGGAATTACATGCCAAAAAAATATCTTCCATTAGATCTAAAAACTATTAAAAAATGGTCCATATTTACAATATATCCTTTATTTAATGTATGTCAGTCATTCTAGAAGTTTCTTGAAAAAGTTAACATGCTCACATTTCGCTCCGTGTTGCCATTGTATACACCTATCAGTGTAACTAGGAAACATATATATATATATATATACATCCGATCAATAATAAACCACATATAATTGCAAGGTTGAGACATATTTTCCCAACAAATCTCCCACTTGTCGAACATCTTGCAAGAGCAATGTGAGGGTGTAAACATCATCTCTTTAATTGCTAAGGGTTGAAAGGCCCATAATCTTTGAACACCATATGAGCTTCTCTATGCTCACAGGCTTAGTTAAAGAATCAACAACATTAATCAAAGTCTCTAACTTAACTAGCTTCACCTTGCCATATTTGACCATATCTCTAACAAGATGATAATGTACATCAATGTGCTTGGCCCTGGCATGAAATTTCAGGTTCTTGGCTAGACATATCACACTTTGACTGTCGCAATAAAATTGTTACTACACCTTGTTTTATACCAATATCTGAGCACAATATCTTAATCCAAATGGATTCTTTACAAGCATGAGTAGCTTCCATATACTCTACTTCAATAGTGGAAAAAACAACCACATCCTATCACTTACTCATCTAGCTAATTGCACCACCAAATAAAGTAAACACATAAGCACTGGTATATTTTCTACTATCAACATCACTTGCCTAGTCTAAATCCACATAACCATGAATATCAAGGGAAATATCATCTTCAGTCATATTATTATGAAAAGGAATAATCTAAGGTACCTCAAAAATATCCGAAGACTCTTTTAACTACATCCAAATGAAATCTACGAGGATTAGACATATATCTAGAAATAACTCTCACTGCTTGGGAAATGTCTGGTCTAGTACAAACCATAACATACATCAAACTTCCAACTACACTTTGGTAAGACACTTTTCTCATATCTTCTATCTTTGATGGAGATGTGGGACAATTTGAAATAGATAACTTTGTTCTAATTGAAACAGGAACACACAATGGTCTACAATTCTGCATATCAAACCTCTATAAAATTTAATTCACATACTTACTTTGGCCAAGCCATAGCTTTATGTTCACTCTATCTCTTTTAATTTCCATCCCAAGAATGTGTTTAGCTAGACCACGATCTTTCATTTCAAATTTGGCAGCAAGTTGAGATTTCAGTTCTTAAATCATACCTCTCCCTTTGCCAATAAATAACATATCATTAACATATAATGCAATAAATAGGAAATGATCACCATCAGTTTTATAATAAACACAATGATCTGATTTAGAATGCTCAAATCCCAAATTCAACACATATGTATCAAATTTTTGGTACCACATCCTAGGACTCTATTTTAAACCATACAAAAATTTCTTGAATTTGCAAACCAATTTACTTTCACCTTTCACCATGTAGTGCTCTAGCTATGTCATATAAATATCCTCCTCCAAATTACCATGAAGGAAAGTAGTTTTCACATCCATTTACTCAACCTCTACATCAAAAGCAACAACAATAGAAAACAAAAATATAATGGATGTCATTTTTGCAACAAGAGAAAACATCTCACCATAATCAATACCCTCAACTTGAGAGTAACCCTTCACAACCAACCTTGATTTGTATTTCTCAATACTTCCATTCAAACCAATCTTTCTCTTGAACACCCATTTACAACCAATAGGTTTTCATCCTTCAGGAAATGGTACAAGATCCCATGTATCATTCTTTTTCAAAGATGCCATCTCTTCATCCATAAAAATCATCCAGGATTCCACATCATTCATACCTAGCGCCTCTTCTACAGATTTGGGTTCATCCATGTTAATATTGAAAGCAAAAATACATCTCCAATAATCAGGTGAATACGTTTCAGGTGGTTGTCTATTCCTTGTAGACCTACAAACAAGTTGAGTTAGAGGTTCTTCCTCCTCTTTTGAAGATCCAGAGCTAGATCAACTCTCCTTAACTTCTTGTCTATCCTTGGGCCTCGATTCAAATTTCTCAGGTGTAAGAGGAAATTGAATCACATCTTCCTGTTTACTTTGTTCTAGCTACAATGTAACAAAAGAAGGCTTAGTTTCTCCAAAAATAACACTTCTACTATGTATTACTTTGTGTAACAGGATCCCAAAGCTTGTATCCTTTCACACCATAACTATATCCTATGAAGATACATTTCACAACCATGTTCTCCAACTTTGTTCACTTCTCCTTTGGCATATGTGCATATGCCTTGCAACCAAAAAATATAAGATGTCTCAATGAAGCCTTGCAACTTCACCATGCCTCTATAGGTGTCCTATCAACAAGAGATAATGTAGGAGACCTGTTAATAAAGTAATAGGTAGTGGCATTAGCTTCAACCCAAAATATTTGTTCTAGACCAATAACACTTAACATACTCCTAGCCTTCTCCATCAGTGTCATGTTTGTTCTTTCTACAAATTCACTTTGTTGTGGAGAATATAGAGTTGTATTCTATCTATGAATACCACAATCTTTACAAAATTTATCAAAATCATTAGAGAAAAATTCACCACCATTATTAGTTCTTGAACATTTTATTTTCTTTCTAGTTTGCAACTCAACCATTGCTTTAAATTCTTTAGATCGACTAAAAACTTTAGATTTACTCTTTAGGAAATATACCCATGTCCTTCTACTACAATCATCATTAAATGGAACATAATATGCGGATTTACCAATTGAAGGAACATCTATAGGACCAAACACATCATAATGAATAAGATCCAATACACCACAAGATTTATGAGAACTCGAGTAAAACTGCATGTGATTTTGTTTGCTATTTGAGTGAATATTGATGTACATTCATATAATGATTTATAGATACTTTATTCTTGTCAATCTTTTGTGACTGTATTGGTGAAGAGGATGAAATTACATCACTCGCATGCGAACACCCTGTGATTCTGCGATTTCTCTTCATGGTGTGTCTACTATGTTTATATGCATGTTCGACATTCATCTTGTTTGCAGGTACATGACATCGCCTCCACCTAGCTTCACAGGTTTGAGCGTATCAATTTTCCCAACGGTTATGTTGATAGGGAGATAGTAACGAAGTGACCTTGTCAAACCACAAACCTAGTCACAGTGTGTCATCAGTTCGTGGTTCATTGGTTGTTTGATAATTTATTAGCTTGTGAAATTGTTTGTGAAAATTAATGTTTTAATATTTTAAATGTTAATTTATGTATTTTAGATTAAAGTTGTTATTTAATTTAATTAATTTAATTTAATTCATCTCGTAAGGTAATTTAATTATTTTGATTAAATTTATCTTATTAAGTGGATAAATCAATTAATTAAATTAAGCTTGTTGATTAAATAAATAAATTAATTAAAGTTGTTTTGATAAAGTGCATAGTTTAAATTATTTAAATTTATTTTGAAATTAAATTGTGATTTAAATACTAAAAAGTGGATATTTAATTAAATGCATTTGTTAATTTTAATTGTGCAAATTTAAATTTAGGAAAATAAGATATTTTAAAAGAATTGTTTTCTTCATGTTTTGAATTTTGACTTAGAGTTTAAAAAAAATTGATCTGGAATTAAATGTTGAAGTTAGAACTAATGGTTCAATTTTGATTACATGTAAGATAAGTTGTAAATGCATAATGAAAATATCTTCGATTGAGAAGATATCTTAGGTGACAAATGTTAGTTAATTTATGAAGGGATTTGATTTGGGATTATTTTACGCAAAAAATATTCAGAATTAATTGGAAGAGGAAAGATTTGTTTTTTCATGGGAATAGTTACAGGGTTTTTGTGTGAAACTCTTTTGTTAAAAAAAAAAGATTGAAAAAATTTATAGGGAAGTTCTTGGCTGGATTTATTTTTTTACATCTTTTGGAAGAGGAGATCTTTGGGAAAAGCTTGGAAATTGAAATTCGAAGGATCAGCTTCATTCTTCATCAATTTAAGATTGAGGATTCACATTCCTTATTCAATTTGTTTATTTAAATAGCGTTTTAAAAGATTTCCTTTACAATTCTGTAGAAGTTGTTTTAGTTTTGTGAAATTAAAAGATTGAAGGATCTGTTTAATTTTTGGAGGTTTTGTTTATAGTTTTTTTTTAAAACCTTTGTAGAAGGATTGTGAAAATCTTAGATCCTCTGTAGGGAAATGAATTTAAAATGGTAAGAAATTAAAAAAAAAAAACAATAGATAATTTAGAAAACCTCTCTCGGATTGAAAATGAAATCCTTTGATAAAATAGATCTTTACATGTACAAAAAATTATATTAAAAAAACTGCAGAGATAGAGGGTCACTAAATTAATCATAACTCAAAATTTGCAAACTAGGTATAGCTGACTGTTTTATATGTTTTAAAAGACGTGGTGGTCCACTTTTGGTGATTTTTTTAGAAAAACCCAGATCTAAAATCAAAATTTATTGAAGTCGCAACATACTAGTTTTATGATTAGTATTGTTTGAATATGGTAAATTATTTTTAATTAATTAAATAATATATATTTATATAAATGTATAATTATATGTATTATACATATTTAATTATATATATTTAAATATATTTATTTAATTGGCTAATTTGATATAATTGATGTTTTAAATATATTTTGATAATAGATGTATGCAAATGCATGAAATAGACTATTTATAAAATGTTGTATTTTAAAAGAAAAATGAATTTTATAAAGAAATTGTTTTTATTGTGGTGTGTGTTATTGTGAAATTGGAGTTAAACTATTAGTGTTAATTTTTTTATTGCTTGTAAATGAAATGAAATTAAGTTGATTTTATCATTAGACGAAATTGAGAAAAATTGAAGGAAAACAATTAGCTTTAGTTTCTTATTGAAAATGTAAATAGAATTATTTATTATTTTGATTGTTTGCATGCAATATGTAATTGTCTTATTTGAATTTAGTATATCCTAATATTAGATTTTATCTTATGCTTGGAATTGTCTTAAAGTTATGTTTCTCTCATTCTTGTTGTTGGGGCAAATTGAGTTATTGTTTATGTAAGACTTCTAGAGGTGTCTCCTTTGTGGTGGGGTTTGTATCTTGTGTTGGTTTTTCTTTTGAATTTAGTTGGGTAGTGCACATGGATATAGTTAGTTTGAACACACAGTTACCATGAATGAGATATGTGATATGGTGTGGATACCTAGTTACTACGAATGGGTTGTGTGACCTTATGTTTTAAGGTTGTGAAATGTTATCAACATTGTGCACCTTGGTTACCCATAGTATTGTGGATTTGAACTTTGTGTTGTCTGTAGGAGGGTGGCTCTTTGTGGGGGTCTAACACACAAAGGGGCATCAAGGTAATTCACCTAGGGTTTAATCAAGTGATAATTTAAAAGAATTAATGGGGAACTTTTACACTAATAAAGATAATGAATGTATTTCTCATGGTTCATGCGCTTGTTAAGGCTTGAGATGAGACGAGATGCATAGTTTGTATGAGGTTCTGACGGCCAATAGAGGCAAGCCAGGGTAACCCAGGATAGGGGTCTGGTAGCCTAGGAAGGTTGAGCTAGGGTAACTCATAGCAAATTATGTGTGACACTCTTCCTACGCTAACAGTCAGTCAATCAGACAGTTAGTGTCTATTGTACAGATGATGTACTTGATCTTTGTTATCTGGAAGCAATGTAACCATCTTGTGAGTTTTGTACTTGTGTTATTTAGAAATGTATTTTCCTGTGTCTAGGGGTTGTAGGTTTTTCCTTGGAACTCTTGTACTATCTCTTAGCATGGAGGGAGTGGACCTTTGGGTACCACGCGGTTGGGAGGAAACCGTGCTATTTCTTCCATTGGGTTCTCTCACCGGTGTTGGTATTCTTGGATAACTTTGTTCATGGGACAGGTTCCTATTTCTCTCATTCATGTTGGTGAGTATTTCTTGATGGAGAGCTCGTGTGTACCAGTGGAATTGTTTATTCTTTCATGTACTCATCTGTAACAGTTGTAACCTTGTAAATCGTATCACTCCTCAAAGTGTAATCGAGGAGTGCCTTTGTAATTTGTAATTGTAAATCTTGTGTTTAAACTATCTCATTTGTGAATGATCATTGTATTGTAAAATGAAATGAATGTAATATGTATGAAACAATATCACATCTTTGGTATCTTATGTGTTGTAATTTAATGATGATGGATGTATGTACTTTATTTATGAGCATTAAATGCATGTGATGTTTTATTGTATTAGTTAGACTTGCACTTTGTTTAAGCATTGCCACGATCCTTGGAGAGTGTGGGTGTTAGTGTAGTGTAACTCATATGTTTAATATCACTTTAAGAAAAAAATTTGTTCGCTTCCATTTAAATATGTTACATTCTCTAGGGTTTCGGGGCGGGCGTTACACATGGTATCAGAGCCTAGTTTAAACACTGGGTGCTTTGGGATAATGTTGAACCCATTAAGCTGTTAGTTGCGTAGGTTTATACTCTACGTACTATGAGCCCATTGCATTGACATAGATGTTTTACTCTTTAGTTTATGTTTTCCTTTTGGGTTGATCTCACTTGTCTACCTAGAAGTTGTCGTTAGGTGGTGTAGATCCAATGGTGCAAAAAACTACTGGAAAGGATAGGACCATTAGTGTAGTGTGCAATGCACTGATATCCTTCCTACTGGGTGAATGCACTATGGACAATTGTGTAGCATGTGAATTTGTGTGTGTGTGTTACGTATTTGTGTTCGCAGGCTTCCACGAGTAAGCTTGATCCTAGGGGGGAGGATGTAGTGCCCCTCCAGTTGCTATTATGTATTTATGATTTGTTCGGGCTATTAGACGATACCTTGTTATTATTGTATGATCATTGACATTGGATCGATGATGATGTTATACTTTGATGTGATGATACATTATGTGGTTGCTTATGATTTATTCTATGTTTTTTGAATTAGTGTAGTTGCTATTTGAGTTAATATTCATGTACATTCATATGATGATTTATCGATGCTTTATTCTTGTTAGTCTTGTGTAACTGTATTGGTGAAGAGGATGGGATTACATCACTCACATGCGAGTGCCCTGTGATTCCATGATTTATCTTCACGGTGTGTCTACTATGTTTATATGCATGTTCGACATTCGTCTTGTTTGCAAGTTTGCAGGTACAGGACATCATCTCCACCTAACTTCACAGGTTTGAGCGTGTCCATTTTCCCAACAGTTATGTTGATAGGGAGATAGTAACAGAGTGGCCTTGTCAAACCACAAACCCAGTCACAGTGTGTCATCAGTTCGTGGTTGGTTGGCTGTTGTGTCATGTCATCTTTGGTTGTTTGATAATTTATTATCTTGCGAGATTGTTTGTGAAAATTAATGTTTTGATGTTTTAAATGTTAATTTATGTATTTTAGATTAAAGTTGTTATTTAA
The DNA here is from genome assembly GCA_007258455.2 of Sequoia sempervirens. Taxonomy (NCBI): domain Eukaryota; kingdom Viridiplantae; phylum Streptophyta; class Pinopsida; order Cupressales; family Cupressaceae; genus Sequoia; species Sequoia sempervirens. The sequence continues at coordinate 1,056,088,883 of VDFB02281492.1, forward strand.
TTTAATTAATTTAATTTAATTCATCTCGTAAGATAATTTAATTCTTTTGATTAAATTTATCTTATTAGGTGGATAAATCAATTAATTAAATTAAGCTTGTTGATTAAATTAATTAATTAAATTAAGCTTGTTGATTAATTTAAATTTATTTTGAAATTAAATTATGATTTAAATACTAAAAAGTGGATATTTAATTAAATGTATTTGTTAATTTTAATTGTACAAATTTAAATTTAGGAAAAGAAGACATTTTAAAAGAATTGTTTTCTTCATGTTTTGAATTTTGACTTAGAGTTTAAAAAAAATTGATCTAGAATTGAATGTTGAAGTTAGAACTAATGGTTCAATTTTGATTACATGTAAGATAAGTTGTAAATGCATAATGAAAATATCTTGGATTGAGAAGATTTCTTAGGTGACAAGTGTCAATTAATTTATGAAGGGATTTGATTTGGGATTATTTTACGAAAATAATATTGGGAATTAATTGGAAGAGGAAAGATTTTTTTTTCACGGGAATGGTTAAAGGGTTTTTCTGTGAAGTTCTTTTGTTAAGAAAAAAAAATAGATTGAAAAATTTAACAGGGAAATTTTTGGCTGGATTTATTTTTGTACATCTTTTGGAAGAGGAGATCTTTGGGAAAAGCTTGGAAATTGAAATTCAAAGGCTCAACTTCATTCTTCATCAATTCAAGCTTGAGGATTCAGGTTCCTTATTCAAATTTTTTAAATTTAAATAGTGTTTTAAAAGATTTCCTATACAATTCTGTAGAAGTTGGTTTAAGTTTGTGAAATTAAAATATTGAAGGATTTGTTTAATTTCCATAAATGCAATGCTCACAAAAATTGAATTCAAGATCACAATCAGACAAACCTTCAACAAGGTTTTTATTCTTCAAGGTCCTTAGACCCTTTTCTCTAATGTGGCCAAATATTTGGTGCCATAACATAGTTTTCTCTGTAGGTAACTTATCTCAGAAGAAAGAGCACCCTTGGGTCCCCAAAATCCATGACCATCTGCTGAAGGTGAAACCCTCACTTCTTCCACAGACTTGCTTTTCATAGAAGAACTATTGCACTCAATAGTGCATGCATCAAGCTTATAAAATGTGCCATATTTGACACCTCTAGCAATCACCATATCACCTCTGACCATCTTGCATCCTACATAAAAAATTACTACCTACACACCTGCATCTATTAGTTTTCTCATAGATAACAAATTTTGTGCTAATCTAGGGATATGTAACACACCATTGATCCTTTTTATTCTACCATCAGGAAATATTATTTTAACTTTACCATGGCCAACAATGTCTAAATGAGAATAATCACCCAAGTACACCTTACCTCCATCAAATTATTCATATTTAGAAAACCAATCTATATTAAAGGTCACGTGGAAAGATTCACTCAAGTCAATTAACCATGCATCATTACCTGCACGAGTTGTCGAAGTTGCAATGAATGCATCATCATCTTCCTTTTCAGACTCAGAATCACAATAAACTTTCTTCTTTTTGTTCTCCTTTTCTTCTTTGCATTCCTTATGAACATGCCTAGGCTTACCACAGTTCTAACAAATAACTTTAGACTTTCTAAGAGATTTATATCCCCCTAGACTTATATTTGTCATGCTTCTCATTCTTATTTCCTTATTCCTTAAGTCTTCCATGAAAATTTAGGGCCTCCTTGGTAGTGATGGATACCTTCCTCATTTCTTCAAAAAGAAAAGAACCCTCCACATCTTCAATCTTCAAATTAACAGATGTACTCCCAATAGACATAACAAGAGAATCCCATGAATTAGGCAAAGAACAAAGCAAGATATAACATCTCTCTTCCTCATCCATTTTGACACCAACTAATGCCAGCTGAGCCACCAACATATTGAATACTTCTAGGTGGTCTGTGATTCATCCAACCTCTTCCATTCTTAAGGAATACAAATTCTGCATCAAGAAAATTTTATTGTGTAGAGGTCTCCTCATGGACATTAATTAAAATAGAGTCTGTTAAGCACAATATAATTAGACCCTTGGCTTTATGGTCCATAACATCATATTGAGCAACCTGAGTAGGATCTACATGCCTTGAAACATTCTCATCAACAACATCCCACAGATCTCAATCTATCAACAAATCCTCCATCCTCAGCTTCCACATTTCAAAATTATTTCCAAAAAATTTATCCACCTCTATTCTCCTTGATGAAATTACCATATGAAAATCCCTGCAATAAGATCACAAAGTATCTTCTACACAAGCTCCCACTCAAACCTAGATTAGTCCTAAAACCCAACAACCCACAACTAAAACCAAAGGTGATCAAGTTCTAATACCACTTGTAAGGAAGCTAAGGTAGCAGAAAAACTTCTTACACTAATCTTGAAAGGAGAATAATGCAAATTTTTTATATATCTTTAACAATTACATAAACTAAAATAAAAATAAACATAAATATCATGCATACCATGACACAGTGATTTACATGGGGAAAACCCTTTTGGGAGAAAATCCCCACACTCCAAAAGTCTCCCAATATATTATTCAGTAAATCACAAAGATTACAATATACTTGCAGAGCAAGCTTCTCACAGGAGTATCACCACTCAAAGATCAAGAGACAAAATGACCACTATTAGACTCTCAGAAATCATCACAATCTCTACTGTAATTGTAATACAACACACCCATAAAATAGAGTTACATTCTAAGGAAAGACAAGCCAACAAAATATCTTCCATTAGATCTAAAACCTAATAACAAGCATTCCAAATTTACAATATATCCTTTATTTAATGTATTCCATCCATTCTAGAAGTTTCCTAAAAAATTTAACATGCTCACATTTTTCTCTGTGCTACCATTGTATACACCTATCGGTGTAACTACGAAACACACACACACATATAAACATATATACATCCTATCAATAATAAACCACATATAATTGCAAGGTTGAAACACATTTTCCCAACAAGGAAATGCTACCCCATCTTCCAATAGGTAGGTTGGTTGGATTGTTTTCTTAGACTTACAGTGTATAATGAACTCATGACCTAACCATTTTTTAGTACTTTGAAAAATGATGAAGCTATTGTGAAGGAACTAAGGGTTGATTCCTAAAAAGCATCCATAGTAGAGGTATCTGAAATACTAAGAATAAGAGAAGAATTCCTAGTAAAGGAAAATGCAATTGCTGCTAGAAATAAATTTTCATTACCTGGAAAAATCTGGATTCTTCATCAAAAGGTATGAAACATCTTTCTTTACCTTAGCTTTGGGCCTCGGTCACTTCATATATTATTAAATACTTGACCTATGATGGAAGATAGTCATTGTTGTATACTGTACATTTCAAGCTCCTTAGCCAGCTCTACCATTAGAGAATGGTGAATGTACCATTTTTTTTTTTAATTTTCTAAAGAGGATTTCATTTGAGTATAAAAGGAAAAGGAATCAATCTACTTTTTCCTATTTTTTTGTCACTTTAATTATCTAAAGAAGTCTCAAAATTCAATTCCTCAATATACCCTGGGAGGATTTCTAGCTAGTAACAATGTTAACAACATTATTCCAAGAAAAAATGTAGAAGAAAGGAGTGGAACACAAAATGGAAGAACCTCCTACAACTATAATAGAAAGAGACATACCTTCTGGTTCCTCTATTGTAACACCTACCCACAACATAGAGGACCTTGGAGAGAAAGAATTATAGGAAACTCAACCAACAACTTCTGCTGAGTAGTCTGTAGTTGAAGAAGATACAAAAACCCTAGCTTCTACTAAAATCTCTTCTAAGATAAAGAAAATAAAAAGTGTGGCCTCTACTTCTAAATTTGTGAAGAAACATAAAAGATCTATGTAATCAAGAAGGTGATTGCATCGCCTGAGAATAAAAGGTACCATGAAAGGGAAGGATAAAATCCACAAGAAAATGTTGTTATGATAGAAAATGATACAAATTTTGAGGAAAATATTCCTAGTAGTGACACAAGAACACCAATGTTTTAGCCTTTGTACATGAGCAACACTTATAATTCAGAGTTAGAAGATATTTTTATGGCTAGAAATAAAAAATAAACCTCCAAGAAGCCTTGTTTTAGAAGAAGGGTTTGTTATGGAAGAGGAGGGTATGAAGAATTTTTTTTGGAAAAATAAAAATAATTTCTTTTGGAAGGAAGAAATACAAGCAAGGAATTGCAAGAGGCCTTGAAAAGGATCAAATATCTAGAAGAGCAACTTAATGTATACCAATAGAGGGAAAATGGGAGGGATACAAGAATCAAAGAGTTGGAGGAAAAAATGTAGAAATTTGTGCAAGGATTAGGGTTATAAGCATTAGCATAACATGTTATAGTTGAAATAAGTAGAAGGGCTCAAAACCATGAGAATCTAACTAAACATATAAGAACCACCATTGTTCCCACTATGGTGCCACTTGGCATTGAAATATGGAATAAAATAAGGGAGTTTTCTCAGAAACAAAGAGATTGGAAAAAATATAAAGAAAAATTATTGTCCACACATGAAAGAGTGATTGAGAAGCAAGATACATAGATCAAGAAATTAAAAGTGAAGATTGATGAATTGACAAATAAAATAGTTTAGTTGATGACCTGTGTAGACCTCTTACCAAGGTATACACTATTTTTACAAGAAAAAATATTTGTTTTGAATTTATCCAAATAATCAATGACCTCCCCATTTTTGTGAATTCATGAGAATTATTTTTAGAAGTTTTTCAATGGTCCACACCAAAGATGCAGGATCAGTTTTGTGAATTTTATTTACACAATCTGATTCTTTCATATGACACTGCATGAGACCTACTCATATTTGTGGGAGATATTCAACTTAGGGTTTTAGCTTCCTATATTAGGAATGAACATCAGAGGGGTTACGTAATGTAATAATATTAGGAAAGGGATAAATCACTCCCTCTATAGTTAAGAGAAGAATCAATAGACTCAAATTTAGTGGTGTCCACCAATGGATAGACCTCATAGAGAAGAGAGGAGTAGTAGAAAAAATAATGGAATGCAAAGAAAGAGATTACAAGAGGTTTAAGGTACTAGCTACAACCACAATCAAGGAGGCACTTGAATTTTCCCATAGAATATGGAGAGAAATCACCCTAGATCATAAAAAGGAGCCTCATTCTATTTTTAATTATGTGGAAATAGTTGGAAGATCACATAAGTACATTAAAACTACCTTGAAAAATGGAATTGCTTGGCTTCTTGTCACTTTTTATCCTCCTCTCTTCTTGTTCCCTATACCACACTGGACAAGAAGGAAGTGAGAGGAAGGTGTAACAAAGAATAGAAGATGGGTGGAGATCTCATATCAACATGGTTTATATTTAAAGCAAGGGAAATGCGTGACCAATGTTGTGGATTATAAAGATATTACACTATAGTATGACCTTTATCCCTGAGCTTGCTTAAGGACAAGTAAGGTCTTTAGTTGGGGGAATGACATGATTTATAATTAGATAGTTTCCTATTGCTATTCCATACTTTTTATCACTTATTTTTGCTAAGCTTTAAGACATTACCAAGACCTTTTATACCTTTCATATACCTTTAAGCAATTTTAAGCATTTGGAAAGGAAACATGTTATGTTAATATGTATATATGAATTCATGAATGTCTTTGAAGTTCATTAGGATTTTATGTTTAATTTATGATTGTTGATAATGAGATACCTTAGGAAATAAGATTAATATTTGCAACAAAGATATTTTTCAACCTACAACAATGAGCTTCTCAACCTGGAGCATAAGGATTGCGGTTTCTTGCAAAGAAGAAGTTAGCCGATTAGAGCATGACACTTTCAAAGGAAGATAGAGGTGATCTTTTATTTATTATACTGTGAGTTATCTAGTATTAATCTTACCTACCAATAAGACAACTAGGAGAAAAAGTATATTTTCAATAGGACTAAATATGGAAAAGTTGTTCTATTGAGCACGTTTCTATTGTAAATGGTTAAGTTTGTTGGACATAGAATCATTGTTTGATTTCTATACTCTTGTTTTAGTAATTACTATTACATGTTTTACAACTCGACACTCTTCCTATTCTTGAGGAAGAGTTGACATATGTTATGAAGTTTTTCTAGTTTATGAATAATGGGACTCCCTCATAGACCCTATATAGTAGGATCCCTTGTTGAGGAGGAGATAAAATAGTAGCAACTATAGACACATAAAATATATTGATTAATCCTATGCACCTGATCCTGATTTACTAACACCAGTTCATCCTGAATCATCTCCTTTACTAACCAATTAATTGAATAATCTTTATTTGATTAAATTCACCATATTTTGTCTTTTAATTAGATAAATCAATTTTATCTAATTAAATCATTATCTTCTATTAATTAAATAAATCATTTTATTTAATTAATCATAATGTCCCTCTTTTAATTAAATAATTCATTTTATTTAATTAAGTTCTAATGTCATCTCCTTTATATTAAATAAACCAATATTTATTTGATTTAAATCTAACACCATCCCCTTTGATTAAATAAATAAAACTTTATTTAATTAAATCTAAGATTCTTTATTCCTCTCATTTTGATTTATTTAAATCCTAAAATATAAGTCAGTGTCAAATCAGCTAATCTCCATCTAAATTAATCAAATCATGATTAATCCTAACACCAATACCTCAAATCCTCTAGATTTTGCAACTTGTGCAAGTAAATCTATTTAACTGATTTATTAAATCCCCCATTTTCATTCAAAAAGGCATTAATTTGGAATATTCCTCAAATTTGAAAATTCCCTTCCAAAGGACTTGTCCATCCAACAAGGCATTAAAGGCCTCTTACATGTCCTTTTTCTTGAGCCAAGTGGCATTAAATCTCCTTTCTTCTCCCTCCAACATGTCACTTCTCTAATTTCAAATATCCACCTAATGGCATTAATGTGCACATTCATCAAATTGTGCTCCACCTCTATCCACTCACATGTTGACAAGTGTCATTATGATATTGGTTGATGTTTTGTCCCACATTCATCCCTTTTTCTTATTCCTCCATCATTCTCTTCTATAAATAGAAGGCTCTTTTACTAATTTGGGAAACACAAATTCATGCAACATCATTACCTTCATGTTTTGAGCAAAGTTCATCCATTTTCATAGTTTTCATCATTTCATAGCTAGGTTATGGAAAAATTTATCATGGAGCACCATTGATCATCTTCAAGCTTGCAAGGAATTGGGAAAGGGCTATTTTTCACATCAAAATAGCACCAATTCCCCCATGGGATTGAGAGTTTGTTTGTTTTGAGCAAGATTATATAGCTTTCAATTAATTTACTTGCTTTGTTTCTTGTTGTTGACATTTAAATGGATCTTATGGGGAATGATGGTTTTTGATTTGCATGATTGACTAATTTTGTGTTTGTTGTTCGTGTTTGTGTAGGTCTAGATCCACCATTCACATTTTGGCGCTTGAAGGAGGGTGAATCTAAAGAAATTAACACGTTTTTTAACCAAAATTCTACTATTTTTTGAATTTTTATGTGTCTACAAGAAAGTGAACCACTGCAAGGGTCAAATTGTGCCACTATAAGTACAACGACACTATTTAGCAATGCTGTCAAACTTCAAACTGTGATGCTAAAGTCATTTTCCACTCAACCCAACCAACTCAAACTCCAAAGTGTGCCGCTTTGCGAAACAATGATGCAATCGTGGTCACTATTTCTCCACAGAGCACCACTAGTCTCACCAGAGTGCCATTGACCTTCTTCGAACTCTGCCACCATTGTAGAGTGCATTGCTAGGGTGGGGTGAAAGGAAGATTTCAAGTTTTTTCAACATGTGCTTTTTTTCATTTTGATCACCTTTGACTTCTAACTGGTTTTTGGCCTCTGTTTTCTGTAGTTTTAACTAGTTTTTGTAGGTTGGAGTGATTCAAAAGGAAGGAGGAAATGAAAACAAGACTTCTTATGACATCTTTATTTTATTGTATCAAGTGTTTTTGAAAACTTTGGGGAGCAATTATAATCCCATTTTTAAAGACTTTCTCATCTTAAAGCTTTTTAGGATTCAATAATTTTCGTTTGGGCTTAAAAAGAATAAATCAAATGGATTAAAAAGAACTTTAGGAACTTACTAGAGTTTGTTTTGGGGTTTTAAAATTGAACAATTAAATTTCACATTTCAATCTTGGTGCTTAAAAAGAATCCATTCTTGCTTTGAAGGTTAAAATGAACATGTGCTTTTTGTGCTTTTTAATATTTTGCACAAATTAATATCATTTAAAATGCATATGCACTTCTCTCGTGCCTCACGACGATCTTGAGAATCAAAAATATTTTGGTGATATTGAGTTGTATAAAGGATTGCCTCCACACTTGAATTTGGATTCTTAAAATTGAACAAAATCTTGCTAGTGTGAGTGGAGTACATCACGTGTGTTCTCTCTTTGTTCACATAAACAAAGATCGATTGAACTACAAATGTGCTTGCTCACTTTTTTTTACCCTTAGAGGGGTGTGCCTAGAAGACACATCCGAAAGGAGAACTCGAAGGTGACTCCAACCAGTTTTTCACTTGGTCTGGTATATAAAAGGATAATACTAAATCGTCAAGTCCAATAGTAGGTAGGCCTTAGCCATACAGTGTCTTTCAGAATGGGGTACTACCTTAAAAAGTATAAGATCCCCTAGTAGGATTGATCAAAGCCTTTAGTGGCTTGCTAGATGCTCGCAAGGTTCCATGTCCTCGATTACCTTGACTAAGAACCAATTTGTTTAGAAGCCAAAATCCTTATCTTTTTTTTGGTACAAGAACAGTCATTCTAAAGCCACCCCACATTTTTGCAGTTCTTGGTAGAGATGATAAGTATACCATGGGAGTTTCATGGGTACTAAAGCTTGGTTGACCCATATAAGTGAGTGTCATGGAGGGGAGCTAGTGTGGTCAAGATTTTAATCATCCACTAAGAATAAGCACAGCTGGATTTATCCAAATGGGGATTCAAAAAATATTGTCTCTTGACTATCCATAGGGTTGTGCATCTTCTTGGAATCAAAAAACTTTGCTTGGATCTAAAACATTGGAAAAATAAACATTTAACCATGAGCATCAAATTTCAAACCCTTTAGAGGAAGCAAATACCTTTGAAAAAATTCAAGTGCTATTGCTTGCCCTAGGGATTCTATCCTTAGAGGCTTCTAAGCATTTGAATTTACATCTCAATTTTCTCTCTCTAAAGTCAACATTAGGGGAATATTTCCTTAATTTCCTTGATTTCCACATAATGGACTTTGTGGGATGAGAAGAAATTGGGACATTAGACATTTAGTTTGAAAACTTAATCAAAAAAATGTTTGTGGTAAAAATAAATCACTAAGAAAAGATAAGAAACAATTGGAACCCACACAAGTGCTCTTTCAAATGATTTCCCAAAATATCAAAATCTGAAAACCAGAGTCAAACGGTCTTAGTTAAAAAGCTCGCAAGAAACGTTTTTCTATGCTTTATGAATTGAGAGAAAGATTGAACTTCAACTTTTACAAACGTGCATCAAGGAACACTCCCAATTTGTATTCATTTTACTATTGTCAAAATCCAACACTTTTTCTAGGGTTTGAGTATCTCACATAGGAATGTATTAGCATGTTCTTCAACACCTAGGTCTAGTTAAAAAAGTCTCTTTAAGTCTCTTAGGATCAAAATCAAATCATCTTCATTCATTCTCAAAACACCAAAATTAAAATTCACCCCACAAAAAACTCTTGGAAATCTTGAAAAGATCCTTCATACTAAACTTTGGGAAAATCCTTTGAAATCAAAATCAAAATCATCTTGTTTGACTAGATGTGTGTAGATGAATCCTTGTTTACACACTTAGTTAAATTATCATCTTGTGGAAAAGTTTAATCTAGGACAGTGGAAAATTTTAATCTAGGACAATATCCAACATCTTAGAGTTTATGAGTTCATTATCCAAACCAAATCCAATCAAAATCAAATCAAACCAAATCAAAATCAAAGATCCAAAAAAAATCAAACATCAAACCAAAAGTCCAAAATTTTAGTATCCTCTTCAAGGTTCCCTAAAGAGTTCAACCATTCACCAATCATCCATCTTTCATTTTCTCATCATCATCCTTTGATCCTTAATATCTTAGAATTTCTTTTTTGTACCTAAAGTTTAGATCAATCCAAGGAGTTAGAGGTTCACCTCCCACATTCCTAAAAATTGATCCTTATTTTGTGGTCCAAACTAGATCTCAACACAAGAAGAACATGGAAACAAAAAAAGAAACATCCACTTTGCATGACTTGATTCAAACTGTACCCAAAATTAATCCCATTAGGTCTAGCAATCCCATTCTCAATCTTCCTCCACTTCCAAAACATTCTCAAGAAGAAGGTGGTCAAGTGGAGGACATCACCAACAATGTTCTAGGGATGGATTAAGATGAAATCATTGAAATGGTCCAAAATCCTGAGACACAAAATTGTTAATGCCATGATGAAACTTAATCCTTCACAATACATGCTAGAATTGGCAAAAGATGGGGCTAAACTCCCTTCCCTTCTATGATGTGAGCACTCTTGTGGAGAAACCTCTTGGTATTATGCCACTGGTCTCATTCACACCATCCTTTCAAAGCATCACTCAAATTGTCCCACAAATAACATCATCCATTACTCCAACTCAACCTATTGTCAACAAGGGAAGCTCATTGCTTCATGCTCTTCAAACACATCCCTTTGTTAACAACCAAGATTTGGATGCGAACACCATCTTGGGTCAATCTGTCCCATTGAATTTGCTACACCCATATGTTCCACTCACCTTTCATGACCCAATGACCCATCCTCTTTTCACGCAACACCGACATATCCTCTTAACATACAAACCTCTCTCACCATGACTTCACAAGGAGAAGGTGGGCTATTTGAACAAGGGGGAATATTTGACCCCTCATCATCATCATTTCCTCAAGGGAACACACCAACCATATTTCCACCACTTCAACCTCTACCATTAACATACACACCACTCCTCGATTTAGGGAAACCCCCTTTACCAACCATCAATCAAAAAAATATGAACAACCCCCCAATCATAAATCAAAACATCCTACCAAATCCTCCGATCTTGTCATCGATATCACAACAATAGGTGGAAACCATCCATGCAACACAAGCAATCACTGCAAATGTGGTCTCTCAAGGACCAAGCATATCAATCGCACCATCTACCACACAAACCTCTATCATCAATCCAATGACACCTCCCATCACATCAACTCACACCATTCTGAATCTGTCACCACCACCACCACCAAGACCAAATATGTCAAACCCATATAGCATCACATTATAAGCAGCTCAACAAGCCTATTGAAAGGCACTTCAACAATTCCAAGCTCAAGAAGCACAAAACATGCAAGTTACACAACAAGCTGCTCAACAAGCGCAAGCACAATAAACACAATAAGCACAAGTTTCCCAAGTTCAAGCCTTATTAGAACAACAACAATCTGCCCAAGCTATGCAAGAAACTCAAGTAGCTCAAGCTACATAATCCGCATAAGTTGCACATGCTGCACAAGTTTCCCAACAAGCTCAAGCTTAGGAAAAAGCCCAATATCAAGCTCAACAAGTGCAAGCACAGGCACAATACCAAGCTACCCAACAACAAGCATATTAGCAAGCCCTAGAACAATACCAAGTGCAATAGGAACCAACCCAATTAATATCCCAACAACAAGCATTGTTGGCACAACAACAACAAGACCAATAACAAGCGTTGTTCACACAACATCAACAAGACCAAAAAAAAAAAATGTTGGCACAACAAAAAATGTAGGCATATCAACAAGCCTTGATCACACAACAAAGCTTGCAACAAACTCCCACCAACATACCCAACACTCCGACCATCACTCGAACAATTCAAACACCTCAAAAAATGTTCACTCCATCTCCCAACCCACAAAATGATGTGACGACACAAATCAAATTGCTCTCACAACAAGCGCTAGATCTTCAAGACGGGAAAAAAATGAAAACACCAAGCAATTTTTTCCCCTATCCATTCAACAAGATCCTTGCAATGGTACCATTCCCAAAGGGGTTTGAAATCCCTAAATTCAACAAATATCATGGAATATGAAACCTTGAAGATCACATAAGGGAATTCTAGGTGCATTGCATGGATGCCGCATATGACGATATATATTTGATGCTGCTATTCACTTGAAGTTTGGCTGGGCCTGCCATGGAATGGTTCTCTTGTCTCCCTCCTGGAATAAAAAATTTCCAAGAAATTGTGGACACATTCATAAAAAATTATGTTTTCAACATTGCCATGGATGTTAGTCTAGAGGAACTATCTACGGTCAAACAAGCTAAAGGGGAATCATTTGCTTCCTTTTTGCAATGATGGCGATCCAAGGCCAACAAGAGCAAATGGACCATGCCAGAGGAACATCAAATTTCAGCATCATTGCAAATCTTGAGAAAACCTTGTCATTCCACCTAAAGGTGCAATGCATCACCACATACGACCATTTGATCCCCAAGGCACTCAATATTGAAAGAGCCCTTATTACACAAGGAGGGACACCCACATATCAAGAATATCAAGAAAATTTCCCATCCAACAGTTACAATGAGAAACATCACACATGGGTGAAGAACAAGAATGTCACCAATGATGGTGTGGTGGATGCCAAGGTCATAATCACTACTTGAAAACAAAACACACAAACATACCAACAACTAGAAGGCAACAATCAAAACAACACCCAAGCTAACGCGGTATCACAATAACCAACCAAAAATCAAGTCAACAATTTGAATAATCAAGGGGGACCACCCCCATGAACAAATATCCCCCCAAGCGAAAATACACTGCTCTTGGGGAACCAATTGAATCAATCATGAAGAAACTAATAAATGAAAATATCATCAAAATTCCCACTTATGAGAACTATCAAGAGCCCCAAGTGAAACCACCATGCTATAATGAAAATCACCTTTGTGATTTTCATAAAATCAAGGGCACACAATGGCTACTTGCATGAGGTTGAAAAATTTGATCCAAGACCTTATCGATGAAAAGGTCATAAACATTGAACAAGCAACTAGAAATAAAGACCTTAAAATATACATGAATTCAATGTTGGATCATAACAAGGGGAACGACCATGGAAAGACCAAGTATGCCAATGTGAACCATGTGTACAATCATGTTGTCGCATCCCTAGATGAATGGGTCATTGTTGTTAATATCAAGGGAGCCAAAGCTGATTGTGGAGTCAACACACATGGTGGAAAAGTTACCATTGCTGGGTGATTGCAGCCACCTAGAGCATCCACCTCAAATATAAAATCCATTCCCAATGGCTACATTTCCTTGGACTAGCTGAAAAGAACCCCCACTCAGATCTCCATCATGGAGTTGCTGAATATCTCACTCGTACATAGAAATATCCTAGAAGAAGCATTGGCTTAATCCACCGTCTCCACAAATCTTGATGCTGATAGTTACAAGCTATGGTCAGACACATCACCACCCCAAATCTCGTCACATTTTCCAATTAGGACTTTCCCACCCAACTATATCATAATCATGCACTCCATCTTGAAGTAATCATCCATAAAAATAAAGTTAAAAGGGTCTTGGTGGATGGGGGTACGGGTCAAAATATTTGTTTTCTCAAATTAATAAAGAATCTGGGATTCTCCAAGGAAGCCATTGAAAAGGGTAATGGTATCATTATCAGAGCATATGATGATTAGGAAAGAGTGTCTCAAGGAACTATTCAAATCCCTATTCAAGTTGGGCTAGCCATCATGGAAATGACATTCCAAGTCCTTGACCTTGATTTGCTTTATAATATTCTCCTGGGGCATCTGTGGATCCATGGGATGCAAGCTGTTGCATCCAATTTCCATCAATGCGTTAAATTCTCATATCAAAATCAAGAGGTCATAGTCCATGGTGACCTTGAGCCATTTTCTTATTGCAAAAACTTGGAAGCAAAGTACTATTAAATCCCCCAAGTCCCAAAGAATGATGAAGGCCCTTCAACCCCATATGTAGACCCAGCTACTTTAGCCTCCACTTTTGAGAAAAAGACACTTGCCATTCCTGATATTTTTGAAATCAAGGTCATTATCCAAGACAATGGGTGTGGGGATTTGATGCAGAGGGTCAGGGAATTTGAAAGAAACACAAAGTTTTAAGGCTAATAATGATTCGCTCTCAACCTTCCAACTAGGCACCAGTATGGAGATAAGGCCTCAATAATGCACCAAATGACTTATTTTCTTTCCTTATGGACCCAAACCCTAGGAATGCTCCTAATAGACACAATTACACTTGTATTAAATGAAATCAAAGCCCCAAACCTCTGTTTTGAACAAAATCCACTTTTCCACCTTAACTAGGTCTTCTAGCCCAACTAGGCCTCTAGCGAAGGATTTTTGACTTTGCTCTCAAAATTTCCAAAGGACCCTCCAATATAATGATTGATTAAGATGTGTTTTATGATGGAAAACAACATATCAACTCCCTGATGGCACTTGTTTCAGAACTCACCAACCAAAATCTGTTGTTTCCTCAAAAACTAGGCCTAATTAGCCCTCTTTTCCAAAGCAACCCCTCTTTAAACTTATCCTCTGACCATGAAAATTTCAACAGTCTCTTATAATGTCTCAAAACCAAGGATTCCAAGTTTTTAGGCCTCTTTGACACCTCTAGCATGCTCAAACACAAAACACTCACTAAATTGCCTCAAAACTAGGGCTTCTTGGATCTTGGCCTTCCAAACACTTCCAGATTCTAATCCTTGACTTTTCACCATTAGTTCAACATATTAAATCAATCCAAACTCAAAAAATTGCCCCTTATTAAGGCAGATCTCCTACTGCTATACCTTAGCCCCCATCCTCATGCACTTTGCATTGTCCAATCTTGGTGTACACCTTAATATTCCTCCTTCCTGCACATTAGTTTGTTAGGTTTGTATTATACATGTTAGAATAGATCCATTTCAAAAGTTACAACATCATTCCCTTATGAAATGGATCAAACATCCATGAAAAACCTCAAAATTAGTGAAAAATCTGCACTTTCTTGAGGATAGTCAACAATAATATACAAAGAATTGATTGTTGTTGCTTTCAGGAAATTAAAATGACTTCAAAAAAAGTTGATACAAGTCCCTAAACCATCCTACTAAACAAATCTTCAATAGAAATCAAGAAATCATCAAAAGAGCACAAGAAAAATGCAAGAAATTGCTGTTTTTTTGCTTTTTCCTGTAGCAGTCCGTACAAAATCCATACCAACAACCCAACCTCCGTACAAATGATTATTTTGGCTTTGTATATCCTATCCCCAACTTCCCAAACCGTTTGGGATTGATTAAGTTGCATAAAAGTGATTAAAACTCATAAAGACTAGTTACCCGCCCAAATTGGAATTCAAATATTTGAATTTCGAAACTTACATTTTATTGATTTGTATTGACAAAAAAAATCTAAACTTCAATATTTAACCTTAATTTATCTAATTAAAACATTATAGACCTACCTACACCCCTTGGACACTATTGGTCCACTTACAAGGTTTTTTTGGTCCTATGGTCCTTTCAAGACCCTTAGGACTTTTGATAGTCACATTACCTTTATTCATTCCAAATGCCATTATAGGCTCCAAGATACCATAATTGATGTTTTGATTTGATGGAAAGGTCCTCCTGACCCCTGCACACTTCTGAACTTTGAAGAGCTCCTTGAAGGCCTTGGGTGCTCCTGCACCATTCTCCCCAAGAAAGAAAGATTTCTTGCCCCAAGAAGTATCCCATGTGTTGCCACCAAAAGACCCCTTGCTCTCACATGTTTTCATCTTCCAATGACAGGGCATGTAATCTCCCAAAGTCAATGTCTTCCTCTTCTGCCAATATGCACTCTTGACATAATCAAAACATTGATCAGCTTGTCCTCTTAGTTTTTTAAGATTAGTCTGTCCCTGTACCCTGTTTCTGCCTTCATTCCCCTGATTTCCTTGTGAAAAGATACCATCACTATCACCCTTAATTATAGGGCATTCAATGCCTCCAACCTTGACACTGTCTAAGTCCCACAAATTCTTATTTCTAGGACTGTCCACCTCATAACCCTATTGCAATTTGTCTTTTTTCAACCTACCAATGTCTTCCCTTGTCTTACCCTGCTCATTTACCTGCAAATTCTTCTCAAAACAAATCACAAAGTTCTCATTAGACTGTTCCAAAGGAAAAGGAACCAACTGATATCTAACATCTCCTTTATGCACCAAATATGTATTATGGAATCCATCATGCAATGTCCTTCTAGCATACTGCCATGGTCTCCCCAAGATGATATGACCACAAGTCATTGGAATGACATCACAAAGCACCTTGTCATGATATGATCCAATTGAGAAATCCACAAAAGCTCTCTTACCAATATCTACATGCTGTCCTTGAGTTACCCAAGTGGCCTTGTAGGGAGTAGGATGATCAAATGTTTCAATCCCCAACTTGGTTATCATATCAACTGAAACTAAATTGCTATGTGACCTTGAATCTATGAGCAATTTGCAGCTCTTACCATGACTGAGACAATTTGTTTTGAAAATAGTTACCTTTGGCTCTTGATGAAGTCTTTCTCCTTGCTTGATCATAAGAAACTCACCATCAGTCACAGGGTCTGCCATGAATGTTTTTGATTCTTCCTTCTTGTCTTCTTCTTGTACCAAATTAGCTCTCCTATCTCTGCCCTTATCAACTTGTTCCCATTTAGGACACTTGAAGGAAGGATGCCCTGGTTCATTGCAATTGAAGCACCTACTTGTGAATGGTCCTCTACCTTGTCCAAATCTGCCTCCTCCAGTAGGAGTGTATCCTCCTCTTGGATCAGAAAATACCTCTTTACCTTTGTCATTGCTGCTCTTGTCATTGCTGCCTTGTCCTTGTTCTCTATTACCTCTGCCCCTATTTGAACTACCCCCTCTTCCACCATTGCTTGATCTTTCTTGCTTCCTTTTCACCTTTTCCTTAGCTCTAATGGCCAATTGAAAACATTCTCCCAATGTCCTTGGCAATTGCAAACCAATCTCATCTTGTAGATTGTACCTCAAGCCATTGATATACCTGGCTGTTTTCTCATCCTCTTCCTCATAACCTCCTCTAATACTAAGCTTGTGAAATTTCTCAGTATAGGACATCACATCCATGTCCTTTTGCTTTAAATTCTGCCTCATCCTTTTCACATGAATGGTATAATCAGATGGTAGGAACTACTCTTTGACCAAAATCTTCATCCTAGCCCATGTAGAGACTTTTTCCAATCCTCTAGCCATCCTATCATTCCAAAAACTAGTCCACCATGTCAGTGTTGTGCCTCTGAACTTAGTTTTGGCAAACTTAACCTTCCTCTCTTCATCCATCTCTTCAAACTCAAAGTAGTTTTCTAAGGCATCAAGCCATCCCAACACCTCTTCACTATCCATCTTCCCTTGATAGATAGGCAAGTCTATGTGGCTCTTTCCTCCATGACCTTGTACTACTTTCAACAACCTCACTAACCTCCTTTCCTCAGGGTCTTCTGTCTCATCTGCTGCTTGTTCTTGATTTACCCTCACATGCTCTTCTTCTTCATCATTGTTTTCTTGGTCTTCTTGGTCTTCTTGGTCTTCTCTCCTCCTACTCCTCTCAAGTTTATTTATCCTTACTTGCATGGTCTCTCTCCCCCCTTCTCCATTGCCTTTCTTCCCTTGCTCTTGCTGCTTCTTGTTCCCTTCTTTCTCTTCTCTCCCTTTCCAAGATTTCCTTCAACTCCTCCAACTCTCTTGCTAGTTGATTTTTTGGTGCCATTGCTGTTTCTTCAATCCCTAAAGGACCTACTTACTGCTCTGATACCACTCTGATGTAGAGGGTCAGGGACTTTGAAAGAAACACAAAGTTTTAAGGCTAATAATGATTCGCTCTCAACCTTCCAACTAGGCACCAGTATGGAGATAAGGCCTCAATAATGCACCAAATGACTTATTTTCTTTCCTTATGGACCCAAACCCTATGAATGCTCCTAATAGACACAATTACACTTGTCTTAAATGAAATCAAAGCCCCAAACCTCTATTTTGAACAAAATCCACTTTTCCACCTTAACTAGGCCTTCTAGCCCAACTAGGCCTCTAGCGAAGGATTTTTGACTTTTCTCTCAAAATTTCCAAAGGACCCTCCAATCTAATGACTGATTAAGATGTGTTTTATGATGGAAAAAAACATATCAACTCCCTGATTGCACTTGTTTCAGAACTCACCAACCAAAATCTGTTGTTTCCTCAAAAACTAGGCTTAATTAGCCCTCTTTTCCAAAGCAACCCCTCTTTAAACTTATCCTCTGACCATGAAAATTTCAACAGTCTCTTATAATGTCTCAAAACCAAGGATTCCAAGTTTTTAGGCCTCTTTGACACCTCTAGCATGCTCAAACACAAAACACTCACTAAATTGCCTCAAAACTAGGGCTTCTTGGATCTTGGCCTTCCAAACACTTCCAGATCCTAATCCTTGACTTTTCACCATTAGTTCAACATATTAAATCAATCCAAACTCAAAAACTTGCCCCTTATTAAGGCAGATCTCCTGCTGCTATACCTTAGCCCCCATCCTCATGCACTTTGCATTGTCCAATCTTGGTGTACACCTTAATATTCCTCCTTCCTGAAAATTATTTTTTTAGGTTTGTATTATAAATGTTAGAATAGATCCATTTCAAAAGTTACAACATCATTCCCTTATGAAATGGATCAAACATCCATGAAAAACCTCAAAATTAGTGAAAAATCTACACTTTCTTGAGGATAGTCAACAATAATATACAAAGAATTGATTGCTGTTGCTTTAAGGAAATTCAAATGACTTCAAAAAAAGTTTATACAAGTCCCTAAACCATCCTACTAAACAAATCTTCAATAGAAATCAAGAAATCATCAAAAGAGCACAAGAAAAATGCAAGAAATTGCTATTTTTTTGCTTTTTCCTGTAGCAGTCCGTACAAAATCCGTACCAACAACCCAACCTCCGTAAAAATGATTATTTTGGCTTTGTATATCCTATCTCCAACTTCCCAAACCGTTTGGGATTGATTAAGTTGCATAAAAGTGACTAAAACTCATAAAGACTAGTTACTCGCCCAAATTGGAATTCAAATATTTGAATTTCCAAACTTACATTTTATTGATTTGTATTGAAAAAAAACTATCTAAATTTCAATATTTAACCTTAATTGATCTAATTAAAACATTATAGACCTACCTACACCCCTTGGACACTATTGGTCCACTTACAAGGTTTTTTTGGTCCTATGGTCCTTTGAAGATCCTTAGGACTTTTGATAGTCACATTACCTTTATTCATTCCAAATGCCATTATAGGCTCCAAGATACCATAATTGATGTTTTGATTTGATGGAAAGGTCCTCCTGACCCCTACACACTTCTGACCTTTGAAGAGCTCCTTGAAGGCCTTGGGTGCTCTTGCACCAGGATTATAGAATGAAGAAAAGTTCTTTTGTAATAGGAGAGTTACCTCAATCTCCTAGGTCTCACGAGCAACCCCAACCAACTGAAACATCATCCCAAACCTTCAAAGAAGACACATCTAGATTCAAATGTTGGGGAGATCTAAGTTAGGAGATAGTAGATGAGAAAGACATATCAAGCTTTTTGTACCAAGATGAAGGGACCACACCTGATCTTCCCATGGATGAGAGAAGCAAAGGATTACAAATGATGCTTGGTATGGGCTATAATAGAAACAAGAAACTGGGATAAAATGAAAATGGTCTTCTAGTACCTCTCATTCCAGAGAAGCCTATGAGAAATCTTGGCCTTGGATGTACCCCTCCAAAGGTAACCATACTTGGAAAAGGTTCCCTAGTTAGAAAGGTCAAAAATCCCCCTCAGCTATCAACAACAACCCTTTAGTTACCGGTATCCATAGGTCGAGTCATAGATAACTTTACCTTTGACATAACTGATGTGTGTAGTAGTGATGATGAGGATCCCATAACTGACTTACCTATGTTGTTTTAGGATTCCTCCCTTCTCATGATTAGTACCCTATCATTTGAGTCAAACAATCAAACCCATGAAATAAACTTAGTCTATCCCCAACTCATCAATTACGACCAACGAGGACCACCAATTTTGGACACATTAAAAAATGATGAGGTGCTCTCATAATTCATGGGATTGTAGGATATGATACCATATGGAGATCAAAAAGTTGGGTTCGACATCATACTAGACACACATGCCTATTATGGGGAAACGATTGAATCTTTCAGTCACAAAAGTGAAAATCTGAGAATAATCTCTAGGTCTTTGAGTGAAAACCACACAGTGGCACTCTGCGACCCAAAAATAGTAAAAATAAAGGACACATCCAACAGTGAAAACCTCTCTGAGGCGTAAGAGGGTGAAGGATTCAATATTCCTCTTAGTGCCATTCATTAGGAGAAGTCAACGGTCTTAGTAGAGAATTGCAATCCAATCAACCTAGGAATAGAGGAAACACCACACATAACCTTCTATGCAGAATCACTTTTGATAGAAGAACATGAACTCTTAGCTGCATTCCTAAAAGAAAGAAAGATAAATTTTGCATGGACCTATGCTGACATGCTTGGCCTTGGTCCAAATGTTGTGGTTCATAGTTGTATATCTAGAAGCAAAGCCAGTGAGACAAAAGCTAAGAAAGATGCATCCCCAGATCACATTGTTTGTCAAAATGGAATTACAAAGCTCCTAGATGCAGGGTTCATACGACCAATTGATTATCCAAAATGGGTCTCAAATGTAGTACCTGTTTCAAAGCCCACTTGGGGCATCCACATCTGCATGGACTTCAGAGACCTCAACAAAGCATGTCCCAAGGATAATTTCCCTCTACCAAACATTGATATGATTGTGGATATGATGACGAGACATGAGATGCTATCACTAATGGATGGATTCTCAAGCTACAACTAGATCATGATAGCAAAGGATGACCAACACAAAATGACTTTCACTTGTCCATGGGGGACATATTACTGAAATATGATGCCATTTGGGCTAAAAAATGTAGGAGCTACTTATCAAAGGTCCATGACACTAATATTTCATGATATGATTCATAAAATAGTGGAAGATTATGTGGATGACATATTGGCTAAATCAAATAAACAACACGATCACATATCAGCTCTAAGCTCCATCTTTGATAGGCTAGAAAAGTACAAGGTCTGACTAAATCCAAAAAAGTGTGTCTTCGAGGTACAATCAGGAAAGCTCTTAGGGTACATTGTATCTATGAGAGGAATTGAGGTAGACCTCATGAAATTCAAAGCAATCCTTGAAATGGAGGCACTAAAAACATTGAAACAACTAAGAGGCCTACAAGGAAGACTCTAGTCCATCTGTCGATTTATAGCACAACTAGCAGGAAAGGCTATCCCATATTCTCATTTTGTCCACAAGGGGGTAGCATACAAATGGGATGAGAAATGTGATTAGGCCTTCAATAAGATCAAGGAGTACTTACTCATACCACCAGTTCTCATGCTGCCAATTCTAGGCAAGCCCTTGATCTTGTACATATCCACAACAACAACCCTTAGAGCTCTCTTGGCACAACATGATGAAAACAAGAAAGAGAGAGCTATCTAATACATTAATAGAACCATGGTGGGGCATGAATTAAATTACACACCATTGAGAAGGCTTGCTTAGCAGTCATGTTCAGTGCACAAAAATTTAGACATTACATGCCAGCAAATAAAATAAAGCTCATTGCAAAGATAGACCCGCTCAAGTACCTTCTTTCTAAAGAAACTCTCACAAGGCGAATGAATAAATGGGTTATGATATTTACATAGCATGACATTGAGTATGTATAATGCAAGGCCATCAAAGGACAATCAATTGTAGACCAACTAGTAGAGGCACTAATGTACTTAGAGAATCCACTTGTGTCAGAATTCCCCAATGAATCAATCTTCAACTTACGTGTAGCAGATCAGTGGAAAATGTACTTTGATGGATCCTACACACAACACAGGTTAGGAGCAGGGATCTTTTTCATCACTCCACAAGGGGACTGCATACCTAAATCATACAAGTTGTCATTCCCTTTCACAAATAACATTGTAGAATATGAGGCTCTTGTCATAGGGTTGAGAATTGTTGTATAGTGGTAGATCACATCACTCAAAGTCTATGAATACTCACAACTCATAATCATCCAGGTAAATGATGAGTATCAAACAAAGGACAACAAGTTGACTCCATACAAGAAATTGGTGGAAAGACTCAAAGAGTTCTCCATTTATATCACATTTGAGTAGCTACCAAGAGCAAATAATAGAGCGGAAAATGCTATGACAATGATTGGGTCACTATTGGATATCCCACACAACATCCCAAAGCAAGAATTCCTCATAGAGAAGCTTCTCATACCAGCATTCGAGGTACCAGAGTTTGAATTTGTGTGTGAAATCATTGGTCACAGTGATCCTTGGTATCATGATATATACACCTACTTGAGAATAGGAGTCCTCGTAGATATAAGCCCAAACCTCAAGAGAGCCTTTGTCAAAAAGTCATCCTATTTTGTCATCCTAGGAGATGCCCTATACCATAGAAGCATTTAAGGAACCCTTTTACGATGCCTAAATGCTAAGGAAGCTTTGACCACTTTAACTAAGGTACATAATGACATTTGTGGTTCACATTCAAGTGGTATGACCTTGGATAAGAAATTGCTGAGGACTAGATACTATTGGCCTACAATGGAAAGGGAAGCTCACAACTTTGTTCGAAGGAGTTTGTAGTGTCAACAACATGGGGATCTCTTCCATGCACCAGTTCAGGAGCTCCACCCAATTGTTACACCTTGGACCTTTTCACAATGGGGGCTTGATCTCATTGGAAAAATTACCCCCACCTCATCCAGTGGACATAATTTCATCATCACCGCCACAAAGCACTTCATGAAGTGGGTGGAGGCCATTCCCATGACCTATATCACAGGAAAGCAGATATCCAAGTTCATCCTAAACTATCTAATTTTAAGCTACGGTGTCCCTCAAGCCACTATCTCAAATAATGGGATGCCTTTCAAAAACTAAGATGTTCAAGACCTATGCCAAAAGTTTAAAATCCAACATCACTTTTCCACTCCATACTAACCTTGAGGAAATGACTAAGTTGAAGCTACCAATAAGACCATCCTAAAAATCCTCAAGAAAATAGTCAATGATGCTAGTTGTGACTGACATTTACTGCTAAATCCTGACTTATGGGCCTACTAAACAAGCATCCACACACCAACAAGTGCCACCCCTTTCTTCCTGGTCTACAGATTAGAAGCCATAGTCCCCATTGAGATTGACCTACCATCCATGAGAATATCATTGCAAAATATTATCATAGATGAAGAATAGCAGGTGTCCAAATTAAATGAGCTAGAACTACTGGATGAGCGGTGCATGGATGCCTTAAACCATTTGCAAGTCTACCAAAACTATCTCAAGAGGAGTTACAACAAGAAGATTAGGAGTCATAATTTTCAAGTCAATGAGCTCATGCTAAAGGATAATCAAAAGAATGTTCAAAATTTAGATAGCAAGGGAAAGTTTGAACCCAATTGGTTGGGACACTTCATCATCACAACAAGCTACAAGTCAGGGGCATATCAGTTATCAACACTAGAAGGTGAACCTCTACAAGAGACCATGAATAACTCCCATATTAAAAAGTTTTATGCCTAAATATTTCAAGGTGTAAAACCAAAAATACAAAAAAATCAAAAAACATAAAAATACAAAAAAATAAAAAAGGATTAAAAATAGGAAAGAGAAAAATCGTCTTATAGTGAAAACCACGTCGGTGGTTCTTTGGGAAAGTACCTTGGTGAAAATATGGCAAACAGGTGCCTTGTGTAAATAAGCACCTTCCATCCACCAGGATAACCACAACTTGTTCTCCATCATCCATCCATCACACTTCTATCACCTATTCGTGTCTGTACCATAGTTTGGTCCTATGTTTGTATCATGATCCCTCCTAGTACTACTCGACCCATTCTTAATGTTAGTTTTTCGTGCCTATATAAGAGTAGTCTATTGCATCATGCTAGGGGCATGATCTCATTGAATTAAATTCATGCATATTCTTGAAGTCTTCCCAACATCAGAAAATTAAAAACATCAAAAAATAAAAAATCCCAAAACATTTATAAAATCAAAAAATCCAAAAACATTTGAAACATATCAACATCCCGAAATAGGTCAAAAAGTCAGTCAAAAGGTCAAAAAACAAAGTTGTCTTGTTTAACTATGGGTCTTTAAGCTCTAAACGTAGGAAAGGTTGATCTTTGATCATCCCCCAAGACAATTAGGTTAGTCCTTTAGGAGTCTATCTTAATAAACTGGCAATCCATTTATTCATTTATCATTAATAATCAAGTCTGTGTCAGTCGAACTACGTGGCCTTTATGTGTATAACATAGGAAAGACTAATCTTTGATCAACCCTTGAGGCCCCTAGGATAGGTCTTTAGGTTAGCCTCTTGGTCAAAAATCTCAGAAAACCCCAAAATATCAAAAAATTCAAAAATCAAAACATTTTAATTTTTTTTTGAAAATACTAAAAATAGCCTCAAAACATTTCAAAACATCAAAAACATCCAAAAATTTGAAAAAAATCCATCCATCCCCATCTTGGGATCACCTGCAATAGAATCCACTCATAATAAACAATCATCATCCTCAACCTTTGGTGAAACAATCGGAAACAAGTCTAGCAATCAAAAGTGAAAACTCAAGCGTCAAGGTCTCAAGTCTAGGTCAATAAGTAAACAAGTTGGTCAACTCTTGGTACTAATATCTCATCATCCAATCAATCCCAAATCATCTGATAACATCATGTCCTAGGATGCATCCTTCCTACAATAAACATCAACAGTAGGCATCACTGTAGCTTAGTCTTGGATAGAGGTATGAAGAACATTAGCTTGTTTTTCTTCTTGATCTCTGTTTTTTAACTTATTTTGCTCATTTTGATGACCTTTTGATGATTTCCAAACAAAAGGATTTAGAGAGAAAGGAATGGGTCAATGATCATTATCTTTTATGTGTTGTAATTGTTGGATATTCTTGTTATATAATCTTGGTCATGTGTGCTTTGTTTGGATGCAGGGAAGGTGTTTTAAGTGTCTTGTTGACCACATAGGAAGGATTTCCTTTATATGTTTTGGTTTGAGATGTTTGGAATATCTAAACTGCATTTTGAATAAGGTTTTGTATGTCAGGTGTGAATAGGAGTACTCTTATCTAATTGTCTAGTCAAAGTACATCACACTAGGTACAATGCCATCCCAAGTCTTTATACCTTGATGCATCGTATCTATGTGTGTTATCAAACATAAGGTAAATACCCATTTTAAAATCCCAATTCCTAATAAAAAAATCATCATCATCATCATCTCTAATAAATTGTCATAGATCATGGGATTGTTGGATCTTATTTCTTTTGTCTTCTTTCTGTGCTAACATGGTACCGTGATAGTTAATCATTATCACTAATGCATCCATCTTGCATCCATAAACCATCAACATGCTACATATCATATTATATCATATAGGAAACACTGATAATCTCACATGCACTTTATTTCATCATTGCATAATATAGATTGGTTATTCTAAGCATCTCATAAACCATACATTTGCATCTATTGCATAAATAGAAAAGTATCATCACATATGAATTATTAAATCATATCATATGCATAATCATATAGGCATCATCATGTGATCCATACATCTATCATCATATCATACATGAAAAAAGGTACTAAAAAAAGAAGAGACCATGTCATAATATCCCATACATCACATAACATACATCATCATCCATTAGGGGCATAATATAGATCTTTTAGTCTAATCATTTTAAAATCATATACATAGCATAACATGTGCATCCATATTTATCCATACATCATCATAAAAAGTGCATAGAAAAGATACTAAAAAATAAATGCATCCATCCATAAACATCTGCATAATCATAACATCACATCACATAATATAGAATCATACATCACATTGCATCACATAAAATAAAATCACATCACATATAGAACATCACATATGGAAAAGAAAAAACATCCATCCATCATGCATAAATAGAATAGGACACATCTCATAATCAAATCAATCATATCATATATCATAAAAAATGTGTCTGTCATGGTACAAATCAGGATCAAATGTGTATGTATCAATAAATTGTATACAATGCCCATGGGGCTATAAAAAATGGAGCCTATGGATCTAAAAAAGAATAGTGTCACTAATAAAAAATGTTAGCTAGCTTGATGGCTGCTCCCCTCTGGTTGTCTCTTGGGCTGGTCCTGCCTCTGTCTTGTCTGCTGCGAAAACTCTAGCACCTGTGCCACTGGAGGCACTTCCTGTCGATAGTGAACTTTGTAGTACTTGGACTCTCTCACTACATCTCAGTACATCTATGTCAAGACTATCTTTCCCTAAGATGTCGCTGTCATTCTCTCCAACTACTGGAGTCGACCCACCTCCTATGCTAACTACAGCTCGATCGCCTATCTCTACTGTATAGCCTGATCATGCTCTGCTATAAGGGCCTGGACCTACTATCCAACCTGGTCCCTCTCTACTGTCAATGTCACAACTTGTGCTTGAAGTTTCTATATAAGTGCATCCCTCTAATCTGGATGAGGTGGTGGTGGTGGCGACAGAGTGGCTGATCCCTTTGGGGTGGTTGTTGGTCCTTGGGTGCATCTCTATGCTGATCCCTAGGGGAATCTCTCTACTGGTTCCCATCCCCTGATCTCTCTGCCCTTGCTGGTCTGGAGGTGGTCCTCCTCCTCCATCTCTATCTTTGTCTCCTCATCCTCCTCACCTCTACCCCCACCCTCCTGTCCAACCTCAAGGTCTTCGCTGTGGTAAAACCGTCCCTAGCATTGTCAACTATACTGGTGGCCAAAACCAGTCAACATAAGCCTTTGTAGTACCGGGGTCTGCCTTCCCTTGATCATATGGCCATGGTCTAACTACCAGTTGTCTAAAACTATCCGCTACATCCTCTAGTGATATCGACTAACCCCATGTGGTCTCCTTGGTGGTGCAAGAAAAAATGGCCATGTACTGGTCATCTGGCCTATCCTGAATGCCATCAAATTTCCTAGCTACCCGATCTGGTAGGTAGCACTCAATCATCTTGTGCTCTCTGCTCTGCATCAACTTGTCCTACTCACATAAAAAAGTTGTTGAACATCATCATACCATGTGGGAATCCTTAGACAAGGTCTCCATGTGAATGTGATCATCTCATCAATGACCCTCTGCTAGTGAGGGATACCAGCCTGTCTTGTGTGAGAAAAAGTAAGACCCCCCTGTATCACTGCACTGTTGGGTCATCAGGCTCCACATCAACCACTGTAACTCGTGGGCGAAG
The DNA here is from genome assembly GCA_007258455.2 of Sequoia sempervirens. Lineage (NCBI taxonomy): Eukaryota > Viridiplantae > Streptophyta > Pinopsida > Cupressales > Cupressaceae > Sequoia > Sequoia sempervirens. The sequence goes on from VDFB02281492.1 coordinate 1,056,116,456, forward strand.
CACGTCAATGTGCTCTTAGGCCCAGATATGAAGAAGTGTGACCTCGACACTGATGGCTCTATTATTGCAATATACAAACTCTTGTAAATCATGGTAAAGTGAGGCCAACATCACTGGTCCCCACACAAAGCAACATCTCCCAAAGAGCATCCGCTGCTAAGCCAGACCCCATCTTGGGCTGAAATACCTGCCCCACTGATCTGGAGCTACAAGTCCCAAAATAATCACTGCAACAATCAATCAGAAGGTGGACACCCAACCTCTATAACACTCAAGCTTGATCTGTCCCTCATAAAAGATGGTCTCATCAAGCCCCATAATCTCATAGCATGCATCTGTGTCGATGTCCTTGTCATAAATAACCCTCTCACCATGGATGGGCAATCAAAGAATCTACCAAACATCCTCCAATATGAAGGTCGCCTTGTTCGTGGGAAGATGAAACAATGATGTCTTATTGTGTCATCTCTCTGTCAGTGCGGTCATCTTGCCCAAGTGTGTCCTAATGGAAGGTGCATACGTGATGTACCATAGCCCAATTGCTCCAAGGTGCTCTTGAAGCAAATTATTGATGCAGGAGCATCCAGTGGTGTGAGGGCAATCTTGCATCACCCAAAAAGATGATTTCCATTTTTGTTTCTATTGTTTCTTTTTGTAGATGTTTTTGCATTTCTAGATACCCTTTTCATCGAATAAGAGTTTCCAACTTTTAGAACTGCTTTTCTGCTCAACTGCTATTTTTAGCAGGTGTGAATTTGAAGGCGTGGGAAGACATAAATTTAGGGGAAGGTTTAGGATGGAAAAATAAACACTTTGGCGAAAGAATCAGGTCAAGATCATTCATGGTTTGAAAGTTATTCAAGTTCCAGTTTTTGTTTTTTGCCCTGAAAAACCTTCCGAGCTTAGTTTGAGGCACTAAACGGTCCAGAATGGGCCTGAAAATTTGCAGAAATGTAAAAGTGAGTGCCATAGGCCTTACTTTGAACATCATCTTTTCGAGAGCTTTCCGAAAAGGTATTATCATTGAAGATCCAACAGTTGGATTAAAAGTTATGGCTTTCGGAAGTTGGTGCATATTTTAGAAATGTGCTAATTTCGAATGTGAATTTAAATTTGAATTTCAAATTGTAATTTTTGGCACCATACTGCCAAAACTCATAACTCGAATGTTGTTTTTGGCTCCAAGCCGAAAGGGGGCTATTTATGGGCTAGTTTCTAATTTTTGGGCAGCTTTTTGGAGAAAGAGTTCGCATGCTGCGAAAAGGGGATTTTCTGTAATTCTGTAATTTTTTTTTCTTAAACTTCTGTAGCTTGCATGTAAGATTTTCATTATTGAATAATAATAAAGTTTGCGAGTTGTGTGCATTATTTTTGTGTCTCGGGGTTGCTCCCTCGTCAGGTGGTATCAGAGTGGGTTTTCTTGAGCATGTGAACAGATTGCCGATCATGAGGCAGTTTGCACCAGGACCGTGGTTGTGGGTTCAAAATCTTCAAGATGCCTCCAAGAGTGATTCCTGGTAGGCGTGGTGGTACTAGAGGTGGCAGAGGTGGAAAAAATTTTGGTGGAAGAGATCCATTGGCAGACGAGGGTTTCAGAGCCCTCCAGAGACAAATTGATGCATTGCAAGAACAAATGAGAAGAGGGTTAAACCTAGAAAGGAGAGGAGAAAGTGAGGATGAAGAAGAGGTGGAAGATTTAGACATAGAAGAGGAAGAAGAAGCAATTGATCAAGATTAGATGTGGCTGATAAGGGCCATTTTGAAGATAGGAAAAAGACCCAGAATAGAAGTCTCCAGTTATTCCGGAAGTCTGAACCCGAAAGAGTTGATCGACTGGATCAACGAGCTAGAAGAATATTTTGAGTATGAAGAAGTAGAGGACCCAGATCGGGTTAAGTTTGCAAAAATGAAGCTGAAGGGCCATGCCAATATTTGGTGGAAAGAGGTCTAGTTGGAGAGAAATCGAAGAGGAAAAGGAAAGATCAGTAGTTGGGATCGCATGGTGGAGAAACTGAAGAAGTAGTTCATACCAGTAGACTACAAGTTAGATCTGCTAAAGAAATTGCAAGGGTTGAAGCAAGGAAGTAGATCTATGAAAGAATACACAGAAGATTTTCACAAGATGATCATCAGAATGGGCCATGTAGAGGCCAACAAGGAGAAGGTAGCCCGTTATCTTAATGGGTTACGACTGAGCATTCAAGAGGAGCTAAGCTTGCTTAGAATGACTACCATTGAGGATGTATACCAGTTTTCTCTGAAAGTGGAAGAGAAGTTGAACAAAAAATTTGACAGCAAGCAAAAAGGCCAAGGAGGTCAAAGCGGAAGGGGTAGTGGAAGATCTTTTGGGAGCCGAAATGAGGATGAAAGGAAAAATGAAGATGTGGGTACCAATCGAAGCCAGAGGAATGATAACTTCTACTACCCTCATGATCAAACCAGTGGTGATCAAAGAGGTAGAGGACAAGGAAGATCTGGGCCAAGGCCTGGAAGAGGTGGTTTTAGAGGAACTTGTTTCCATTGTGGTGAAGAAGGGCATCGAGCCTATGAATGTCTACAACACCAAGGAAGGACAGACAGAAGGCCAGAAGGTCATGGAAGGGTTGCACATGCAGAGGAGGAGGCTCAATCTAAGCATTCAGATGATGCTGAAAGGGGAGAATCCCTAGTGGTTAGAAGAGCCTTGGTGACTGAAGAGAAGGAGCCAGAACAAAGGAAGAATCTGTTTCGCACAAGATGCAAGTGTGAAGACAAATGTTGTGAAGTCATTATTGATAGTGGGAGCACCGATAATTTGGTGTCAGAAGAGATGGTTACGAAGTTGAAGCTAAAAAGGGAAAGGCATCCACACCCATATTGGATTGCCTGGTTGCAGAAAGACCACAAAGTTCTGGTCAATGAGCAGTGCCTGGTGAAGTTCAAGATCATAAGCTATCGTGATGAGGTACTCTGTGATATCATCCCCATGGATGCATGTCACATGTTGTTGGGGAGGTCGTGGCAGTTCGATAGGCGTGTTGTACATGATGGCCATGCAAACACTTATTCCCTGATGAAGGATGGAGTCCACCATAAGTTGAAACCCCTAAAGAAGGACGAAGAAAAGGTATGCAGTAGTGCTAGAATTTGTTTTGTTGATGGAAGGAAATTTTTAGAAGGAATGAAGCATGAGCGTATGTGTTATGCATTGATTCCTAGAATGGAAAAGGAAGATAGTGAGAAGGTGCCAGTAGAAGTCTCTGGACTATTGGATGAGTTTCAGGAGATTATTTTTGATAATGTACCTGAGGGTTTACCACCAATGAGGAAGATTAGTCATTAGATTGACTTGATCCCTGGAGCCAGTTTTCCAAATAAGGCAGCTCATAGAATGACTCCTGCAGAAAATGAAGAGTTGAATAGACAAGTTTAGGATTTGTTGAGAAAGGGTTTGATTCGAGAGAGTCTGAGCCCATGTGCAGTACCTGCAATACTAGCACCAAAGAAGGATGGGGAGTGGGGGAGTGGAGGATGTGTACAGACTCCCGAGCCATAAATAAGATAACAATCAAGTATAGATTTCCCTTACCAAGGATGGATGACCTGATGGACTGTTTGAGTGGAGCACAGTACTTCACGAAGATTGATTTGAAGAGCGGATATCACTAGATCCGAATTCGAGAGGGTGATGAATGGAAGATTTCCTTCAAGACCAAGGAGGGCCTGTACGAGTGGTTAGTCATGCCTTTTGGGCTAACCAATGCACCGAGAACATTCATGCGGCTCATGAATGAGGTACTGAAAGAGTTTCTGGAGAATTTTGTTATTGTGTACTTAGATGCTATTTTAATATTCAGTAAGTCCTTGGGTGAGCTTTTGATGCATATTCATAGAGTCTTTGAAAAGTTGAGAGAAGATAAATTGTTGATTAATCTAAAGAAGTGTAGTTTTGTGAAGAAGGAGTTAGTGTACTTGGGGCTTGTTGTCTCGGCAAAAGGTCTCAAGATGGACCCAGAGAAGGTGAAGGCTATTCTGGAATGACCTACCCCAAGAACTGCTACTGAGGTGAGATCTTTCCATGGTTTGGCTAGTTTCTATAGAAAGTTCATTAGAAACTTCAGTAGTATTTGTGCACCCTTGATTGAAACAATGAGAGGGGATAGAAAAGAGTTCAAGTGGAGCACTCGAGCAGTGAAGAGTTTTGATTTGTTGAAGCAGAAGGTGACATAGCAACCAGTTTTAGCCCTCCCAGATTTCAATAAGGTGTTTCAGGTGGATTGTGATGCCAGTGGTTGCGCCATTGGAGCAGTGATGAGCCAAGAAGGTAAGCCCATTGCCTATTTCAGTGAAAAGTTAAATGATGCAAATAGAAAGTACTATGTATATGATCAAGAATTTTATGCAATAGTTCAAGTATTAAAGAAATGGAGACATTATTTACTACAAAAGGAATTTGTTTTGTTTACTGATCATCAAGCATTACAGTATTTGAGTAGTCAGGGAAAATTAAATCAGAGGCATATGAAATGGGTAGATTTTTTGCAGAGTTATACCTTTGTTTTAAAGCATAGGAGTGGAAAGTCAAATAGGGTTCAAGGAACTCAAAACATTGTATCCTGAAGATCCTGATTTCGCAGAGGCTTGGAAAGCTTGCAAGGAGCCTGTTACAGTTGATAGGATGAAGTGGTTGGATTTCATAATCTAGGATGGCATGTTGTTTAAGGGAAGCCAATTCTGTATTCCGAGGAGTTCCATGAGGGAGAACTTGATAAAGGAGAAGCACAGTGGAGGAATGGTAGGACATTTTGGTCGGGATAAGACCATTGCCATTATCAATGAGCATTATTATTGGCCTCAGTTATCACAAGATGTGAAGAAGTTTGTGCAAAGTTGCAGGGTATGTTAGATGGCTAAAGGAGTGAGCCAGAATACTGGGTTGTATCAGCCCTTACCTGTACCAGAGAGGCCATGGGAGGATATAAGTATGGACTTTGTTCTTGGTTTTCCAAGGACACAGCGAGGGAATGATTCAATATTTGTGGTAGTTGTAGGTTTTCGAAGATGGAACATTTCATCCCATGCCAGAAGACCCATGATGCAGTCCACATTGCTGACTTGTTCTTTAGAGAGGTGGTGAGGCTACATGGTCTGCCAAAGAGTATAGTCTCAAATCGTGACACAAAATTTGTTGGATACTTTTGGAGGACCTTGTGGAAGAAGTTGAAAACAGAGTTAAAGTTTAGTTCTGCACACCATCCACAAACTGATGGGCAGACTGAGGTTGTGAACAGAAGTCTGGGTAACCTACTGAGATGCTTGGTAAGAGATAAACCCAAGGGATGGGACTTGATCTTACCCCAAGCATAATTTTCTTACAACAATTCTGTCAACAGAAGCACTAGTAGATCGCCATTCTAGATTGTGTATGGAGGTAGTTCCAGGACCGCTCCAGAATTGAGGAAGATGGACCTAGAGAAGAAGACTAGTGCTGAAGTCGAAGACTTTGTAGAGCACATCAAGAATATACATGAGAATGTCAGAGAACATATCAACAAGATGAATATGCAGTATAAGGCTAAGGCAGATCAGAAGAGGAGGTATAAGGAGTTTCATATTGGTGATGAAGTGATGGTCCACTTGAGGAAAGAAAGGTTTCCAGTGGAAACCTATAACAAACTGAAGATGAAGAAGTTCGGTCCCTATAAAATTGTGAAGAGGCATGAATCAGGGAATGCATATGAGGTAGAGTTGCTGGATGGAGTCAATATTTCCCATGTGTTTAATATTTCAGATTTGACAGAGTATCATGAAGGTGGTGCAAAGGAAGTACCAATAATAGAACAGTGTGGCATTCTAGCACCTACTTCAAAGAAGGAGCAGATTGAAGAAATCCTGGATAGCCGTGTGGGAAGGAGTACCAGAAACAGGCAATATGAAGAATATTTGGTGAAGTGGAGAGGAAGGCCTGTCGAAGATTTATCCTGGCTGTCTAAGATAGAGGTTGACCATTTGGGTTGTCCTCAACCATCTGAGACTTGACGAGGTCACTTCTCAAATTACCCTGGGTGTTTGATGCAGGAGCATCTAGAGGTGTGAGGGCAATCTTGCATCACCCAAAAAGATGATTTCCATTTTTGTTCCTGTTGTTGCTTTTTGTAGATGTTTTTACATTTCTGGATACCATTTTCGTCGAATAAGAGTTTCCAACTTTCAGAACTGCTTTTCTGCTCAACTGCTATTTTTAGCAAGTGTTAATTTGAAGGCGTGGGAAGATAGAAATTTAGGGGAAGGTTTAGGATAGAAAAATGAACACTTTGGTGAAAGAATCAGGTCAAGATCATTCACGGTTTGAAAGTTATTCAAGTTCCAGTTTCTGCTTTTTGCCTTGAAAAACCTTCCAAGCTTAGTTTGAGGCACTAAATGGTCCCGGATGGGCCTAAAAATTTGTGGAAATGCCAAAGTGGGTGCCATAGGCCCTACTTTATGGATCATTGTCTTTTTGAGAGCTTTCCGAAAAGGTATTATCATTGAAGATTCGACGGTTGGATTAAAAGTTATGGCTTCCGGAAGTTGGTGCATATTTTAGAAATGTGCTAATTCTGAATGTGAATTTAAATTTGAATTTCAAATTGTAATTTTTTGTGCCAAACCGCCAAAACTCATAACTCGGATGTTATTTTTGGCTCCAAGCCAAAACGGGGCTATTTATGGGCTAGTTTCTGATTTTTTGGCAGATTTTTGGAGAAAGAGTTCGCATGCTATGAAAAGGGAATTTTCTGTAATTCTGTAAATTTTTTTTCTGAAACTTTTGTAGCTTGCATGTAAGATTTTCATTATTGAATAATAATAAAGTTTGCGAGTTGTGTGCATTATTTTTGTGTCTCGGGTTTGCTCCCTCGTCACTCATGTAAACCAAACAATTTACTAAGCACCAACGATTGATGTTCACGTGAGTGAATTGGTTCTCTATCCTCCTACACCAATAAAGCCATAATGTTAAGTTTTGTAAAAAAATTGGGTCCCATTTGAAGTTTTTGAGACAACAACAACAAAGGAATTGTTTGCAAATGCGTCATTGTTTGGAAACTCCAAACTACTTTGCTGGAGGCCCCATATCTCAAACTCCACCACGTCGTTGTTTGATTGCACATCTATTTGACCCAAAACCCAAAACTCCTAATTGACTTGCGATAGTGTCATTTGCATATGCGATGCCATTTGGAGTTTGACCCCTAAATCCCTAACTACGAGGCAATGTCATAGATTGTAATAGAAACACACTTTAGGGCTAAGCGGCGTCAATTCTACCCTTTTAGTGGTGCCAAACAACACTGTTGGAGTAGTTTGACTTTCTAAGCCTAATAAATGCGCATAAAAATTGAAAATGCAAGTTGGGTTAGGGTCACATATCAGTGGTCCTGTGCTTGGAAGTCGCTAGTAGACTCGCACCTACTCAAAGATGTGTTAGGGAAGCACTCTTTGCGCCATCTCGCACGAAGGTCAGAGTTCAAAACAAGAAATTTCTAAAGGCTGAATGTGCAAATGAATTGAAAGTGACCCCTTGAGGGCTATTTAAGCATGAAAATTAGGGTTTGTTGACCCTGTTTAGCCGTCAACCTAGGGTTTTGTGCCCCCAATCCTATTTTTTCCAAACCATGGCTCGATTTGCATCTTTTTTCTACGTTTTGGCATGTTTTTGCCATCCTAGAGCATTTTTAGACCCATTGGGCAACTTCTCCTCTTTTTTTGTGAGATCACCCAAAAATCCAAATTTTTGTTCGATCTCTCGAGGGGGCATTATACCATCATAATACATTCATTGGGGCAGTAGTAGGGCATCCAAAAAAATAAAAAAAATTGAATTTTGATCTCAAAAAGATTATTCTTTGAACCAATGCAGTAGGTACATTGCTTCAAAGAGGGGCAAAATGTAGACACGTAAAATATACTGATTGATCCCATGCACTGATCTTGATTTACTAACACCAGTTCACCTTGAATCATCTCCTTTTTTCACCATTTAATCAAATAATATTTATTTGATTAAATTCATCGTATTTCATCTTTTAATTAAATAAATCATTTTGTTTAATTAATCCTAATGTCTCTCTTTTAATTAAACAATTCATTTTATTTAATTAAGTTCTAATGTCATCTCCTTTAAATTAAATAAATCAATCTTAATTTGATTTAAATCTAACACCATCCCCTTTGATTAAATAAATAAAACTTTATTTAATTAAGTCTAATATTCTTTATTCCTCTCATTTTGATTTATTTAAATCCTAAAATCTAAGTCAAAGTGTCAAATAAGCTAATATCCACCTAAATTAATCAAATCATGATTAATCCTAACACTAATCCCTCAAATCATCTAGATTTTACAGCTTGTGCAAGTAAATCAATTTAATTGATTTATTAAATCCTCCATTTTCATTCAAAAATTAATAAAGTTGGAATATTCCTCAAATTCGAAAATTCCCTCCCAAAGGGCTTATGCATCCAACAAGGCATTAAAGGCCTCTTACATGTCCTTTTTCTTGATCCAAGTGGCATTAACTCTCCTTTCTTCACCCTCCAACATGTCACTTCTCTAATTTCAAATATCCACCTAATGGCATTAATGTGCACATTCATCAAAATGTGCTCCACCTCTATCCACTCACATGTTGACAAGTGACATTATGCTATTGGTTGATGTTTTGTACCACATTCATCCCTTTTTCTTATTCCTCCATCATTCTCTTCTATAAATAGAAGGCTCTTTTACTAATTTGGGAGACACAACTTCATGCAACATCATTATCTTCATGTTTTGAGCAAAGTTCATCCATTTTTATAGTTTTCATCATTTTATAGCTAGGTTATGGAAAAATTTATCATGGAGCACCATTGATCATCTTGAAGCTTGCAAGGAATTGGGAAAGGGCTATTTTCCACATCAAAATAGCACCAATTCCTCCATTGGATTGATAGTTTGTTTGTTTTGAGCAAGATTAGATAGATTTCAATTGATTTACTTTCTTTGTTTCTTATTGTTGACATTTAAATGGATGTTATGGGGAATGATGGTTTTGATTTGCATGATTGAATAACTTTATGTTTGTTGTTCGTGTTTGTGCAGGTCTAGATCCACCATTCACAGTGACATTAGCATTAGAATAGTAGAAGATCATGTGTGTTATTGAACAAGATTTCCAACATATTTCTTGTTAGATTGTGTAACAATTTTGTGTTTAGAATGTAATAAAAGAGAATTGATATGATAATATTTTTTACTAAGTGAGTGATTGACAAAGCCTAGTGGAAGAAACAACTCAAGCAAGGGTCACTTGAGGTACTGTTGAACCACTTAAATTTAAGTTATTAGATTAGATTATGCATTATGGATTTTATTGATAGTTTCTAGTTTATGTACGAATGTGTTACAATTCCTAAATTATAATTTATATATTGATGTTTTTGTTTCATGCTCCAAAGGATACTTAATTTATTACACACTGCAATGTAATGATTAATGGTTATAGTCTTAAGCATTAGGTACCCATAGTAGAAGGTAGTTGTTTACATTCCTTTACCTATTTTGAGATTTAATAGTTTATTCTGATTTAAAGCTTTTACTATATTTGCATGTGTTTATTCGCTTATACTTAGTCAATGTAGGATTTCCATAATCCACGAATACATATATAGTGACAACACTACCCAAAATTTTATGACCCCTTGGTTGATGATTTAATGTATTCCTCTTGTGAATGATGAATTGCTTAGTTAGGGATCCTCAAGTCCTCTGAGCCTCATGCATGACTAGTAGAACCAAGTTAGCTAGGCATAATATTTGGCCCCCATAGGGTTATTGATTGTAAATTTGTGATATAATTAATCCTTGGGGGGTTCTATTGATTCCTCCTTCCTTCTTTCACTTGTATTTTCTCTCGTTTGGAGAGGATTTTTGTTCCACTGGGTTTTCTCCCTTTCTATGTTTATGAGATATTATATTTGTACATGGATACCTATCAAGGCCTTGTAGCTAGGACCCATCATAATATTTTGATCATTTTCATTTGTTTATAACTTCTCCCTAGTTTTCACTTAAGGGCCCGGTGCTGGTGTGAAAAAGTTGTTTTACTTAACTAGTTCACCTAGTAAGTCATATTCACATGTTAATTTTACCTAGTGAGTTAGGAATATTTATATAATTCTTGTTGACATGTGATATTATCTTATCTTATCCCCTAGTTGTCACATGATATAGGATTAAGACACTTATCATCATCCTAGTTAGTCCTACCTCACAACATTTCCTATATAGGTAAGATCTCAATTGTATATTTCATATTACATATTACACATCATTGACCATATTTAATCCAATATATTTTTCATCCATTATTGAAAATTCATTCCCTATATTTTCTCTCTTGTAGAAGGCTATTTTGTTTTTACAGGTGATCCCAGGACGTTGAGTCCTTTAGTGTCTCTTACATGACTCACCTAGCTTGTGCACCTTTAGACATGTGTGTTTTGTGTGTTTGAGGCCTAGACTTGGTTAGATTTGAGAGGGTGGATCTTGTGATATTATCATGCTTGAACGATTGTGTACCAAGGGTACCTTATCCTTGTATTGTTGTAGGCTTCCACTTGAGCAAGCATAATTCTAGTGGGAAAGGATTTAATTCCCACACATTAATTGCTTTGATTTACCTATTATAAATATTGTATTATAACTATATATTAGTGGATGCATAGGTCATGCTTGAGCATGTTGCATTGAATGTTTATCAATGTTTTAACTTCACTATTTGTATTGATATTCTTTATTGTTATTGTTGTTTTTATAATGAGTGGTGAATTTTCTATATGATATGTATGTACGGTAGTGCACCAAATTCCTTTTGAGGACTTGATGTATTTCATTACTTGTAGTATACTTTGAGATGTGTGTTATGTTTTCTCTATTTTGGTTATGGGTGTAATTATTAAATGATCTCAGTATATGGCATTTAATTAATAATCACAATTTCATTATTATATGATATATGTGACATTGAACCCCATTGCATAATTTTATATTCCTTCAACTATTATGTATATGTGGAGTAGGTATGCTTGACATGTAAATCAAGTGTGTAGGTATAAGGTTATTTACCTACCTAAGTATACATTTCTAGGTTATTTCATTGATAGTGGTTATATCAAAGATGTCACTTTGGGTTAATGTGTATTGCAGTGCAATATGATCCCTATTTCATTTATGGTTTTGGATCCAAATTAGTGGTGATTCTTGATGAGCCCTAGAAATTTAGTTTCACGCTTTTTATCTTATTTTTGCTAAGTTTCAAAGATATTTATAAAAAATTTCATTTACTTTAAGTATTTAAAAGCATTGAAGATGATATACTATGTGAATGAATGATTGTATGGTCTTTGGATGTTTTGTGGAATTTTGTAGATTTTTGTGATTAATTATAGTTGTTAAATAATGAAAAATTCCTTTGGTATAATACAAAACCCTATGGTGAAGAACCTATCAACTTGTAGTAAAAGGATTTTCAACTTGCAACAAAAGGATGTTGGTTCGCCATAGTCAAAGGAAGTGATCAACCACAACACATTCATTTTTTACTTGAAATATGATGTATACGATGGTCTAGGAATGTAAACATGAATATTCATGGATCATTCCATATTTTTAATTTCTATTATTAATAAATTATGGAAGAAAGATGAAGCTTGTTCTAACATTGGATAACGAATTATAATAAGGTTTCTCCTGTTAAGGACAATTTTAGTTACAACGATCTTCTCAATTGGTGTAGAGTCCTTATTAGATTCTTACACTCTTACTTCCACTTACTTTTAGTTTTTTGTTAAAGCTAAAGACCTGGTTCTCTTCCTATTTTTTTGGAAGAGTTGACAATTGATAGTTTATTTTCAGTTTTAGAATAAGAACACTCTCATGAATCCTATATATGGACAATCTTGTGAGAGACCAGGTATCTATATTTTTGTATGAATTATATTATATATAATATTATTAGTATATTTTTAAGTTTGTGAATGTTTGAACCATAATAAAGAAGGATACAATAATTTCATGAATTTTTGAGTTAGAGTTTGAAGGAAGACCTTGTGGATTGTAGCAGCTCAAGCAAGGGCCACTTGAGGTACTGCATAATCTATGTTAGTTTAGATTATTAGTTAGATTGTGAATTGTAATTTTAAATTATAAGTTTTATGTTATGATTTCTAATTTATGTTATGTTGAATTCTACTAAGAAATTAGTTGAATTGGGTCACACTACAACATAGAGAGTTGTTAGTTACAGTTTGTGTAAGAAAAGTCACTTGTAGCAATTACTATAGTTATTTGTAACAATTAATATTCACTTATTCTATTTTCTATATAGGAGTTATTTCGAGACAAGTATCCCTGAGATGATTTTTTTTTTCATTTGTCTGTACTTAATTGATTGGGAAAATTTAGGATTCTTAGTTGCACATATAGTGCCAACATCATCTCAAGATTATGATTCTCTAGTTGACAATTTAATAAAACACCTCTAGAACATTGAATTGATTAATTTGGTATCTATAGGTTTATTGAGTTGTATGTATGCTATTATATCAATAAATTGGACATAGGAGAAGCTCTACATTTTTGTTTCGTTATTGAGGATAGTGCTAAGTTCAAAATTCCTCATTGTGTTTTAATTCAATTACATTGTTTTCATAAATTAGGAAGTTATCAATTACAATAATTATGATTAGTATATATTTTCAAAGTCGACCTTGAACTACTCACTAACAATGTGTAGGAAGCTATCTAAATCTCAAGATACTATTGTATGTGGAGGAAAATAGATGCTTTGGGAAGGTTGGCCCCTCAAAACAAGAAGAATTTGAAGATACTAGTGCAAGAGATGAACTAATCAAGGGAACATCTTCACATTATGGCATAGGAAGCAATGGATAATGTAGTAGATCTTGTTACATTCAATTTCTCAATAAAAAATTAAGAACGATTGGTTGCTCTCAAGAATATACCTCCCTCAACCTTACCCAATTTCTATGGATTAATTACATACGATCTAGACACATTCTTGTTCGAGTTTGATTTTATGTGTAGAAGTTATGACTATACCACAGATGCTCATAGATTAAAACTCTTCTCAGCTACATTGAAGGATATTTCTCATGGGACTAAGAAGAGATCCATTACCAAATTAGGAAACTATGAAAGAGAATTTCTTCAAAAAGTACCAAGATTATTATAGAGGAGAAGACATGAAGAGAGATGGAATATTTAGGATGTCAAAAAAGGAATAAGAACCTCTGGAAGACTATGTAGAAAGGTTCCAATCATACTTGAAGAAGTCACATCAGAATAAGATCTCTCCGTAGTCACTAAAGATGAAATTTTGTGAGGAGTAAATTAAGATTTCATGCAAGCATTAAGATTTATTGGAGGGGATATTTCTCAATTTCCTTTTGATGAAATATGTTGTGTGTAGAAATTATTTTTCATCCATGAGAAATACCAGAGGTGATAGAGCCTTCTCTTCCACCAAAGAATCCTCAAGTGTTTCTAGGGTGGAACTAAGAAACCTTCTTTCCAACATGAAGGAGGATACAATAAGCCATAAAGCTACCCAATTGGATACTCTACATATCCAAAATAAATGAGAAGAGGCAAAGGTTTCTCTCACTGAATATTATCCACACTACTACCATAAAAAGATAAACTATAATTTTAAAAAGATTACCAACATTTCTAAGGAGAAGCAAGGGAAACCTGAATTTCATACCTTGGAGGATGAAGAAGGACAAGTTTTTGATATTTATCAATGCAATCCATGACAAAAAGACAAGGTATGCCTCACGATCCCTTGTCTTATAATATGTCATTTCTTGGGGGTAGTAAAAATTTCTCTAACTAGAATAATCAACCTTGGAATAGCATTTAAAATAAATAATGGCCAATGACCCAAACATATATTTGGGATACACAAAAGGAATATGGCCACCACAACCATACTAAGCCTCAAACTAAAATCCATAATGGTAGTCCTCACAAAACCAATGGCCACCACAATGGCATGGGAATCAGTAGTGGTAGAACCCAAATGTCAGCGACCTGTCATCACAACAATATTTGCAACAATAAAAATAGCCATAATTCCAAATCCAACCATATCTATCCTAATGCAACCAAGAGCACCTCAATTGATCACTCAACCTATACCAAACCCGAACAAGAAGCCTACTCAACGAAATTACACTAGTGAATCCATCCAGTACCAAACCTATAGGGTTGAGGTTAGTGATGTCCACATATGTTCAAGAATAATTCTTATTAAACCATCATCCCCTCATATCACAAAACTTATAGATGAGGAAACGACAATAGAAACCACTAAAAAATCCATAGAAAAACTTGAACAAGGGAAGTCACAACAAGACATCACAAATAAGGAACCAACATTTCCAGAAAGACTAACAACTCAAAATATTCTTTCTAAACTTGAATTTTATTTGTTGATCCAACTTAAAAATTTATATGCACAAGATACCCTTGATTCAATCCATTAAAGAACTGCTTATTTACACAAAAACAATGAGGGAATTATGCCTCAAAAATTTAAGCAGGAAAAGAAAATACCTCAAAATTGTCCATGTTTTAGGTCAATTGGTTGACATTATGATAGGAAAATACTTCTCCCAAAGTATACAAAATATGGGAGTCATGTTGTAGATGTACAAATTAATGACACACTTATCAAGAACACCTTGATTGACATAGGGGTAACCATCAATGTAATGATAAGAGAAACAATGCAACAACTTCAATTGATGGACCTCAAACCCACACCTACTATTCTATAATTATAAGATAGGTCAATAATCAAGCCAAAAGGTATTATTGAGGATTTGGTTATCACACTAGATTCATGGGAATAACCAATTAATTTATGGTTTTACAACCCAAAGCCAACCTTGGAGGATACACCTTGATATTGGGTAAGCCATGGTTGGCCACTATAGATGAATTTATTGTATTTTAATATGGTAACACAATAATTTACAATAGGAATGTGACCAAAAAAATGGTCCTCTACCCACCTACACAACCACATGCAAAATTGGAACAAACTGTTTGGCCAACCCTAGAAGAAGATGAACAATACTCCCTATAAACTCTTATGACTATAGAACACATCCCAATGATTGAAATTCAAGATTAAGATGAAATTATTTCTCATATTATGCAAAAATATTATGATAGGGACTCACATCAACACTATTTTTTGGCATGCTTACATTTCCCTTTACACAATATCATACCTAGAAATGCCTTTGAATCCACTTCCCAATTATTACATACACTACTTTCACATAACTACAATCTCAATATTTCAAGGTTGGATCTTTCTTCTATCATGAATTCTACCTTGACCATAGAAATAACACTAGACAAAACACTCAATATCAATAACCAATTGATAGTATCCCAACAATCCAAATTACTTGCAATGTTGCAAGCTCATACAACAACATTCGCTTAGGAATATTATGATGTGAATGGCATAGATCCTAGTCTATGCATGCACATAATTTACATTAATGAAGGATACACGTTAGGAAACCACACAAAAGGATGAACCCAACTCTATGAGATATAGTGAAGATATAATTGTAGTTGTTGGACTCAGGGTTCATTTATCCCATATGTAGCAGTCAATAGATTTCCCCATTGGTGATTGTGCTTAAAAAAGGAGGTAAATGGAGAGTATGTGTAGATTATAAAGAATTGAATGTATCCACAAGGATAATTTTACTCTTTCTTTTATTAATCAAAGTGTTAGATTCACTAGTAGGGAAGAAATATTTGTCTTTCTTAGATGGATTTAGTGGATATAACTAGATAAAAGGTAGCTCCAAAAGACTAAGACAAAACCAATTTTTCTTATCCATGGGGTACATATGCTTATTCAATTTTACCATTTGGACTACGTAATGGAGCTACAACATTCCAAAGAGCAGTATTGAGTATATTTTTAGAATTTTCACATGACTCGATGGAAATTTATATGGATGATTTCACCACTTATAGAAAATCTTATGAAGAAGCATTAGAAAATTTGGAGAAATTCCTTCAAAGGTGAAAATATCACAACCTCTCTTTAAGTCATGAAAAATGCTTCATGATGATGAATAAAGGAGTGGTATTGGGACACTTTGTGTCCATCAAAGGGATTCAAGTGGATCCTAACAAAATAGAGGTGTTATCCACTCTGCCTATTCCCAAAAAGTAAAAAGATGTCAGGAGTTTCCTTGGTCATGTAAGATATTATAAAAGGTTTATTAAACATTCTAGTAAAATAGTAGCCCCCAGTTTTTTTATTTTATCTAAAGAAATTGAATTTGAATGGATAATTTCCTACCAAGAAGCTTTTGAAATCCTCAAAACAACTCTCACAAGGATGCCTATTTTGAGAGGCCCTAAATGGAAAATTCCTTTCCATACACATACTAATGCTTCTAATTTTTCCATAGGTGTAGTTCTAGGAAAAAAAAAGGAAATTTGGAGTATGCTATTAAATATATCAGTAAAAATCTTCATGTTGTTAGACTCAACTACACTGTTACTAAGAAGGAGATGTTAGTAGTGGTATATGTCATTAACAAATTTAGACACAATATCACTAGATATTTTTGTCCTTGTTCATATAGACCACACAACATGGTAGTGATTTTGAAAAAAAGGGTTCCTTAGGTATTTTTGATGACTTTAATGGTGATCAGTGAATTTTTTAATAGGGGTTTTAGTGTATGTCTACAATTTTATGCAAAAAACCCTAATCCTTTGCACTTTTTTTAAAATTTTGCATTGACCACCTACACCTCATTGCCAAAAACTTTAAGTTATAACTTAAAGGCCTAATATTCATGCTTTTATTGACCCATTTTGGTTAAAAAATTGAGTGTTCCTATTTTATTTATATTTTAATCTATCACTAATGAGCGTTGCTTTGTTTTGGTCCCACAGGACACACACTTATGTATCACATAGTTCCTTTGTATCTTAGAAGAGAGAAACATTATTATTTTCCTCCTGCAAGTTTGCAAAATGCTCTTTTTAAACCCTAGTGAAAGTGACGTGTAAGGTTATTCAACCAATCAAATCCCATAAGTCCCTTTTTTGCACAATATCTTAAATTCACTTATGAAGTCACCTTTTATCATGCTTTGGGGACCTCATTTCCCTAGTAGCCTTAATTTTTTTTTAGGAACGTGCTTCTTAAAGCCTTTTAGTATCACACAAAGCCTTTACATCATGAGAACCTTTCATTAGCTCCCACGAACTTATGAAATGCTTTTATTTCAAGTAAAAGTATGCATATAACCATTTCATGCAAGATATAACCTTCACAAAGAAAATATTGCTTGAGCTTTCCTTTCCCCAAGATCCCAAAATCATGACATGTGCCATTGAGAGTTCACTTTAAGTGTTTCGCAAAGGAATGCACTGTTGGGGAAGCTTCAAAACTATTGTGTGTCTTTCTATGAGTCCCTAAAATTGTGACACATGTGCTAGAGCTGTTCAAAGAAAAAGGGTCTTCCTTTTCATGGAAAGGATTTTGAATTCTTTCAATCACCATTGATTTCTTAAGATCAACAAGAAAAATTTAAAGTCAAGAATGACTACTACTAGTTGTTTGTCTGAGGGTGTGTGAGCAGTGATGATGGATTTAATTCGTAACTACCTAATTTTTCATATGAATTGGCTTAATTACACATTTCAAATTCATTCAACACAAAATAAAGGTTGAAAACCTATTTCATTATGAATTTGATAGGGTTTTCAACGCTATTTCTAGGATTTGTAGAAATCTTCACACTAGTAAGTAATTTAAACTTCTTTCTCTAGTAAATTGATTTTAGAAAAAATATCTTCAAATATACGAAAGTAATTTATGGTTTTAAAGGGTTATAAATTATTGTTTTAAAAGAAAATATTTGTGAATTATTTTCAAAACCTCAAAATCCTAGTTTAGAAATCCTAGTATTCAATTTTGTTAAGCCATGATAGGAACTTCAAGAGGGGTTAAGTAGGGACTAGATGATGAAATTATGGCTCAGTTTCCAGGGTCTACAAAATGACCTAGGTTGGCTGAAAGGTTCCAAGATTCTATTAGATAGTACAGATAAAAATGATTGTTGTAGAGATGCCATTATTCCCATTCATGGCTATGCCCTTTTTAAGTATTGTTATAGAAAGTGTTTCACAGAAAGGCCAATTTACAATATCTATAGAATGAGAGTGGGAAAATTGGTATTTCACTAATGTATTCATTAATTTTTACCTAATTAAAGTTGTGGCTAAGTCATACAAACCAAATACTAGAGCCATTGTAAACATCAAAGGTGTCACCCTACTAACTCTAGACAAGAAATGTATTTGTGAGGTTTTTGGTTTAGACATGAATTCCCACTTGCCCATTGATGTATTGGAATCAACAAGGGAATAACATAGGTTAGGAGACAATTATAGAGTAGAAATGTCCACCCAATTTTAGGCATTGAAGGATAAACAAAGAAATTCAAAGGTTTACTAGAGGTAACCTGGAGCCTTTCAATTATGATATTTTTGAATATTACTTTTAAAAGACCTATTTTGATATGTGTCAAGTACTAGGAATTCATTGCAGAACTTAGATGCCAGTAAATTTGATGGTTTTGGTTGTTGACATCCAAAGTAGGGATGTAAATAGACCTTATGATTATGTAGGGTATGTTGTAGAGGAACTTCACAAGGCTTTGAGTTCACTCAACAAGGATTACAACATTGTCCACTTCAAGTGGTATTATTTTTTGTGTCATGTGTTTCTTTATGTTGAGAGAAATATTTGTGAGCCTAAGTTGAAGGTCAGATCATTAAATGAACATGGAGTTGTGCTCCCTATTCAAGAATGGGTGTACATTTGGGACAACAATTTTGAGACTACCAACTATTGTATTTTTTAGAAATATTTTTTTAGGAATTCCCTAAAAAATTTGGGGTTTGAAATTGATTTAGGACTATCAAAGGAAATAAGAATATTTTTGAGACCAAAGAAACTCCAACAAAAAATAGGTTTTGAACATAATTTGGAGATTGTTTCTTCCATTTAGAATCCACCATTATCAGGGTTTATGGTTCCCTAGTGGCTCCCCACATTCTGCCAAAATTATTCCCTAACAAAATTGCATATTTACAAATAATTTGGAAACTAAATGAGGCTGATAAGACTCATTTCATAAATTATAAGAAACGTGTGATCCTTCCCTCCACCCTCATATTCTTAGACTTCATGGCCACATCTAGAGAAGGGTTAGAGTTGATTCTCAATAAATTCATACCATATAGGATGAAGTTTGATAAGGTAAAAAAAAATGATCTTGAGCATTTTATCCACAATACTAGGACACAATACAAGCTTTCTACATTTATTCATGAGTTTGATTTTGTTGAGGATCTAATAAAAAATTTCCCCTTTGCTTCAAAGGATACACAAATTAGGGAGAAATAGATCAAGATTTAGATGGATGAAGCTAGAAGGAAAAGAGTGGACCCTTTTTATAAGGGAGCATATATAGATGTCCAAGATTCAATATTGAGAATAATGATGATGTTGGATGACACAACCAATCTATTGGCCAATGTCTTATTGAAGATTCCATAGAAGGATGAATTTGGTCCTTCTTTGAATCCCATGCAACAAAGCAATAGATACTAGAGAATGTTGTACCTCTACAACAAGTAGCTCCTCCTACTATATATTTTTTGATTATCCAGTTGACCCCAGTGAGTTCCTAGAAGATTAAAATTTATTGTAGGTAATGTGCCCTCCCAGGAGAGTTGTTGTGGAAAGGGCATCCATAGATAGGATTTCTATCAATTTTGATATAGGTGATCAAGTAGTGGATGATGTAAGAGAAATTGCATGCTCTAAGTTTATGGAGGATGAAAAATTCATCAAGAGTAGAAAATTTTGTATTATATCCTCAAGAGAAAAGGTGGGGAGTTGAATGAAACTCTCACTGAGGATAAACAAAATGAAGTCATCACTCAGTTTTGGGATAAAGTAAATAAAGAGATGGCTGACATGACACCTGCAAAGGAAAGAGAGCTTGTGAAGAAGGGTGGTTTCCTTTTTCTACCAAGTTGGGATATATCATCTGCTATTGTATTTGATACAATTAGAAGACAAGATGGAAACAACCCACTATTGACATCAAAAGAACACACAAATTTCTTGTATATTTGGCTCATGATTCAACCAAAGGCATGAAACCCTAGCCATCTAGTCAATATTCCCTAAGACCATAAAACCAAAGGTCATTGATGATACAAATGAATTGACCAACAACTTGATTGTCAGAAGAATGACTGACACGAATGCCTTACAAGCTGCCACACTGATAGTTAATTTAGTTATATTCACTAAAGCTAGGGTGAAAAAATTGGAAGCTGATTTAGAAAAACTTAATGGTGAAAATTTTAATTTGTAGGAGTAAGTGAATGTTGTATCTAGATTTCTACCACCTCCTAAATTGGGAGTATGTGAGAATGAAGATGAAGAAAAGGTAGCACTAAATGTTGAGATCGGGTAATTGAAAAGAGAACTTAATAAAAGAGAGGAATTATAATTGAATACAAAAAGAGATTGGGATATAAAGCTTTCTAAGATGATTGAATTTTTTTTTCTCATAGATTTTCATGCATTTTGGGTCTTCTTGAGGTGACATGGAATGGGTATAAGTATGTTAAAACAACCTGTATTACTCTCCTTTTTTTTAAGAATAGGTTACAAGGTATCATTGATACTTGGAGTCCTAGAAAGGATATGATTAAGAGGATGTTGTTAGTAATAAAATTTGATATATATGTCACAAAGGAGTTAGACATTATTTTTGATGCTCTAGAAGATATTGAAGACAACATGATTATACATCAAAGTTTCTAATTAGGCATGAAAAATTTCCTTGAAGAATTTGGTGACCTCAAGTATAATCTCATGCCTAAGATAATGAATGAGGAGGGTGAGGTAAAGAAATAGAAATAATGGAGGGTTGAGTTTAGCAATATACTACCTCCAATTATTAACCCTACTATTGAGGTTGGAATTGTGAATGATGATAAGATGAATGTTGCTATAGATAAGTTTATGAAGTTAGAAATGGGTTTGGAGAGATTTGCTAAGGATGTTAAGAAATGGACTGAGAATGGATGTTAAAATCATTTTCTCCACATTAGAGCTATCTTAGCACACCCTTGGCCATGAGAAGAAATTTTTGTTGTGTGGGTGGAAAAGTACAACTAATCAAGTGCATGAACCTTTCCAATTTTGTTTCATCATGGACATCAATAAATATCTTCTTGAACTATTTCTAACTATTTTTTCCTCTAGCAGAACATCTTTTATCTCTTGCTGGTCAATTGTCCTCTTATTTTTGTCTGATCCTAGGACAATATTGTCATTTGAAAATGTGACATCTATCCATGGATATAAGCTTGTTTTCTCCTTTGTTTCTATATAAGGGAATTCAGGGCCATTTTGTAAGGATCTTGGAAAATTTTGTAAGTAGAGCGTCTATATGCTAGTATGTATATGTTTAGTATAGGTTTTCATAGCTAAAGATGTCAATGCAATTATTAATTTAGTATAAAATTACTAGCTTTGTACATAAATAAATAGTGACAATTTTGAAGTCAATTGTGTCCTAAATTGTATACTTCTTTATCATTTATAAATAAAAATTGATCAAGGATCACTTCTATTCATCTTTGCAAGTTTTTTTCAATTGAATGTTTCTTTTATAACTTATATTCAAGGAGTAGATTAATACACAATATAAGGAATATTGAATGTTTTGGATGTATACATGGATTGTTAAGAAGAGTTGATTGTAAATTCTAAGAATGTCAGCATAAGGCATTGATACTAAGCTTTCATAGAACTAGGTTAAATACTGTTGTGTAAGGTTTAATTGCATTTTATTTTACTCCATTTCCTAGGTTTAAGGCACTAGTTTGAATGAATTTTTTTATTATACTTCCATGGTCATCATTTTAAAAATAAAATTCCCTTTTAATTCACATGTTCTCAGATTCAAAATGCATAGTACTCCAAGAATCTATCCCATAAATTATGTTTCATTTATAATTATTGAGAATATAAAGAGAAAATATCGATTCGAAGCAATATCTAGCATTCATTATATTAAATCCTAGTGAATATTGCATAGGACCACCCTCCTGGGTTTTGTAGAGCCTAAAGTGTAGAGGAGGAAATTGTCAAACCTTTCTCCTATTCATTGGTCAACCCCTTATAACAATTATGTATAAGAATTGGCTATTCCTTTAAATTGTTTTAAGAACTAATTAGAATTACTCAAAAAAAAACCAACACAAAAATTATATATTTGATGAAAAAAATAGTGATTGGTGGCATAATTATTAGGTGGTTATTGTTACTACAAGAGTTTGATATCACATTGTGGGTAAACCGGGGAAAGTAAACATAGTGGCTTATTTTCTTTCCAAGATGCAAATCAAATCAAAAGAAGTTGTAGATGATTCCTTTCCAAATGAAAAAATATTTTCCCTCCCAGTACAAACACCTTGGTATGCAAATATAACTAATTACTTGGTTGCAAGGACACCCACACATCTATCATGTAGAGAAAGGCACCATTTGGTAGAATGAAACTTCCCTTATTCTTGGGTCGTTGGTTATCTATTTTACACAGGGCTAGGTAGTATAATGAGAAGATGTATAAGGGAGGATTAAGTATATGATATCCTTAATTCTTTCCACGATGAGCCCTATGAAAGAAACTTTGCAACCAAGTAAATAACTCTAAATATTCTCACCACTAGCTATTATTGGCTTACACGTCAAATATACAAGGAGGTGTGACAGCTGCAAGAGGATGTGTAGACCTACTAGGAGTGATGAAATTCCTCTCCAACCATAATTTTTCATTACACCATTTGAAAAACGGGGATTGAATTTTATTGGGCCAATATCTCCCACATCTAACAATAAGGAATACATTATAGTATGTACTAACTACCTTATAAAGTGGGTGGAGTTTTAAGCACTAAAGTTTTCAAGAGATCACAATGTTTCCAAATTCCTTTATGAGGATTACTCAGCATGTATGACATGCCTAGGGAGATAGTCACAAACCAAGGACCCTTGTTTACTTCTGATTTGATTGAAAAGTTAGCCAAGGAATGAGGTTAGACATAAAAATTAAACCCCTACTATTTGTAAGAAAATGGGTAAGTAGAAGTCACACATAGGGAGATAGAGGCCATTCTAACAAAAGCAATTCAACTACATTGGAAGGACTAGGTGGAAAGGTTACTTGAAGTTGTTTGGGCATATAGGATGACCTAGAAGACCAATACAAGTTTCATGCCATATGAATTGGTGTATGGGAAAAAGGGTTGTCTTACCAATTGAATTTGAGCATAAAACACTTTGTACAAAAATATAGCTTCAGATGGACTTATCTAAAGCCTAAAAAGATAGGTTGCACAATCTCAATGCTCTAGATAAAATAAGGATGGAAGCCGTCCATCATACAAAGATTGTACAACAAAGAATCATATGGGATAATAGTTTTATTAAAACCAAAGAATTTAATGAAGGAGAATGGGCATTGCTTTATGACTTGCTATATAAGGACCATAAAGTAAAATTACAAACAAGGTGGCTTAGTCATTAAGAAATTAAGCATGTTTCTAGAATGGAGTGGTCCAACTAACTACCATAGATTTAGTTAATTTATCGTTAATTGTAAATGGACATATATTGAAGCTTTATAAAAAAACATTACATAATGAGGAATTTTTAAATAATTTATAGAAGCAGTTTAGACCATATGTAGATTCAACAATGAATTCAAAAAATTGCAATTAAGGTCAAATCACTAATTGATACATCGTAGATGAGCCAACTAGCTCACCTATTGATGTGTAACAAGTGTGAACTCTCAAACTAAAACCTCACATGCACACACATGCACTATGTACCACCAAAAACAATTATTTTTGGACGTGCACAACAAATTCATGGAACCTATAGCAACAACCTCAAGGAATTTGCAAAAGGGACCTATTCTACTACTACTTGTAAAAATTGCTACCAGCTCTCCACCGTTACACCTGCAACCACTATCATTTAAAATCACACAATTGTCATCCTGAAATGAAGCAACTCTAATTCAATATGATTTCCATATAACATATCATTCTATTATGAATAATATCATACATACTATAACTTCCTTTTCTAAAATTAAGACTTTTTGGGTGTTGAAAATGGAGGTAATTATGTAGCTTAAAACTTGTAAAACTATGTGACTGTAGATCTAATTAAGTGTTCTTTGTTACAAATTCTTTGTGTATGATTATCTGTGTAGATCAATTTTTCCAATTATAGAAAGAGACAGAAGATTGTAGAAGAATGAGATAAGAAGATAGAAGTGACACAACATATACATTGAGAAACCCTTTTAGGAAAAAAATCCACCACTAGAATCAATAGTGCTTGTATTATTTAACCTTAGAAAAAAATTACAATAACACTATATCAATCCTTGATTGATATGCTTCCTTTGCCTTCAACAATCCTTGTTCACAACCTGCAATAAACTTTGATAAAACTCTCTCCAACTTGCTGCAATTAATAGACAATTATGAGCATTGTAAACTCCAAATATTTGATCAAAATAAGAGTGTAAATCTCCTCACAAATATCTATGCCTAGATTGGGAAAGTAGAGTTCCACACTATAACATGAAGTCAAAAGCAAAGTATCCTCAATTTAGTTGCCCCAAACTGAACACTTAAGCGATCATTGGTCAAAAAAATATCTTCCAAGCTTCTCCTCAAATTTGGCACCCAAGAATGGTCCCACTTAACTGAGCCTTGTAAATATCTTCTCATGCAAAAGGTGTTAACTCAAAGATGCCAACTTGGGTGCCCAAGGTGGGTCCAAGTAAATCTTTGTTAACTGAAACATATCTCTCCATCAATTCATGCAAAAATTATGCATGAGTGATCATCCCCACTTAACTGAATGTATCCACCTATTATCTATCATGCAACTAAAGTCATTAGTCATGTAACTCAAGTCAACTGAAGTTGACTAGCATTCAACTGAAACTAACTACATGCAATTGAAAATAACTGAACTAAACTGAATTGAACTCCACTCATGTAAATATCAATCCCTAATTTGTAGGATCTTTACATGCATTACTGAAGTGTTATTTATCCTCCAAACAATTAACTTAAGCAAGGTAGGTTCCACCTTCCATGTGGCCACCTAATGTGCTCCAATTTTGTAGGATCTCTTCTTGGGCATCCCCACATGTTCCTATCATTTAGGAATAATTAAAAATGTCAATTTACATGTTCATTTCATTTGAATTTAATCTCTTTCTAATCCTAGTGTTGGGGAGCACTTTCCAAGGACTTATGAGATACATGAAATACGTTTAGGATTGCAATTAAATGACATCCTATTCCCAACATTCTCCCACTTGACATTATACATTGCAATGATACTAAACAAGGAATCATTATTATAAATCAAGTACAAGACTCAAGGCCAATGGCCTTCCTGTACCAAGAGAAATTATCTGTAGGAACTAGTTTCATAAGATAATTTGCAACATTGATCAAAGTGCCAACTTTCTCAATAAATACCTTCCCACTCAACCATTTCTCGCACAAAGTGATACTGAACATCAACATGCTTAGTACAAGCATGACATAGGATTTTTGGCTAAACAAATAGCACTCTGACTATTACATTCAAGTTTAATTTGCTTACAATTAAAACCAATACCTTTCCCAAGTATCTGTAACCAAATTGCCTCTTTAGAGGCATGTGTAATAGCCATGTACTCTGATTCTATGGTGGAAAAAGAAATCAAGGGCTGCCTCTTACTCATCCAACTAACCGCAACTCCAAACAAAGTAAACACATAGCCACTTGTTGACCTCCAACTGTCCAGGTCTCCTGCCCAATCTGAATCAACAAAACCTTGTATGTCCAATGATCTGTGCATAATATCAATATCATTAGCACCATGATAAACCAAACAATAATCAAAAGTACCTCATAAATATCTAAACACCCTCTTAACATAAGTCCAATGTTCTTTACTAGGGTTAGACATAAACCTACTTAGAACTCCCACTGCTTGGGCTATATCTGGTCTTGTGCAAACAATTGCATACATCAAACTACCAAGTACACTAGCATATGGAATTTCAGATATTTCATCATGATCAAAATCAGATTTAGGACTCATGTATAAACTTAACTTCGTACCAACTGGTAAAGGAATATTAATTGGTTTACTATCCTTCATGTTAAACCATTTCAAAATAGTATCAACATAGTTGCTTTGACTTAAGCAAATCTTTATGTTACCTCTATTTCTGCTGATCTTCTTACCGAGGATATATTTTCTAGCCCCCTAGAGAGTTGTACTTTCAATTCTTTGATCATTACCTTGATGTTACCAATAAACAACATGTCATCAACATACAAGATAATAATTAAAAGCTGATCATCAATACATTTTATGTAAAAACAATGATCTTCCTCACTCCTAACATAACCAATTTTCAATGCAAAAGTATCAAACTTCTAGTACCACATTCTTGGTGACTGTTTCAATCCATATAAAGATCTCTTTAACCTGCAAACCAATTCTTCTTTTCCTTTTACAATAAAACCATTAGGTTGCCTCATATAAATCTCCTCATCAAGATCCCCATGCAAAAAAGTAGTTTTCACATCCATTTTCTCTATCTCAAAATCATAAGCAACAACAATAGATAAAAATAATCTAATAGAAGTTAATTTAGCAACAGGAGAGAATATTTCATTAAAGTAAACTCACTCTCTCTGGGAGTAGCCCTTGGCTACTAATCTAGCCTTGTACCTTTCAATATTACAATCTGCTCCAATTTTCTTTTTAAAATCCATTTACAACCAATGACCTTTCTTCCTTTAGGAAAACTCTCAAGATCCCATGTGTCACAAGTATCCAAGGAATCCATTTCCTCATGCATAGCTTGTGACCAAAGCTTGTTCTCATCTGAAGACATAACTTCCCTATAAGATCTAGGTTCATCATTAGTACTCATCAAATAAAATATACAACATAAATTAAGTGGGCTATACCTATCAACGAGATTTTGTTGTCTTGTGGATCTTCTCAAAGGGGCTTCTTCTTGTTCCTCAATATGCTCATCATGCACATCTATCTCAGAAGAAATTTGTGAACTCTCCTCATCCAATCCATCCAATTGTTCTTCAAAATGTTTATCTTCATGGTTCTTAGTATTTATCTCAAAATTCACTATTTGAGAAGTATCCTTCTCCTTTGGTTGTTCTTCTCCTAAATAAGATCTAAATTACCTAAAAATCACATCTCTAGATAAAGAATTCTTTTGGGTTAGAGGATTCCAAAGCTTGTAACCTTTACATTTTCATCATAACCTATAAATATGCATTTATGTGCTTTTGGATCCACCTTAGACTAGTTTTCTTTAGGAACATGAACAAAATCCTCACAACCAAAGATCCTTAAATGTGCAACACTAGGTTTCCTACCTTGTTGGAAAAAAAAAGACAAACAACTAAGAGGGGGGTGAATCAGTTGTCACAAAAATTTAAGCTTTTCAAACTTAACTTAGTCTCAGATATGATCAATAAGAAATTAACCAAAACCAATTAACACATCAGAGATTTAGAGAACACCCATATTTTTTATGTGGAAACCCTATTAGGGGAAAAACTAGGGTGGAGGTCAGTCCACAATATTATACCCTGTTAAAAGTATAATGAGAAATAATGGGAATGCACATGCATTTAGGCACACTACCTAGAGCTCTTTGCTCAAATATAAAAGAGGACTCACTGTCCAAAGAAAGGTTTGGATTAAAACCATCCAAGTTGTGAACTGAGAAAATAGCTTCTACACAAGCCTAATTATAGTTCTAGTTAAGCACAAAAAAACCTTCTTCACTCTTTGCTCAAACTTCTTCACACTTCGCTCAGTCTTCTTCACACTCTACTCTACAATCAAATGATATTCACACATGCACACATGGGAGAACACTGAGCACACTTTACACTGACGAAACAATTGCTCTTATATATCCGCAACAAGAGATTTTTATCAACAACTTAGTCGGCCAAAAAAATAAAACATATTTACAATGTCAACCAAAATTTATAATTAAATTTTCAATGTGAATCCACAAAGGTCGGTCACAACATAGTGGAGACCCAAATTAACAACTCCAACATGAAAATACTTCAATTAATTTCACCTTGAAGATCCACCACATGTTACACCCATCATGTCAGCCAAGAACATGAGAAACCAAACACGTAGAAAAAATATTCAATCACAAACACACCGATCAATACGGATGTACCACAAAGATAGATCATGATATAGAAACATCCAAGAGCACCAAGAAACAATAGAGAAACATCTGCAACCACTAGAATTACCAGAATCACACAAACTTCACTTAGGAACACTGACAGAGACCAAAAAAATGATGTCAGACCACAAGATGATCAAATCTTTATGCGGACCTTTGAAACTTCTGATAGATGATATAGATACTCTCAAACATAAACCATTTAGTCCACAACAATTGATCTTCAATGTACAAAACAAGACGCCTTCATGACCTACACAGTTTCACTAGGAACCTAGAACACTTTATTTTACAATTTTCTCAATATCCTTGACATATACAACCTTCAATACACCAAATTCTAATAGTGTTGACATCAATGACAACCACATATAAACAACACATCCATATCATCCAATAATCTCCTCCTTTGTAATTGATGGCAACACATGATGTGAAAAATACCATCAACCCAACATACTTGCTTGTCCTTAGATTTTGATTCTTCTTCTCAACTGCTCTTTTCCCACAAGGCTCTTTTCCTCAAAATATTTTTCACATTGCAATTCTCCCCCTTTGACATCAATGGAAAAGGTAACCATGACCTTTCCATATACACGCTGTAAACCACATATCTGCACATCTAACTTCTCCCCCTAAGTAGCAGCCACAAAAACATCAATCCAAGTCAGAATATAGCAATGAAGGTCATGGATTGATGCAAGTAAATGCATCTTTTAGTTCTTATCAGGAGGGATAATCACACCTAGCATTCCTATGAGATACTCAATAGTATCCTTTGGCAATGACTTAGTAAAGATGTCTATAAACTATTCTTTGGTAGGCACATACTCCAATCTGACTTCTTTCCCATTCACTTTCTCCCTCAAGAAGTGAAACTTGATTGATATATGTTTAGTCTAAGAGTGTAGCACTAGATTCCTTGAAATATTTATTGCACTTGAATTTTCGTAGTATATGGCAATAGGCTCTTCATATATCACCTTGATATCTTTCAACATCTATTTCATCCATATCACTTGAGTATAGTTATTTGTAGAAGAAATATATTCTGCTTTAGCAGTAGATAGAGAAATGGAATTTTGCTTTTTTCTCAACCAAGACACCAACTTCTTCCCTAGGAAGAAAGCACCACCACTAGTACTTTTCCTGTCATCTACATCTCCAACCCAATCCGCATTAGTATATTCTCTCAAAGTGAGAACATCATCCTTTGGATACGAAAGTCCAAAATCAATTGTTCCTTTTAGATATTTGAAGATTCTCTTAACAAAACTCACATGTAATTCTTTTGGATCAACTTAAAATATAGCAACCATACATACAACATTCATAATATCTGATCTAGTTTGGGTTAAATAGAGCAATCCACTGATCATTGACCTATATCTAGTTTGATTCTCCTTAGGAGAATAATCATTCTATATTAACTTGCATCCAGTCACCATGGGAGTACCAATAGGCTTTGATTCTTCCATCCCAAATTTCTTCAATAGCTCTCTCACATATTTGGACTGAGATATGAAAATTCCCTTGTCCAACTGGGTAACTTGCAATCCTAGAAAGAACTTCATCTCTCCAATCATACTCATCTCAAATTCACTCTTCATTTCATTAGCAAACTTCATACATAGATTATCATCTCCTCCAAAAATAATGCCATCAACAAAAACTTCTATAATTAACTCTTTATCATGATCCAATTTGAAATATAAGTTGCTATCAACAATACCTTTATTGAATCCAAGCTTCAATAAGTATTTTTCCATTCTATCATACCAAGCTTTGGGGGCTTTCTTAAGTCCATATAGAAATTTCTTCAATCTGCAGACCATATCTTCCTTGTTAGTCAGCTAAAATCCATCTAACTGCTCAATGTATGCTTCTTCCAATTCTCCATTTAGAAATGTTGGCTTCACATCCATCTGATAGAATTTATAGTTCTTATATGCAACACAAGCAAGAAATAACCTAACAGCTTCAATTCTGGTAATAGGGGCAAAAGTTTCTTCAAAATCAACACCTTCCATTTGAGAATGCTCTTTACATACTAGTCTTTCTTTATTTTGGACCACTTCACCTTGTTCATTCGGCTTGTTTCGAAACACCCATTTAGTACCAATCACATTTTTGTCTTTAGGTTTGGGGACTAGTTTCCACATGCCATTCTTTTCAATCTGTGTCAACTCTTCCTTCATAGCTTCCATCCAGTGTTCATCTTGACAAGCTTCAGTGACAACCTTAGGTTCAATCTTGGAAATCATACAATACTCTTCTGCAATATTTCTTCTAGTTTGTACACCTTTACTCTTATCACCTATAATTTTATTTTTAGAAGGATTTAGCTTTACATACCTTGGAGTTTTGGGACTTTCTCAAGCTTTTGGTTCTTCTAATATTTCTTCTGCCCTCGCACTTGTCTATGCTTCTTGACTTACTTGATTTAGCATAACAAATTGAGGTTGCTTTACTAGAACATATGGAATAATCTGAAGTTGGTTTTGTGTCTAAGAATTCTTCCCTTGGCTTGTATTGTCTTCATCTGAATCATAGCCATAATATCTGGATGATTTAGCAGAGTCCTCATTAACTCTAGCATTTTCACTCTCAATCATCTTTCTCAGTCTTTTGTTATAGCATCTGTAAGCCTTTCTCTTAGTAGAGTAACCTAAAAATATTCCTTCATCGCTTCTTGCATCAAACTTGCCTATATCATCATCTCTCTTGATATAACATTTTCTTCCAAAGATCTTGAAATATTTAACTGTAGGCTTATAACCAAACCATAGCTCAAAAGGGGTCATACCAAAATTACCATTACCTAGTTTAAAGTATACATAGTAGCGCTTACAACTTCACTCCAATAGATTTAGGGCACATTTCCTTCTATCATCATTGTTCTAGCAACATCCAAAATTGTTCCAATCTTTCTCTCTACAACTCCATTCTATTGAGGGGTTCGAGGAGCAAATATCTGTATTTTGATTCCACGTTCTTCACAAAAAGAGTTGAACTCCTAGAGGTGAAATCGACACCTTTGTTAGATCTCAGACATTTGATTTTCAAACCTTTCTCATTCTCTACCATAGCCTTGAAACTTTTGAACTTTTCCAATGCTTCACATTTTTCTCTTAAGAAAGAAACCCATATCATTCAAGAGTAATCATCAATAATCAACATAAAGTACCTTTCTCCATGAATACTTCTAACTCTGGAGGGACCACAAAGATCAATATGTAGTAGCTCCAACAAATCATTTGAATGAACTGTTTGCTTTGGAAAGAGACTCTAGTCTTTCTACCCTTCTGACACTCCTTACAAATTGTGTTAGTAGGCTTCACTAACTTAGGTAGATCTCTTACTGCTTGAGTGGAACTTACCTTGACAATGTTATCAAAATTCACATGACATAGCCTCCTATGCCACAACCAACTTTCATCTACTTGAGCAATTAAAGAACTCTCACTAGTAGTATTCAGGTGAAAAATATTACCTTTTGTGTTTCTACCTATAGAAATCATATTGCCAGAACTTCTATGTATCCTGCATCTTCCATCTTTGAATTGTAGATCATAGCCTTTGTCCACCATTTTTCCAACACTCAAAAGATTGTGCTTCAGGCCTTCAACATAGAGAACATCATCAGTGTTATGCTTACCACCAAGACAAATAGAACCTCTGCCATGAATCACACTAACATTGTTGTCTCCAAAGCTTACAACACCACCATCATACTTCTCTAGACTTACAGATTTGTTTTTATCACTAGTCATATGATGTGAGAATCCACTTCCAATAACCCACTCATCCTTTTCTTCAATTTGGGTTGCAAGAGCTTTCTCATCTTTAGTAGATTCAATAGCCACAAGACTATTTTCAATAGTAGCAATGAAAACCCATTCATCTTCATTTCCATTATCTTTATCAGACTCATCATTAGTCACTCCTTCAACAAAGTAACATTTATTTTGGAATCTAGACTTGTTAGGATTATATCTAGGAACTCTTTTAGGACATCTTGATGCAAAATGACCTATTTTACTGTAAGAAAAACATTTAATAGGCACCACTCCTTCATACTTACATTTTCCTCTTCCTTCTTTCTTTACAATCAGTGCTTCCAATTCTTCTACCTCTCTTTCTTTATCTTCAAGCTATTTCAGTTCTTCATCATACTTGGATATCTTTTTGGAACATTCTCTCAAACCATATCTTTGCTTGTTACTTCTGGATATAGTATCCTTGAATGTAGATTCAGTCTTTAGAATAGATTCACCAAATTCACTTAATTCAAAAGCAACAAGCTTACCAACTAGCATGTCTCTTGTCATCTTTGTTACTAATCTGAGCTCTTCAATAGCATGAGCCTTCACTTTGTAGGAGGGAGGCAAGGATCTAAGTATCTTAGCCACAATTTCATCCTCATCCAGAGAACCACCGAAACATCTAATACCTAATACCCATCACTATTTCATTTACTCTTTGCATAAAAGAAGTGATATTTTTATCATCTTCACCCATCTTCAAATTCTCATACTTTCCTTTCAAACTCTGTAGCTTAGCCATCTTCACCTGTGCATCTCCTTCATACAAATTTTCTAGCTTTGTCCAAATCTCATGTGTTGTCTTCAGAATTATCACATTTTCCATCTCCGAATCTATCAAGGCACTCACCAAAGCTTCAATAGCCTTGATATTATTTTCAGCTTCTTTGATCTTATCAATAGTGGAGGGACCATTCTGAGGAATAACATATGGATCTTTTGTAATCTTCCAGAAAGCTTCACCAATACACCTTAGGTGACATTCCATCCTAATTTTCCATAGTGAGTAGTTAGTTCCATCAAATCTAGGACTAACCTTCTTATATGTTGCCATCATGGATCACCTCAAGCTTTTATACTTCTTCAGAGGAACCTGCTCTGATACCAATTGTTGGAAAAACAAGGACAAGCAACTAAGAGTGGGGGTGAATCAATTGTCACAAAAATTTAAACTTTTCAAAGTTTACTTAACTTAGTCTCTGATCTGGTCAATAAGCAATTAATCAAAAAAAATTAACACATCAAAGAGACAGAGAACACCAAGATTTTTTTACGTGGAAACCCTGTTAGGGGAAAAACCATGGTGGAGGTCAGTCCACAATATTATACCTTGTTAAAAGTATAATGAGAAATAATTGGAATGCATATGCATTCAGGCACACTTTCTAGAGCTCACTACTCAAATAAAAAAGAGGACTCACTATCCAAAGAAAGGTTTGGATTAAAACCATCGAAGTTGTGAACAAAGAAAATAGCTTTTACACAAGCCTGATTACAATTCCAGTTATTTACATGGAAACCCTGTTAGGGGAAAAACCATGGTGGAGGTTAGTCCACAATATTATACCCTGTTAAAAGTATAATAAGAAATAATGGGAATGCACATGCATTCAATCACACTTCCTAGAGCTCACTACTCAAATAAAAAAGAGGACTCACTATCCAAAGAAAGTTTTGGATTAAAACCATCCAAGTTGTGAACAAAGAAAATAGCTTTTACACAAGCCTGATTACAATTCCAGTTAAGCATAGAAAAACCTTCTTCACTCTTTGCTCAAACTTCTTCACACTTCATTCAGTATTCTTCACACTCTGCTCTGTAATTGAATGATATTCGCACATACACACATGGGAGCACACTGAGCACACTTTACACCAATGAAACAATCACTCTTATATATCCACAACAAGAGATTACATCAACAACTTAGTCAACTAGAAAATTAAAACATATTTACAATGTCAGCCCAAATCTATAATTAAATTTTCAATGCAAATCCACAAATGTCGGCCACAACATAGTGGAGACCCAAATTAACAACTCCAATATGAAAAGACTTCAATTAATTTCACCTCGAAGATCCACCACACGTTACACCCATCATGTCGGCCCAAAACATGAGAAACCAAACATACAGAGAAAAAATATTTGACCATGAGCACACCGATCAATGTGGGAATACCAAAAAGATAGACCATGATCGAGAAACATTTAAGAACACCAAGAAACAATAGAGAAAGATCCACAACAACTAGAATTACCAAAATCACACAAACTTCACTTAGGAACACTGATAGAGACCACAAAATACTGTCAGACCACAACACGATCAAATCTTTATAAAGACCTCTAAAACTTTCGGTAGATGATCTAGATACTCTCAAACATAAGCCCTTTAGTCCACAACAATTGATCTTCAATGTACAGAAAAAGATGCCTTCATGACCTACACAGTTCCACTAGGAACCTGAAACACTTTCTTTTACAATTTTCTCAATATCCTCAACCTATACAACCTTTAATACACCAAATGCTAATAGTGTTGACATCAATGACAACCACATATCAACAACACATCCACGACATCCAACATAGCTAACCACATTTCATAAGGGGTTTTATCTTCAATAGATGAACTAGGAGATCTATTGATTAAATAATAAGAAGTACTTACAGCCTCAGCCCAAAAGCACCGATCTAGCTTAGCACTACTTAACATACTCCTAGCTCTTTCCATTAAGGTTCAGTTTATCCTTTCTGCTAATCCATTTTGTTGAGGTGTATATGGAGTAGTTTTATGTCTCACAATTCCTACATGCTTACAATAATCATCAAATTCCCTAGAACAATATTCACCACCATTAGATGATCTTAACACTTTTATCTTATGATCTAATTGTTTCTCAACCAAAGCCTTAAATTCTATTAACTTATTAAACACATCAGATTTGTTATGCATATAATAGATCCAAGTATATCTTGAGACATCATCAATAAATGTGACATAATATTTAGATTTTCCAATAGAGTCAATATCCACAGGGCCCATTACATCTAAATGAATAATCTCTAATAATCTTTTAGCTTTATTTGTTCCATTAGGAAATGAAGAT
The DNA here is from genome assembly GCA_007258455.2 of Sequoia sempervirens. Classification (NCBI taxonomy): domain Eukaryota; kingdom Viridiplantae; phylum Streptophyta; class Pinopsida; order Cupressales; family Cupressaceae; genus Sequoia; species Sequoia sempervirens. Next base: position 1,056,151,910 of record VDFB02281492.1, read on the forward strand.
CTAGATTGCTTTTCAAACACACAATGCTCACAAAAAACATTTTTTCCAATACTATGATCAAGAATACCATCAACCAATTTCTTATTAAGAATGGTCCTAAGACCTTTTTCACCAATGTGGCCCAATCTACGGTGCCACAACATACATGTATTTTTAGCTTCAGTTACATGGGCTGATTTATTCAAATTGGAGGTATTAAGCTTAAAAAAAGTCCCAATCTGATCCTTTAGAAACCACCATATTCCCTTTCACCAATCTGCAACCACCTTTGTCAAATGTCACATGCATTCCAGAATCATTGAACTTAGATACAAAAAGTAGATTTCTAGCAAGTCCTAGAATATGTAAAACATCATTAAGGGTCTTAACCCTACCATCTGATGGCACCTTCAAAATTTTCAAATTTTGAGTGCCCATGATGAAAAAAGTTGATTTGCACACTCAGAAATGCCCCTAAATTTTTTTCTCCAGATGCCCACTATACCAATTAATATTTTTCAACTCAGAGGTCATCTGATGCATTATTTTAATGCATTTTAGTCACGACAAAGGCAATCAGCATACCAGTTTACAAAGGGGGTCCTAGAAATATTTTGGTGATGCAAGTTTTGTGGAAATGGGTTTTCTCTAAATAATTGATTAGGATTGCTCACAAAAATTCATGGCTTCAAGTGTTCCCATTTGTGAGTAGCAAATTTTCATTATTTTTCCAGTAAGAAAATTGATTTTTCCTCTTTTCAATTTCCAAATTTTGCAAAATTTAAGGCATTTTCAATGTTTTAAATGTTGGGGGGGTGTGAAATGCATTTATAAAGGTTTTAAGGTGAAATTGAGGTTAAATTTTTTCACCAATTGCCTTTTCCCATTAGCCCGCTGGAATTCTGGAGAGGTTTGAAGAGAGGCACAAGTTGGCAGGGAGGAAATTTTATGGAATTTTTGAGGATGCCAAAAGATTTTTTGAGGGCTGAATAAGTTTCCTATCCCTATTTGAACACTTAGGGAAGGTTTTGGAGCATTCAAATTGAAGAAATTGGTTGATATGATGCTCTAAAATGCTCAAAAATTGTTTTACACACCTAGCTGCAACAAAAAATGACTTGCACAATTGTAAATTGATTTGCAAAAAATTATTACACCTTGGGAATGATTTAAATGATATTTGAAACATTTTCAAAGTGCCATTCACCATAAAAATGACCTAGCATTTGATTCATGATTTGAAACAACTTTCATCATGCAAAGAGCACTCAAATTTGGAGCTTGAAGAAAAATACACACTGAAGGATGGTGCCATTGTTTAAGCTGAAGGAGGCCTATTTGATGTTTCAAAAGAGGCTTTACACAAGTATAAATGGCTACTACTAGAAACATCGGTATTCAATGTTGATGTAAAGCTAAGAATAGGTCTAGCCCGCTAGCCTGTGAGAGGAGAGATGATGTCAACACAGAGGCACAGGGAAGCGGGGAGGAGAAGGTTTTCCTACCAACCCATGGGTCTCCATGGTATTGTGACGAGCAAGCAATGGGGAGGCGGGGAGTGGCCAAGGTGGGCCCAAAATATATATATATTTTTTTAAACTTTTGACTATTGCCCATGTTTTAATATTTAAAAATCTGTCATTTAACTATTTGAAAGCAAGTTTTTAAATGTGAATTTAAAAAGTATAAAGCTTGGGTAAAGTAATATTTTGCCCAATATAGTGATTTTTTTGTCATTAAAATGATGTGTAAAGTGAGTGGTCAAGGGGAAAATGTTTTAATGAAATATTTCCATGACTAGGTGAAATAAGAGTTAAAAAAAATTGGCTGGGAAATAAAGTAAAATTTTAAAATGTTGCGAAAAATAAATAAAAGAGTAAAGAGCTTTCACTAGAAAATAAATTTTCTTTACTTGGTAAAGAAAATTATAAAGTGCAGCCAAATAAAGAGGATAAAAGAGTTTTCACGGGAAAAACAAAGAGCAGGTTAAAAAGCTTTCATGGAGGAACAAAAACACTTGTAGCAAGAAGATAATTTTCATTGTAGGGTAAAACATGGGAGAGGTGAATAATTTTCACAATGAAACAAGAAGTTTGTAGCTCGGGTAAAATGGAGTGAGAGAATTTGTTGGTGGTCAATAGATATTTTCAACAGCAAGGCATGGATGAAAGAAGCTCATCATGAGAGGAATCTTTTCTATTAGAGGGCAAGAGAATGCAAGATGCATGAATCTAGGAGCAGATTGAAACTTCTTCAAGAAGTTGAAAGAAGTTACAGATCAATGGAGAAGAATGGATCCAGGTGTCAACTACAGATGTAGTTTTAGGGTTTCTCCTTCTTCTATATCTTCTTTCTTCTCATTTGTACAGGTTCTAAAGTTCTAAATTAGGAGAGTAAGGTAGAATAGTGTTGAGTCTGAGTCATATATAGAGTATGTAAATTGTAATAGTTTGATTTTATGAGCAAGTGGTAACCAATTTGTGCAAAAAAAAGTTATTGTTCATAAAGTTGTCTCCAGATTTGCATGCTTTTGATTATATGAATTCAATATATCAAAGATTGTTTGAGTTTATCATCATAGCTTTCTTGTGATTTTTTTATTTGGTCATGGTTCTCTTTCAAGTAAAGAGTTAAATTATTTTTATCAAACAACTATAATTTTGAGTGCACAAGTGGGATTGGTGAGTAGAACTTTATTGGCATATGAGTGGGTTTGTTAATGTAAGGCATTAACATATTTTAAATCCATTGATTGAACTTAATTTGTTGATAGGCTCTCTGTTACAATTTTATATTAGATTCCATGGCCCATGATTAGGCATTGACCTATCACAAAGATGAGACATTTTTAGAAACAATCTAATCATATTAAATCTCTATTACTTTGGGCCTTTTTCTTTGTTGTTTAAGTTATATATGTTCCTTGTATTTTCATGGTGTTTGAAAGACTATAAAGGTTGAATTTGATAGAATTTTATCTATTAACTCTCTATGTGTTTGAGATGAAGACATCTAAATTATGTGTTCTCAACAATGTTCAATTCAAATGGGATTATGCTTGCCTGATAGAATTTACAATACCCATTAATCATATACCTAAGAACTATCCACTTTCATAGGTCTGTAATTTCTTGTTTGGCATGAGTTTATCATACATTTAGGCCTACAATTAGGAACAACCTCCTGAGTCTATGGAGCTAAAAGTGAAGAAGGATTTCATAGCCTTGTTCATTGGCTTTTTGTCTTCAACTTGTTGATAGTGCATATTCCTTGTCCTAAATCTATAATCCCCTAGTTTAGGAATTATGTTCCTCCTTAGGGTTGAAGGTTGCAAGAAAAATAACCAACACCATCATTGAAACAAAGCTTTACCTCTCCTTTTCCCACAACCTTTGTTGTGCTATTATCTCCAAAGAAGGAATTTCCTCCATCATATGCAATATACTTAGTGAACCACTCCTTGTTAGGAGTCATATGATAGGAGCATAATCAATAAGCTAAGATTTATCACAAATAGTATTATATGAAATGACCAATGCATCATTACTGTCATCCGAGGATTTCTCTGTAGAAGCATCAAAATTATTTTTCTTGTTCTTACAATCCTTCTTTACATGTCTAGGTTTCCCACAATTCCAACACTTTACCTTACTCTTACTAGGGGTTTTAGACCGTCCTTTGGACCTACCCTTTCATTTCTCGTCTCCCTTAGGTTCCCTTTCCTTAGGCCTACCTCTTACAAACAAGGCATCTTGGGATCTCATTTTAGACTTCCTCCTCATCTCCTTTGATAGGAGAGTAGTAATTATATTGTCCACCTTAGGATTTGTACGACTACCACTGATAGCAACAATTAGATTTTCCCAAGACTCTGGTAAAGAAAAAAGTAACAAAATGCATTTATCTTCATCTTCTAGCTTTACATCTACATATGCTAACTAATTTAGAATCAAATTAAAAGAATTTAAATTATGTGCAACATAATCACCATATTTCATCTTTAAATAATACATCTGTCTTTTCAGATACAACTTATTAGTAAGAATTTTGGTTTGAAAGATATCACCTATCCTCTTCCATAGTTTATATGTGGTAGTTTCATCTGAAACATTCAAGAGAACAACATCAACAAGACATAATCTTATGTTCCCTCTTTCCTTCTTATCAAGCTTAGCCCAATCCTCATCTGACATTGTTGTAGGTGACTTTGTCTCATTACAAACAACTAACCACTAACCTCTAGCTTTGATACCAAGTGTTGAAAATGGAGGTAATTATGTAGGTTAAAACTTATAAAAATATGTGACTGTAGATCTAATTAATTGTTCTTTGTTACAAATTCTTTGTGTATGATTATTTGTTTAGATCAATTTACCAATTGTAGAAAGAGACATATGATTGTAGAAGAATGAGACAAGAAGATAGAAGTGACACAATATATACGTGGAGAAACCCTTTCGGGAAAAAACTCCACCACTAGAATCAATAGTGCTTGTACTATTGAACCTTAGAACAAGATTACAATAACATTGTATCAATCCTTGATTGATATGCTTCCTTTTCCTTCAACAATCCTTCTTCACAACCTGCAATTTAAACTCTGATAAAACTCTCTTCAACTTGCTGAAATTAATAGACAATTATGAGCATTGTAAACTCCAAAGAGTTGATCAAAATAATAGCACAAAGCTCCTCATAAATATCTACACCTAGATTGGGCAAGTAGAGTTCCACACTATAACATGAATTTAAAACCAAAGTCTCCTCAATTTAGGCACCCCAAACTAAACACTTAATTGATCATTGGTCAAGAAAATATCTTCCAAGCTTCTCCTCAAGGTTGGCACCCAAGAATGGTTCCACTTAACCGAGCCTTGTAAATATCTTCTCATGCAAAAGGTGTTAACTCAAAGATGCCAACTTGGGCACCCTAGGTAGGTCCAAGTCAATCTTTGTTAACTAAAAAATATCTCTCCATCAATTCAAGCAAACATTATGCATGATTGATCATCCCCACTTAATTGAATGTATCCACCTGTTATCTATCATGCAACTGAAGTCAACTAGCATTCAACTAAAACTAACTACATGCAACTGAAGATAACTGAACCATAACTAAACTAAATTGAACTGAACTCCACTCATGTAAATATCAATCCCTAATTTGTAGGATCTTTACATGCATTATTGAAGTGTTATTTATCCTCCAAATAGTTAACTTAAGCAAGGTGGGTTCCACCTTCCATGTGGGCGCCCCATGTGCTCCTATTTTGTATGAGCTCTTCTTGGGTGTCCCCACATGTTCCTATCATTTAGGAATAATTAAAAATGTCAATTTACATGTTTATTTCATTTACATTTTATCTCTTTCTAATCCTAGTGTTGGGGAATACTTTCCAAGGACTTAGGAAATACATGAAATATGTCTAGGATTGCAGTTAAATGACATCCTATTCCCAACATTGGGCACATGCCATCATTACAATAAGCTCTTTATATGGCACATATACTCAAAATACTTCCATTAACTACTATCATTTCAATTCTTTGCCAAGTAGGTATATGATGATGCTCAACTCACAGATCACACATGGCACATTTTTTCATTACCACACCATTTGAGGTAATTTTCTTATTTTTAGCCATGATTAACATTTAATTCTATTTATTTTATCTAGCATTCACAATCATGCAAACATGACATTTGTTGGAAATAGGGTGCCATTTAATTGCAATCCTAAACATTGTTTATTTCATGTATCACCTAAGTCCTTGGAAAGTTTTCTCAAACACTAGGATTAGAGAGAGATTAATTTTTGATGAAATAATCATGTTAATTGAAATTTGTAATCAATTATAAATGTTAGGATCATATGAGGGAATCTAATATGAGTTCCTAAATAATAGGGGCACATGGGGAACCCACATGGAAGGTGGCACTCACCTTGAGTTTAGTTAACTATTTGGAGTAAGAGATAACACTTCTATAATACATGTAAAGATCCTAGGATTTAGGGTTTGATTTTTACATGCATGAAGTTTAGTTCAGAATCTGTTTAGTTTAGTTTAGTTTAGTTCAATTCAGTTATAGTTTAGTTATCTTCAGTTAGTTTTAGTTGAATGCTAGTTGAATTCAGTTAACTTGGAATGCATGACTAATGACTTGAGTTACATGATAGATAACAAGTGACTTCCTTCAGTTAGCAGGGGATGAACTTTCTTGCATGAATGGTGGAGATAAATGTTTCAGTTAACAAGAAATGACTTGGACCCATCTTGGGAACCCAAGTTGTCTTCTTGGAATTAACTCCTTTGCATGCTAAGATATTTCAAAAGGATAAGTTAAGTGGGACCACTCTTGGGCACCTACTTTGAGGATGAAGCCTTGAAGATATTTACAAAATAAAGGTTGAGTTTGTACTTTAGTTTGGGATGCCCAAATGCATGAAGATGAGGATTTGACATTGTTCTTCATGACATAACTTTACTTGGAAGAGATAGGCATACCTTTTAGGAGATAGGGATTGAGCTTTGTAATTGTAACTCTTTTGGAGTTTACAAAGTTGTTTATTGCCTTTACATCTCATGCAAGTTGAGTAGAGTTAGTATGAGTTTTATTGCAGGTTGTGAAGAAGATTTGATGAAGGAAAAAGAAGCATTCTCAAGCAAGAATTGGAGTTATTGTAATCTACTTCAGAGATTAAATAATATATTGATTTTTGGTGGAGTGTTTTGCTGAAAGGGTTTCTCCATGGTATATGCTTGTATAATCTTTCTAATATCTTGTCTAATTCTTCTACAACTTTTGTCTTCATTCTACAAATGGTAAAATGGATTAATTAGATAATCACCCACAAAGAATACATATTTAGATCAACAATCATAAAATTTTACAAAGTATTAAGCTACATAAACACCTCAATTTTCAAAACATTTATATTATGTCAAATATATCGAATGCTTTGTAATCTATTCTTCCATCCTTTCGGTACCTTGCTATTTGAGGAAAAATAACAACTTTTAGTTGGGGAAAAAAACCAATTTGATTGTTATTTCTAATTTTATTTATTAAAAATTCAAAAGAGTTGCATACACAGTAACTTTGATTCCCTTCACAAAGCCATAAGAACTTGCAAAGAAGAAAGTGGAAGTGATCATAAAACAACAAGCATATTGTAGAATATTTTCAAGAAAAATTCACTTGAAAAAGGATATAGAACTAAAATATAGGAGGTGACATTGTTAAAGAGAACCAAAAAGAAACAATTTGTTATTAGAAGACCAACATTGTTTTCCCATCTTTTAATAAACAGGATGGTTAGACTATTTTCTCCGTCTAATAGAATATAATGAATTCATGATAGAACAATTCACCAACACATTACAAAATAACGAGGCTACAATAAAAGGGTTGAGATTAGATGCTTTGGAAGCAATAATGGTAGAAATCTTTGGGTTGCCTAGGGTAGGAGAAGCATTTCTAGTGAGAGTTGATGCAATCACAACAAGGAATAATTTTACATGGAAAGGAGAGGAATTGAACTCCTGGGCACACTTGAGATAAAAAAATACTTTCCTTACCATGGTTATGGGTTTTTATTAATTCATACTTTGTTAAGTATTTAACCTACTATGACAAACAATCTCTTTTATACATAGTGAATTTTAAATTTCTCAGTCACCTACACCATCAAAGGTTGACCTAAATGTACCCAAATTCATGTATAATTTATTAAAAAAGATTTCTACTAAATATAAAAGGAAAAGGTATTAATATTCTCTATCACAATATTTTTTAGTCAACTTGTTCATCAAAAGGAGTCTCAAAATTCAATTCCTTGGTGTTTCTTGGGAATTTTTAGCATACAACAATATTAATGACATTCTTGAGAGACCTGGGTTAGAGGAGAGAAACATGGGTCAAGAAGAGAATGATCCTTCTATGGTTGTTGAAGAGGAACATGTACCCACTTCTTCACCTATTGCATCACCTACCCATAGTACTGGAAAGTAAATAGAGCTAGAGGTGTAGGAAACAAAACTTGCAGCTTTTAGGGGACAACTTGTACCACCTACAAAATAAAAAACCCTAACCTCTACCAAAATCCCTTCTAAGCCCAAGAAACAAAAAATAAAAGGAACAACATCTTCCCTTTCACCTAGAAAAAGAAGAGAAGGTTAGTTTAGCGAAAAAGGTGGTCACACTGCCTCAAAAAGAAAGGCCTTGTAAAAGGAAAGGCCAAAACTCAGCAAGAAAGAGTTGTAGTGGAGTTTGAAATAGACTCACAAGAAGAAAATGTTCCCAATAAATGAGAATAATTTAAAACATTGTAGTTTATGTACTTGAGCATTAGCTCAGTCTTTGACTCTAAGGATTTGTTCATAGTGAGGAAGAAGCATAAAGCTCAAAATAGTCCAACTTCTAAAGAACAATTTGTTTCACCTACCGAGGTCGATGAAGAAATGTTTTTGGAAAAATAAAATGAATTGTTTTTAAAAGAGAAAGATGAGAGTAAGGAGTTGCAAGAAGCCCTACAAAGGTTTAAAGAACTGGAAGAACAACTCAAAGGATACCAACAAAGGGAGAATGGATTAGATAGTAGGATTCAAGAATTAGAGAAAAGGTTGTATGATTTTGAGCAACAAGGGTCAGGTTTGGAGAGATTGACACAATTGACCATTTTCAAAATTAATAGAAATACTCCATAGCCTATGAACTAGAAGGAACCTCCAAGAATGCCTAAAACTCCTATATTTACCCTCAAGATTGAGTTATGAAACATAGTAGAATAATTTCTCAGGCACAAAATAATTGGGACAAAGAAAAATCTCAATTAATAGCAAAAAATACTAGAGAAACTAAAAAGAAGGATGTAGAGATTAGAACATTAAAAGTAAAAAGAAGAGATGGTTGATAAAGCAATTCAACTTTTGAGGTGCAGACCACTTGCTAGGGTTTACACCCTATATTTTTAGGGAAAATTTTAAAGTTTTCAATTTAGCTAGCTAATCAGTGATTTTATAGTTTCCCTATCTTCACTTACATTATTTTTAGAAGCATACTAATAGGCCACACCATTTATGCAAGACCAATTATGTGAATTTACTTGCATCATATGTCCATTCCCTATGAAACTGCTTGGAACCCCCTTATCTTTGTGGGAGATGTTCAAATTGAGGTAATGAACTCATTCATCAGGAATGCACATAAAAGAGGGAAGCTATAAAGATAATACAATGAAAGGGAGAAATAATTTTCCCTTCTTAGTAAAGAAGAGGTAGAAGATCCTTGAGGGGTAGTAGAGGAATAAATGGACCTAATAGAAAGACAGTGGATGGAGAAAATTATTCTGATATGTAGGGAGAAAGATTATAAAATATTTTAAAAACTGGTAGTAGGGATAGCAAGAGAAGCACTTAACTCATGGGATAGATGGAAGGAATTAACATAGAAGATAAAAAATAAAGAGCCTCATCCAGTCTTCAACTACTTGGAAATAGTTAAAAATCCCCACAAATATATCACAACCTCCCTTGAAAATAATATTACCTGGTTCCCCCTAAGATTTTATCCTCCTCTTCTCTTGTTTCCAATTCCACATTGGACAAGGAGAAGAGAGGAGATAGGGGTAGTAGAGCAGGCTAGATGGGAGAGAATAACAGAGCAAAAAGGGCTCTACTTGATGCAAGGTGAAGGGATCACTAGCATAGTGGACTATAGGGAAGTTATATTGCAATACAACTAGAGACCCTAAACTACTTGAGGGCAACCAAAATTCCAGGTTGGGGGGATGATGAGCCCTAGAAATATCCAATTTCCTTTCTTTAGTTTCATTCTTTGTATCTCATTTCCACTAAGTTTCAAAGATATTTCTAGACTTTTTCATATGTAATTTAAGTATTTGAAAGCATTGAAGATGATATTTATGATGTAGATGAATTATTGTGTGATCTTTGGATGTTTGTGGAGTTGTTAAATAATGAAAAATGTCTTTGGAGTAAGATTAAACCCTACAATGAAGAACCTATCAACCTGTAGCAAAAGGATTTTCAACCTGATAGAAAGATGTTGGTCTGCCATAGTCAAAGAAAGTGATCAAGCACAAAAAATATATTTTTACCTAGAAGATGATGTAGGCAATGGTCTAGGAATTCAAAAATGAATATTCATGGATTATTACATATTTTTACTTTCTATTATTAATAAATTGTGGAAGAAACATGAAGCTTTCTCTAACATTGGATAACGACTTATAATAAAGTATGTCTTGTTAAGGCATGATTTCAATTACAACAATATTCTTAATTGGTGTAGAATCCTTATCAAGCTCTTACACTCTTGCTTCCACTTACTTTTAGTTTTTTTATTAAAGCTAAAGATCTGGTCATCTTTCTATGTTTTTAGAAGAGTTTATAGATATTGATAGTTTGTTTTTAGTTCTAGAATAAGATGACTCTCACAGATCCTATATATGGATGATCTTGTGAGAGATCAGGTAGCTAGTTTTTTGTATGCACTAGATTGAATACAATCTTATTAATTTGTTTTTGTCTATAAATTTTTGAACCATAATAAAGAAGGATACAAAAATTTTCATGAATTTTTGAGTTAGAATTTGAAGGAAGACCTTGTAGATTGCAATTGCTCAAGAAAGGGCCATTTGAGGTACTGCAAAATCCATTGTGGTTTAGATTATTAGTTACATTTTGAATCGTAATTTCTAAATTATAAGTTTTGAATTTTGATTTTTGATTTACGTTATGTTGAATGCTATTAATAAATTAGTTGAATTGGTTCATGATGCAACATAGAGTCATCAATTACAGTTTGTGTAGGAAAAGTCACTCGTAGTGGTTACTATGGTTATTTGCAACAATTAGTATTCACTTATTTTATTTTCTATATAGGATTTATTTCAAGATAAGTATCCCTTAGATAAAATTATTTTTGTTCATTTTTTTGTACTCAATCGATTAGGAAAAGTTAGGATTCTCAACTGCACATATTGTGCCAACATCATCTCAAGATTACGATTCCCTAGTTGAGAATTTAATAAAGCACCTCTAGAACAATGAACTACTTGATTTGGGATTTTCAGGTTTATTAAGTTGGATGTATGTTATTACATCAATTAATTGGACATATGAGAAGCTCTACAATTCCAAACTTCGTATATTATAAAAAAATAATAAATGCATGATCTCTATTTTGGTCATTTTTTTTTCCTTTGCACATAATTATATTTTAAAGATTAAATATTTGCATGCTAATGATGCTTTAAGTATTGAGAATCAAAAAATTAGAAAAGAAAAGAAAGAGACAAGTACTAAGTAAAATGCATTATAAAAATATTTAAATTAATGTCATTATTTAATTGTAACTAAAATATTTAAATTTTCCTTTGAAAAAAAGTGGGGGAATGAAAAGCAATTTAATGATTGGCAAAATATAAAAAAAGAGAAAAATAAATAGAAAAGAAAAAGGCATAAAAGGAAAGAGTGAGTTTATTTTATATTCTTACATTTTGGAAAGGGCTCTCTCTCAAACCCTCTATTTCAAATTGAAAATTATTGGAAGTTCTTGGAATTGGATTGTTTTGGGTTGAGATTTGGATTGTAAGGAAAGGATTGAAAGGTAGGATTAATTTGCACTTGGACTTTCCTCTCAATTGTGAAGAAATTAAATAAAATTTCATATTATGTAAGCTTCAATATTGAGGTGATTATCCTCATTTTTTCATATTGTAATTCCATTCATTTTATATTTTCCATGCTTACCATTATGGAAGCATATGCCCTTTATTATATAGTGAGTTCTATAAATTTTAATTGGATGAAATTTGATTGTTTGAAACATGAAAATGTTTATTTTAAGACATGGTTATGTAAAAATCTAAAACTTAAGAAATGAGAATTTTATTTTAAAAGAGTGTATTTGTGAATATTTGAACCCAAAGAGTATAATTAGATTTTTTATTTTTTCATATTTTTTCATATTGAAAAATTCAAGAATTTGACAATAGTGGTTTATAGATTTTATATTGAAAAAATAAATTTAATTTTTTTTTAATTGGGAATGATTTTTTTTTTGGCGAAAGTGGCAAGCCACTATATTATATTAATTATATAAATAAGATAGTAATTGGGAATGAATTATTATAAATTTTAATGGGAGAAAATAAGTCTTAATAATTTTTATTTAGATTTTTTTGAACATATATTATTAAACAAGTGATATTTTACTTTTGTGCATTGTTTTCCATACTAATCCTAAATAGATATTTGGATTGTGAGGAACCTAGGATTTAAGGTGTAGGATTAGGAAGGAGTGGATCTAAATGTTGTCCTAAGTGTATAAGTAACTTTGAAGCTACAACTGGTGTAGAGTTATTAATTAGTTGAAAAAAAACACATGGGATAAATAAATGAACCTAGATTAAGTTGATAACATACTTAGAGCACTTTCATAGGATTAGTATGATTACTTAGAGACATGTCATACATAGGGTAGGGTAATGGATGTAACTTGGGTACTCCATTATACAATTAAAAGCACAAATACTTAGGTCACAAAATTATCCCTTCATGTTATTACAATGATAATCCTCACCTTTCTATACCTTGTCCTTGATTTTATTAGATTTTGCATCAAAAGTGAGACCTATCTCTAGCCATGTATGTGATTAGATGAGACTTGGATTATATTCATGTTCATACTTGTGTTGTATGCTTATAGTTGGCATGTGTATGTTATTTGATGTGGACATATCTTATTATAATTGGTTTCCCCTTCAATATGTTATTCCATGATTTATTTATCATACTTGTTTTCATGTATGAATGATGGTTTTTATTACTTATTTCCATGTGGATGATGTGATGGTTGTTCATATTGATTGGTGTGTTTGTGATCCATACATCCTTATATTGTGGGAGTGTGAGTGTTATCTCGTAGCACAATGGGGTAGACCTAAGGCTACCACATGGTTGGATGGTGATAAAAATGTTGGGGATTGATAGATTTAAAGGATTTTTCTTATAGAGTGCAATAAACTCTCATGGTACTTTTGTAATTCTATATCTCTTTTCATTAAAAATGTAAATATTGTAAAGTAGGTTCTTGAATCCATTATATTATTATGATAATGTAGCTTCTTGATTCTTGATGTGGGTCATGATCCATCCATTTTTAGGATGAGAACCATTGAAATTAATAATTTATTTCTACCATCTTGTATTTCTCTACACCCTATTTTAGAAGGTTGTTGGTATATTTAACATGTTTCTCTCATGTTAATTGGAAACATTTTTTATTAGGGGTTATAAACAAGTTTTGATGGGGCCTGAAACTCATTACAAAGAAAAGCAAGCTACAATTAAAATAAACCATAAACCAACAACATCCCCACAACAACCTCTAAAGATTAATATGACTACACATGAGTTGCATCTTACAAACAAGCAAGGGTATGAAACCATTTAACAACCTAGTTTTAACCAGGATTAGAAACCCAATTAGATACACATTGAACCTACTTGCATCTGTTAGGAATCAACAAACTATCCACTCGTGGAAGACACCACAAAGCCAAGAAAGACAATCTGCATAATGGTGTAAGACACCATTAGGCCCCTAAAAAAAAACTTGAGCAAATAGAGAACAAAAAACCACTGGGCACAAAGCCACTACTCGAACTAGGAAGCCAACTCTGAAACCACCTTAGTAGGAAGGATCTCCCCTTGATTGGAGAGGATGATATGCCCACCATGTCCACTACCGCAAGAAGACTCCAACACCCTCAACCTCCACCTCCATAGGAGAAGCATCCGCCTCAATAGGATCAACAACTGAGGAAGCCAGAGACAAACACCTCCCAACTCCACCTCCATAGGAGCATAATCCACCTCCATAGGATTCAGGAAGAAGAACAGCGAAACAACAACACAAGTATCCATACCACCCTTAGGAAAAAACTGGTAAGAAGCCAACACCTACATATAGTAGTTCTCAAAAGAAAACCATTGAGCTTGAGGGGACTCAACTTGCTGGGAAAAAAAGAGAAACTTAGAAAACCACCCAACCTTCAACAAAAAAGGAGAAGCTAGAGAACCCAAATCATCCATAGACAACTCTAGTAGAAAAAACTCAAACAAACCACTCTGATTTAGCACACAAGCAGGAGCGCCAAACTCCAAATCCAAGAGTATCTAGGGTCTAGGATTAAAATGTGAGGACCACCCAACTAAGAGAAGAAGGCCACAATTGATCTAAATAGAGTCTAATATAGTAAGAGCCTTCAGCCAATAAATCACCAATAAAAAACAACCTAGAGAACACACCACATCTAAGCAAAACTTTAGCAACGATCTCAAATCCAAAACATCTAGCTCCATCACCACCTCAATTAGAATATGAGTAGAGAACCCATCTGAAGAGGCCAGGCCAAAAACAACCCTAACTAAAGAAAATAACTAGGGCAACAAAATAAGAATGACACTTAGCCCAGTCCAAAGCACCCCACCAAAACCAAGGGAAATAAACACAACCATCAGCTCCAAAAGAATCTTAAGAGCGCCCACAACATGATGGAATAGAGACAGCTTGTCCCAAAAGATGAGACAAAACCCTAGGAGAAAAAAATCCAAGGGGTCATTTAAGATAAGAAGAAACTATGACCCAAAAGGGAAAAGGGAACAACCCAAACAAGAAGGAAACTGAGAGATAGCCAAACCACTAAACACCCAAGCAACCTCAACATGCCGGTCAAAGCCAAAGATAGGAAAAAAATCCATAGTTCCAACCAAAGGGAAGCACCACTAGGCCACAAGAGAGAAAGAAACAACGACCATGAAACACCCAGGGCAAGAGTATCTAAAAAGGCATCACCATATAGACAACAAAGAGGGGTTGAGGGAATCCAAGAAGAACCCAGAAAGAGAGCAAGCCAACAAAAGAGCACCCAAGCCATCCCATTACACCCAATAGGACTAGAAATAAGCCCATCCTCCAACTAAACCTTCTCAGAAAACCAAAAGAACACACTCACTAGTTGTAAGGAAAAAAAAGAGCTCCCCACAAAGGCCATAGCCAGAACCCTCAAGAAGAAATGAAAAGGGTAGGCCAAAAATCAAATAGAAACCAAAGGAGCAACAACATCCTCCAACCCATTCTGATGAAGAAGCAATTTTTTTGCCACCCAACTAGACAACAACAACCTAGTCTGCATCACCACCACTCGACTAGAAGAAAGAAGAAAACAACATAAAGCCGTCGTAACCCAACAACGAGAGCTGCAAAAAAGGTGCCACCAAGCAAACAGTAGAGAGGGGTTAACGAAAGCCAAGAAGAAACTAGAAAGAGAGCAGGCCATCAAAAAGAGCACTCAAGTTGTCCCATTACGCCTAATAGAACCAAAAATAAGCCCATCCTCTAACCAAACCTCCTCAGAAAACCCACAACACACAATCCCTAGCTATAAGGAAAAATAAGTGCACCCCACAAAGGCCACAACTAGAACCCTCAAGAAGAAAAGCAAAGGGTAGGCCAAAAAGCAAATAGAAACCAAAGGAGCAACAACATCCTCCATCTTGTCCCAATGAATAAGAAAAGTTGTCTCCACCCAACTAGATGATAACAACTTGTTATGCACCACCACTACCAGACTGGAAGAAGGAAGTAAAACGCGAAGCCATCACAACCCAACAACGCAACAACTAGTCCAACCACAAGTTCCCAATGCCTCCTAGTAGAGATCAATCTGCATCCTCTACATCCTCTCCTCTTTCACCATCGTCTCTCAATTGATCCATCCATGTCCTCTGCATCCTCTCCTTCTCCATCTGAATCATCTCTAGAATTCAAATTTCCCCCTCCTTTCCTCTTCCTGCTTCTATCCATCTCTAGCCTTGAACAAAGGGAGATGTTAATTGGAAATGTTATATTCAATATATATAATATTTTCACTAATGTTTATGGATATGTTAGTTTTGGATAATATTCTTCTCATATAGGTGGTGAGGATCCTAATATTTATTTTATCCCATGCAACATCAGTGTTGAATGGGTATAGAATTTTGTAAAACTTTCTCCATCTTGGATAAATGGTTGTTGGTAAAAAGAACTTGGAACATATTTATATTTGGGATTAAAATGAATATAATTTGTTAGATATCATTCAATTTTGGCATCATTGGATCTTGTGTTATTTTTTCTACCTAGTATGAGATGTGTGCGAGGAATTTCTAGAAGGTAGTGTTGTTTTGGTTCTCCTCTTAGTATAATGATATGCAGGGTATGTTGGGGATAATTACATTTTTCCCTCAGGTACTAGGACTTGGGTGATCCCACAATAGTGGATTACACTTTTGGCCAAACTTGACATTGAAATAAACATTTTGAACTAAATCTTCACTTTCTAACACCTATAGCTGCTAAAGCATGATGAATTTAAAGATGATGCAAACTAGTGATTTTTGAAACTTTGTCTGTAGATTCTATATATATATATATATATATATTTTAAAATCAAATTGAAATTATTTTTCCATCTCCTTCGATAACTAGTTTTTAATAGTAAACACCATTTTTAAAGAGTGTTGTGTGTTCGTATGTGGCGATTGATCATGCTATATTGTATAGCCCATGGTATACTGTACACCCCGACATGTATCCTTGCTGGGGTCCGGGGCCGGGCCAGGCCCCGAGCGGGGGTCCCCCAAGAAAAATTTTCCTCCTACTTTTTTGCATTATCACCAAAAAGGAAAAAATCAATGAAAAAGGTAAAATCCAATTTTGTAGAACCCAAAATCTGGAAGCTTCTAAGCTTGATAAAAAGGGGTTCGGATGGGTATTATAGTATGATGAAAAACACGATTATTTGCAAGATTGTAATAGGTTTTGCACTGGATAATAAAAGTATTGGATGGTTGCGATTTGGTGGATGTAACCCAGATTGGGTGAACCACGTTAAATTATCTGTGTTATGATTTATTTTGTGTGCATTTTAGTTTCTTTGTTTATTAATTAAATCTGCATTTAATTGTTAGATATCTGCCATCTCTAACCCTAACAAGTGGTATCAGAGCAGGTTGTGTTTCAATTATCATCTATAGGAAGGTCTCACAGCTGAGTGGGAGTCTCACAGTTGAGTGGGAGAAATGGAAGACGAGGGTAAGAAGGTTGAGAAGTTTAATGGGAAGAACTATCAGTTATGGAAGATGCAGATGGAGGACTATCTCTATCAAAAGGATTTATGGTGGTCATTGGAAGGGAAAACCAAGAAACTCGCAGCAATGTCTGATGAGGACTGGGATGTTTTGGATAGAAAGGCTCTTGGCAGTATTCGTTTATGCTTGGCACAATTGGTGGCATTCAATATTACAACAACAAAGACAACTAAAGAGTTGATGGAAACTCTGGCGAAGTTATATGAAAATCCTTCTGCTTTGAACAAGGTATTTCTTATGAAGTGTTTATTTAATATGAAAACGGTAGAAGGTGGGTCAGTTATTGATCATTTAAATGAGTTTAATACGGTCACCAGTCAATTAAATTCTATAAAAGTAAACTTTGATGAAGAAGTTAGGGCTCTTTTGATTCTGTGTTCTTTTCCTGAAAGCTGGTTTAACTTGGTAATGGTTGTTAGCAATTTTGTTTCTAGTTCAAATACATTGAAATTTGATGATGTTGTTGGTGTTATTTTGAGTGAGGAAATTCGTAGGAAAAGCTCAGGTGGAACATCCACATTAAGTAGTGTTTTGAATGCAGAAAGTGGGGGTAGAACAAAGGAGAGAGGAAACAATTCTGGAAATTGTGGGAAGTCACGGGGAAAATCAAAGGACAAAAGGTCCCAATCTAGAGACAAGAGGGATTGTTGGTACTGTGGTAAGCCAGGTCATTTGAAGAAAGATTGCTGGTCTCAGAAAAATAAAGAAGGAGACAAAAATGAAGGAAGTAAAGAGGAAAATGTGGTAAGTAATAAATCTGATGAGGATACTTTGATTCTTTCCCTTGATAATGCTGATGATTCTTGGGTGTTAGATTCAGGGGCTTCATTTCATGCTACCCCCCATAAAAGTTATTTTCTTGATTATGTCCAAGGGAATTTTGGGCTGGTTTATTTAGGAGATAATGAACCCTGTTAGATTTTTGGAAAGGGAAGAATCAAGATTAAGCTGCAGAATGGGAATCATTGGCTACTATGTGAGGTAAGGCATGTTCTAAAGTTAAGCAAAAATTTAATTTCAGCAGGGCAACTAGATGATGAAGGTTGTGTTGTTACATTTAGTGATAAAAATTGGAAGGTCACAAAGGGTGCCTTAGTGGTAGAAAAAGGTGTGAAAGTAGGCACCTTATATCTTTGTACAGGTCATACTGTTCCTTCTACTTTAATTGTTACCGAAAAGGTCACTGTTCAAGAACAGTTGTTGCGTTCAGCAGAGAGATCATATAGTTGTTGTAGACTCAATCAACACTGTGGCATAATAGACTTGGGAATATGAGTGCAAAAGGTATGAAAGTACTTCATTCAAGTAATTTTTTACCAAGTCTAAAATGTGTTAATATGGATTTCTGTGAAATTTGTGTGTATGGAAAAAAAAGAGAGTAAGTTTTCTCAAGGATGGGAAGCAAAAGAAAGATGAGAAATTGGAGCTTGTGCATACGGATGTATGGGGACCAACTTAGGTATCTTCTCTCGGTGGCTCTCTGTATTATGTTACATTTATTGATGATGCAACTAGGAAGGTATGGATTTATTTCCTTAGGCAGAAATTTGATGTATTTGAAACTTTTAAAAAATGGAGAAGCTTGGTTGAGAATGAGACGGGTAAAAAGATAAAATGTCTCAGATCTGATAATGGTGGTGAGTATTGCAGTAAAGAGTTTGAAAATTATTGTTCCTCTAATGGTATTCGTAGGCAGAAAATGGTTCCAAGGACTCCATAGGAAAATGGAGTGGTTGAGCACATGAATAGAACAATAATGGAGCGTGCACAAACTATGAGATTGCATGTTGGGCTGCCTTTAAAAATGTGGGTAGAGACTGTAAACACTGCTATTTATTTAATTAATAGTGGTCCCTCTAATTCTTTGGGTTGTGGTATTCCAGGGAATCATGGAAAGGTAAGAAGGTGAGTTATTCTTTTCTCAAAACCTTCGGTTGTGAAGCATTTGCACATGTAGAGTCCTAAAATAGAACCAAGCTTGATACAAAATCAAAGAAATGTATATTTGTTGGATATGGCATTGATGAATTTGGTTATAGGCTTTGGGATTTTGAAAATTAGAAAATTTTGAGAAGCAGGGATGTCATATTCAATGAGAAATTGTTGTACAAAGATCTGTTGCTGCAGCATGAGAAGAAAGAAAATTATTATGTAGTGTTGGATGATATTCCAAATAATGATGTTTTAATGGTTCCTCATGTTGGGCAACAACATCAACAACAAATACTAGAAACTCCTGTTAGATCATCTTCAAGGATAAGTAGACCTCCAAAAAGATTCTCTCCATCTTTGTATACTATTTTGTTAACTAATGTTGGTGAACCAAAATATTATGATGAAGCTATGCAGGTGGATACCAAGGTTCAGTGGGAGCATGGAATGGAAGAAGAAATGGACTCCTTGCTGAAAAATTAGACTTGGGAATTATGCAAGTTACCTGCAGGTAAAAAGGCTTTACCAAACAAATGGGTTTATAGGCTGAAAAAGGAGGATGGAGGTAAGAAAAGATTTAAAACCATATTAGTTGTAAAGGGATTTGCATAGAAAAAGGGTATTGATTTTGATGAGATTTTTTCTCCAGTTGTTAAAATGACTTCTATTCGTATTGTTTTAAGTATTGTGGCTAGTGAAGATTTGCATTTAGAACAGCTTGATGTTAAAACAACCTTTCTCCATGGTGATTTGGAAGAGGAAATATATATGGAATAGCCACAAAGTTTTGAGGTCAAAGGTAAGGAGAAACTAGTGTGCAGATTGAAGAAAAAATTATATGGCTTGAAGCAAGCACCTCGGCAATGGTACTTAAAATTTGATAGTTTTATGGTTGAGCAAGGCTACAACAGGTGTAATTTTGACCATTGTGTTTATTTTAAGAGGTTAGATAATGATAGCTACATTATTTTATGTTTATATGTTGATGACATGCTTGTAGCTGGGTCTAACATGGATCACATAAGTGAGCTAAAACAACAGTTAGAAAAATCTTTTGCTATGAAGGATTTGGGGGAAAAAAAAAAATCCTTGGTATGAAAATTTGTAGAGATAGGAAAAACAGAAAAATGTTTTTATCTCAAGCTAATTATGATGAAAAGGTGTTGCAGAGATTTCATTTGAAGAATGCAAAAACTATCACCACACCTTTGCCTAGTCATGTTAAATTGACTAAGGATATGTGTCCACAAACACAAAATGAGGAAGAAAAAATGTCCAAGGTACCATATGCTTCAGCTGTAGGAAGTTTAATGTACACCATGGTATACACGAGACTGGATATTGCACATGCCATAGGAGTTGTTAGTAGGTATTTGAGTCATCCTAGAGTTGAGCATTGGAATGCGGTAAAATGGATTCTCAAGTATTTGAGAGGTACATCCAAAAAATGTTTATATTTTGGGGGCTCTAATTATGATTTAAAAGGCTATGTTGACTCAGATTTGGCAGGGGATATAGATACCAGGTAGAGTACCATAGGTTATGTATTTACAGTTGGTGGGACAACAGTGAGTTGGATTTCTCGATTGCAAAAGGTGGTTGCTTTATCCACCACAGAAGCAAAGTATGTTGCTGCAACAGAGGCGGCAAAGGAGATGATATGGCTACAATTTTTCATGGATGAGTTTGGAAAACAACAGGCTGGAAATTACTTGTTTACAAATAGCCAGAGTGCTATACATCTTGCAAAGAATATGCCTTGCATTCTAAAACAAAACACATACAGTTGAGATATCATTTCATTCGGTCGGTGTTGGAGGATGGATAGGTCAAGCTAGATAAGATACATGTAGATGTCAATCCAGTGGATATGTTTATGAAGGCCGTGACAAGGGAGAAGTTGACCTCCTCTTCAGCTTTGGTTGGCCTTCAAGTATAACAAAGTAGCAGGGTCCAAGGTACTAATTTCTAGTGGGAGTTGTAATTGCAGCAGTGTCATCCATGATCAATCTCCAAGTGGGAGATTGTGTTGGTGTGGAGCCTGATCAGTTTCCAAGTGGGAGATTGTTGGTATGTGGTGACTGATCATGCTATATTGTTGCATTCTAAGCTTGATAAAAAGGGGTTTAGATGGGTGTTACAGTATGATGAAAAATGCGATTATTCGCAATATTGTAATAGGTTTTGCATTGGATAATAAAAGTATTGGATGGTTGCAGTTTGACGGATGTAGCCTAGATTGGGTGAACCACGTTAAATTCTCTGTGTTATGATGTATTCTGTGTGTGTTTTAGTTTCTCTATTTATTAATTAAATCTGCATTTAATTGTTAGATATCTGCCATCTCTAACCCTAACATTATGTACTATAAAGCACAATTTTTTTTCTATGAAGGATAAAATTATATTTTTTTAAAATTTAGATTTGTAACTACTATATCAAGAGCATGCATTTGGTTTCATAATGTTTTATTGAATATTTTTTCTTAATTAAGTTTTGAAGTCAAACCAATTACAATTTCGACATAGGCGTACTATAAAGTGCATAACTTCTATTGTATGTATCGAAATTCATTTTTTTTGTTGGATCAAGGACATGAATACCAAGAGCATAATATTTTTCAAATTTTTTTTGGCGATCTACTATTTTTCCACATGTACAAAACAGAGAGCTTGATTTTCAAAGAAAAAACTTTGTTTAATTAAACTAAAAAAATGTATAATAAGACCAAAATATATTAAAACTATACTTGATGGAGAGCTCATTTCAAAGATTATAATCCTCTAGTTGGGTTTGTTAAGATGATTCCATTTTGATCATCAACCTGAGCCTCAAAACCCAAAAATGTACATAAAATTGCAGATGCAGGGGGTAAGGGAAAAATAAGGGGCTTTAAGCAAACACCCCTTCATTCAAATTGCAATGCTCTGCAACACGAACCCAAAAGTACAACTAAAACTAACAAACTACAACACTTTTTTTTTAAAAGTAAAACATAACATAAGATGAACAGTAATAAACAACACATGTAATGCAATTATACATGTACAACATATGCTACGTCCTCTGGGGTACACATGACTACATTACTAAATGTAAACCCATACCATAACGATGATTGCCACATCATGAGATTACAATGTGTAATCATAATAAGAATACAATTATAATAATCGTACATCCATTATAGTAAATATATGAGGTACATCCATATATGAACACATGATATAATCAAGAATACACATACATTACATAGATCCACTTAGAATGTACACATACATTGATAATATGAAATTGCATCATTTCAGGTTTACAAAGGTACAATAGTGTTTCCTGACACAGTGGAAATAATATGTCAAATACACGAGTAATACAAAAATGAACATGGTACAACTGAACTACGGTGAAGCTATGGATCAACTGGCTCTATACCAACTTTGCGCTTCATGAACATCGTCTAGGAACCTAATGGGGTGCATAACACATTCCACCCAACCACATGGACCCAAAGGCCCACCCCCCATGCTAGGAGATGACAAGAAAGACCCACAATAGAGAATAGTCAAGTGAACGATGATTAATAGGACTCCACAACCAAACAATAATAAACACAAGGAACATCCACATCAAATGACAACTTACAAGATGACTACTTCTAGAGGCATACAAAGGAAATAACAAGGGATACTATAAGAGAGTGTCATCACACAGCCCTATCATGGGTTATCCTAGCTTTCTCTCAACAGGCGTTGGCCCCCATCTATGGTTATCTTAGCTGCCTCTCACTAGGCACCAGACCCATAGGGTAACACATGCAGAACCACTAACCTTTCATGAGGACAAGGTAGTGATCTTCCCAACCATGGCCTTCTCAACCCACCCTTAGTTTGAAAAAGCACTAACAACATGGGTGAGGAATTTCATTTATCTTGCTTAGTGTGATCCTACCCAGATCCACTAGTACATTTTATTAGGTTTTCACTTATTTAACAAAATCTTCCATGGGTTATCTAGGCTTCCCCTTTGTATTCTGACCCCCATGAAGAGCCACTCTCCCTAGTAGCACCAAAACACAAATCAAATGACATCAAGGGGTGTACCAAAATACATAAAGCATTAAAACCACAAAAATCAAGTGCATATGTGAGGCATGAACCATCTCACCCAAGAGCTACACCAAATGTCAACACAATGGTACAAGGTAACACCCACAAGAGCTCAAAGTCAAAGATAAGATCAAATGAAACAAAAATATCAAAGAATGGAAAAACCAACATAATAAAGTTTCCCATCGCCTCTAGAAGCCTATTGGTGAGCTACCCTTAAACTCCCCACTGAGGGTACTCATACATATCGAGTTCCCAAAAAACTCTCAAATCATGACTACAATAAGGTTGTCTCACAAAGTTTCCTCAATTCAAAAAATCAACCCAAGGGAAAAAAACCACATGAAGAAACCATTAAAATCTATCTTTTAATTTCCACTACAAGTTCAATATGAAAATTTAAAAGAACATTTCAAATAATCTATTACCTCTTATTTACACAACTGTCACAAACTCATTGTATAATTGAAAGTACCATGCAATCTAAAATCTAAATGCATTTTAACATAACTAGCTTACTCTAAATTATAATTCCTAACATTTTATATAATTTCACATTTACATATATATTTATATGTGTATATATATATAATGATAAAACAAAATTTAATTATAACCATATTCAATATCTAAATACTTTTAAAAACAAACAAATTTGCTTTGGACCATAATCATATACTTATATATATATATATTTAATATAAATTGTTGTTGTTAGAACAAAGCTAAACTTAATTATCTGGCAGTATTCTACTATTATAAATACATAATAACTACAACCAACAAAGAATATCTACTTACACATATATTTAAATATAACCAGTATAAAGAAAAACACTAGCACCAGTGTTGGGCACCGTGAATGACTGGCATAATCTAACACCAAGCAAACTATTGGCCTTTCAAATGGCTTTCATATTTATGTTTTTTTAGTGCTCCTTTACTCAAATTTATTTCCCTTATTCAATTCTTGATTTAGCAGGTTAAATGGAAGGAGAAATTGTTAGCTTTTTTTTTTTTCCTAAATTTATTTTATTAACAATGTCTAATCTTTTGTTTGCTAGAGGAAGATAAATTGTTTAAGGTCTTGGAAAGAAAAGTAGGAATTTCCAACACTATTGTAGGAAAACATACATAATATATATGTATACATACCAAACTGACTTGAACATATAATTTCCATATTTGTATATATTATATTGTAGATTTGAACATCATTAATAGCTGCCTAAAAGCCCAAATACTACAAGATACAAATTAAAAACTACAACTATTTTCTAGATCTCATTTAATATATATGTATATATATTTCCACATAGACAAATTTATGTGTGTAAATATATATATTTATACACATAGCCATAGGTTTTCAGCATTGTCGACTAGAACATTACAGATCTAAAAATACTATAATCTTTGAGTGAATATGCATTACCTCTATTGTAGAGAAGAATCGGGCCATACCATAGAAATAATGCAATGAATGGAAGAGACATAATTACCTACCTCATGGGAGCTAGCGAAAGTAAATTGGAGAAATCATACTATGAAGAACATAAGGAAACTAATAAAAAACATATTAAAATCTTGTACCTGGTGAAAACTATGCATTTATTATGTAGACAGATGGCTTCATAGGTGAAAAAATAAAATAAAATTCTGAAATCAACAATGAACGGGTCACCTATTTCAATAGAGTTTTTTTTTAAATGGGAACAAAAAACAATACATGGGAAGCTCAATACTTACATAGTAAGAAATATTCCAAAGAAAAGCTGAAAATCTGCATCCCAGGCACCCCAATCGCACCCCTAAACCGGGAAGAAAATCATATAGAGATTTTAAGGACAAATGCATTGATTGTTCAAGACTCGAGAATGGAAATACTCCCAAAAAAAAAGTTTGATGGAGGTAAGGGGCAACATGGGAATAAAATTTTGCATGATTAAATGCTTAACAAATACCACAAATGGAAAAAGAGTATGTCCCAGCATAAAGTCAAATATTCCAACCAACTGTCAACACCAAAAAGGGTGATGACTGATAAGTGAACATAATCTACAGTCACAGAAGAAGGTAAAATGAAAGCTATAACTAATTTTTCAGCCAAGGAGAAGAGATGGGGGCACTAGAAGCCATTTACAAAGAGCATCGAACCATCCAATGCAAGGTCGTTGTAATTACCAAATTCTATGCTTTTGAAAGGATTGACCCAACCCAAAATATGAAGCAAAATACTAATAAGCATGAAAATACTAATATAAAGAACAACCTATCATGAATATGATCAATTTGAATAGAGAACCCTTCAGCCAAGCATCGTGATGCTCAAAATTCAAAACTTAAAAGATTCAATATGGATGCCCAAACTGATTCAAGCAAACGACGGTTGGAAAGCAACAATTATTGGATATGCTTAAAGAAACAATTTGAAATACAGACTTGCACAAATTATAAACAATCATTTTCATCGGCACAAATGGGTGATTAATTGCAGAAATAGGTGAAACAAAAATAAGAAGACACCAAGCTGGATTCTACGTTGAAGCTGTAAACAATGCACTAAGGGGATTCTTCATTGTATCCCCACTCCATTATTTCGTCCTCTGAAACCAACTTCTTCTAGATTCTAAAGGCTATATTATTTTTAATTTTTTTTTTACAGAGAATTATCACAGAGCACCCAAAAATTACTTTTTTTTTGAAAAAAACAAAATAACTTCCTAGTTTCCCCTTTTCTCTTCCAAAACCTCCATATAATTTTTCGAAAAGAAAACCAATAAAGTTAGCAAGTTTCCAACTCAATTTTTAGTTTCGAAGTGTGCATGTGCATGAATTCATCTTTTTCCTACTTTTCTTGCTTTTTCCATCCATTTGTAAATCTTATCGCTTTTATTTAATTTGAAATGATATTTCTTTTCATATTTAATTGATTAAAATCTAATGATATTAATATTTACCTTTAATCATTATTTTATCATTTAAAACATCAAATCGCACTATTTAATTTAATAAATAATATTTGTTACCCACATATACCTTTTAATAAACGCAATTCATTTAATTACTATTTTAATTATGAGTTAATTTAATAATTAACTAACGACATTCACTTAATAATCTAATTTAATAATTTAATTAAATCAACGCCACACCTATGAATATTGTTTAAGTAAAATGATTAGTTGAACGACATTTAAAAACTCAACACACAATGAACAATAGCTATATCAAATAATAATCAACATAGGAGAGGATGTGATGGGAGAATCTTTTGGTGGGGTGGCATTCATTCAAAATTCTGCAAAGGAGGGAAATGTTTGTTCAATCCTTGGTGGTAATGGCGGTAGGTCAGATGTTGCTATTGGTGTTGGTGAAGACTTGTTAGCTTGCAGTGGGTTCTCTTTCTTATCGTTTGTTCTAGATTCTTTTGGTGTGGATGGTGGACATCTCAATCTTGGAGTGGGGGCCTTTCCTCATAATGTGAGGCCGTCCTCTTCCCCTTTTCCAAAGAATCTTGGGAAATCTGATGCTGAAGGACATAAGCATGTGGAGGTAGCATCAAATGGCCCTAGCTGGTCTAGTCTAACCAAAAGGAAAAAAGCTCTTCGATTCTAGTTAGCTTTAAGGCGAATCCAGTTACTGGGGAATACTCTGTCTTTTCCTGACAACATTATTGATAATAGGTTGGTGTTGATGGACCTTACTCTGGTTGGGAAATTTATAGGGCCTCGCCCTAATGTGGAGTTGGTTCGTAACCTTGCTTCTAAGAGGTGGAGAACAAAAGGGAAGGTGGAGGTTGTTGCAATGGAAAAAGATTTTTTCTCTTTCATGTTCACGTGTAATGAGGATATGGTTGCTACTCTCACTAGTGGACCATGGTTAATTGGTAATTCATCCTTGGTTCTAAAGAAATGGGAGTCGTGTTTTAATCCCAGTTCTTGCTCTTTCTCTTTGGCCCATGTTTGGGTGAGATTACCTGCTCTTCCTTTGGAGTTTTGGGATGAACAAGTGTTTATGGGTATTGCTAGTATGTTTGGTAAAATCGTGTGTATTGATCAAATGATGAATTCAAGGAAAAAATAGTTTATGCTAGGTTCTATGTCATTGTTGACCAAACTGCAGACTTTCCTGAAAAGGTGACTATTAACTCAAAGCTGGGTGATTGGGCTCAATTGATTGAGTATGAATCGATCACCTTTGGTTGCTTCCATTGTAAAAAGGTTTGTCACTGGGCCAAGAAGTGCTCATCAAATGTTAAGCCTATCCCTCCCCAACAATGGGTGAAATGGAGAGAGAAAAAAAATGTGGAGGCGGGGAATGAGACTTTGAAACCATAGGAAGATCCAAAGGTTTTGGCTTCTTCTATTAAGGAGATTGGTGTTGTTTGGGAAGTGGGTGTTGTTTCCCCTCGGGTTCTTCATTCTTCTGAAGTTGTTCTGGAGTTTGAGGAAGGGGAGGTGGCTGCTAGTGTTGAGGGCCATGTTATGGGCCCTAATGGTGGTGAGGTTGCTTCTGAGTTGGCCCATACTGTGGGGTCGAATGGTACTGGTGGTGAGGATTTGGTTAAGGAATCTCTCTCTAGGGAGATTGAAGTGAAGTGTAAGGAACTGTCTCTAGTGGTATCCTCTCCCAGTAATGGGGAGAAAGGTGGTGGGGAAGTGACTCTTCAGGACCCGTCGGGGGCTCTTTCAAATTTGGTGGTCACCTCTTTTGTCAATGACTATAGGTTGAGTTTTTCGCAGTAGGTAAAGGACCCTCATTTTCCTTTGGTCAAGACTAGAAATAGGAAGAAGAATGGTTCTCCTCTAAGGATGCCCACAAGTAATTGCTCTAAGGCTAATTGTGGGTCTGAACCAAGGGGAAGAGGTAGACCCACCTTGTTGCAAAGCAGGGAGAAAGAAAGCAAAGTTGATATTGTGGATGGCTCCCAGAAAACCCTTTTCGAGATGTGTCCCAAGGGAGCATCTCAGACCCCTCAATGAATATTTTCTCATCGAATATCTGAGGGTTAAATAACCCTCACAAATAGGATCTCCTTGCGAATTTAGTGAGGGATCTGAAACCATATGTGATTTTGATTCAAGAGATGGAAATTCCTATGGAAAGGTTGGAAGGTCTGAAGAAAAGGCTCTTTAAAGATTATAGTCTTCATGGTTTTGATGCAGATGGGGTGTCTGGAGGTGTGGCTACCTTCTAGAATATGAAAGTTGTGGTTGGTAAGGCTATTTATAGGGTTCCCAATCACATTGCCACTTCCTTTTATCAGTCTTATGGTAATTTCTCTTGGATTGCTTCTAATATTTATGCTCCTAATGTTAGAAGTGATCGTAAGTGTTTTTGGGAGAGTTTATGTTCCTTTAGGACTTTTTTTCTTTTTGATAACTAGCTGGTTATGGGGGACTTCAACACCCCTCTCAGTTTGGATGATAAATTGGGAAGCTCTCAAATTGATGAAGAAAGTAGGTTTGACTTGATGACTTTTGTCAATGATAATGATTTATTTGATGTGGATCTGTGAGGTGCTTCTTTTACTTGGTTGAATCAGAGGATGGTTGATGCTCTTATTCAAGTCAAATTGGGCAGGGCCCTTCTCTCTCACAAGTGGCTAGCTCATTTTTCTTGTTCCCTTTCTGCCTTGACCCAATTGGGATCAAATCATTTTTCCCATCTCCCTCCTAGCTAATGTGGTGGGTTGAAGGAGAGATTTCCCTCTTTTTTTTGAAAAAATGTGGACCTCTCATCTGGATTTTAAATCCAAGCTGGTTGAATGGTGGGACATTAGAGTGGATGGTTCAACTATGTATAGGATGGTGAAGAAATTGGAAGTTGTTAAGGCTAATGTGAGAAATTTTAGCAAAGAATCCTTTGGTAATATTTTAAATGAGAAGGCTCGCATTAAGGTGGATCTTGATCGTGTTCAACAAAATATTCAATCGAGGGGTTATGATGCTTCCTTGGCTTCTAAGGAGAGTGTGTTATTGTCCTATCTTCATAATATTATGGCTAGAGAGGAAGATTTTTGGAAATAGAGATCTTGGGTGGTGTGGTTGAATTGTGGTGACAAGAACACCAAACTTTTTCACCTTACCACCCTTAAGCATAGGGCTTCTAATTGCATTAAGTCTATCTGTGTGGATGGTAGGGTGATTGAGAATGAGGCTAATATTAGAATGGAGACTATCTCTTTTTTCTCTAATCTCTTGTCTGATGATTTTTTTCCATCATTGGTTGATCAAGATTGGTTGTTGGAGGTTATTCCTAGTCTGGTGACTAGGGATCTCAACCGTATGCTTTGTTGTATTCCTTCGGCAAAGGAATTTAGAAGTGTGGTCTTCTCCTTTGTTGGTAATAAGGCCTCTAGGATTGATGGGTTTCCTATGTTCTTCTTTCAGGACTTCAAGCCGATTGTTTCTAAAGATGTTGTGGATGCAACAAAAGAGTTTTTTGGTAGTAGGAATCTGCTTAAAGAATTAAATGCTACTTTTTTGGTGTTGATTCCTAAGATCCCTAGGGCTTTGGATTTTAATGAGTTCAATCCAATCAACTTTTGTAATTCTATTTATAAGATCTTTTCTAAGGTTCTTTCTTTGAGGCTGTAGAAGGTTCTTCCTTTGATCATCTCTCCCAATCAGAGTGGTTTTGTCACTAGGAGACAAATTCTTGACCCTTACATCCCTGTGCATGAGAACATCCATTCACTGATGGTTAATAAAAGGCCTGGCTTCTTGCTTAAATTGGATCTAGTTAAAGCCTATGTCATAACTAATTGGGTCTTTTTGTTTATAATTCTTATGGATTTTGGATTTTTGAAGACTTTTGTTCAGTTGGTTAAGAGCCTCATTTCTTCAGAAACTTTTTTTGTGCTTGTGAATGGTTCCCCTTCTGATTTCTTCAAAATTTCTAGAGGGGTGCAATAGGTGATCCTATTTCTCCCTTTCATTTTATCATTTTTGTTGAGACTTTGGGTAGAGGGCTACAAATTAAACTTTCTTTAGGTGCTCTAATGGGTTTAAGACCCTCTTCTTCTTCACCATCTTGTGGGCACCAATAGTTTGTTGATGACACTCTGATTTTGGGTGAAGCCTTTATTGCAAAAGCTAGAACCATCAAGGCAACTCTTAAGAGGTATGAGGTGGCTTCAGGCTAGTTTGTTAGCCTCCCCAAAAGTACGATATTCTTTCTTAACACTCCTAAAAGAAGGGCACAGAGAATTGTTGGCATTCTTCAATGTTTGGTTAGGAACATTCTTTCCACCTACCTTGGGTTATCACTTGGTGCCAATTCTTCTCATGAATCCTTCTAGAATGGTCTGATTGATAAGTTCAATTCAAAGTTGGTGGGATAGAAAGGTGTGTTACTTAGCCAGGTAGGTAAATTGGTGCTCATCAAGTCTACTCTTCTTAATTTGCATGTGTATGCTCTTAGTCTCTTTAAAATGTCTTGTAAATAATGGGAGATAATTGAATCCATCCAGAGGAATTTCCTCTGGTCGGGGGTGGAGGATAGAAAAAGGTTGAGTTTAGTTTCATGGAAGGAGGTGTGTAAGTCAAAGTCTCTTGGGTGATTGGGTCTGCATAGAATTAGGCCCTTTAATTTGGCTCTTGTTGCTAAGCAGTTGTGGCATCCCCTTTG
Source organism: Sequoia sempervirens (assembly GCA_007258455.2). Classification (NCBI taxonomy): domain Eukaryota; kingdom Viridiplantae; phylum Streptophyta; class Pinopsida; order Cupressales; family Cupressaceae; genus Sequoia; species Sequoia sempervirens. Next base: position 1,056,182,788 of record VDFB02281492.1, read on the forward strand.
TGAGAAGGAGTGGGGACAAATTTTGACCTCTAAATATCTCCCTCAAGTGGATAAATTTTGGGAGTTTTTGAATAAGGATTTCTCTCCTCCTATGGGATCTTTTAGAACTCAGTATCCAAAGCCAGAGGGTTGTTATCTATTGGCCTTTTCTAGGTGGCTGGGGATGGCCGGGATATTCTTTTTTGGGATGATTGGTGGTTTGGGCATTGTCCTCTGCATGAATCTCAGTGGGAAAACCCCTGGAGGGAAGTGTGCTCTCATGAATTTGGGAATTATGTGGTGGATTACATTGTTAATGGGGAATGGAGGAAAATTCATAAGGTGTTCCCTAAGTTGGAGGACCTTTTTATTGAATTCTCTAGAGTTCATATCCCTACTTCTCCTCATAGGGATAAGGTGATTTGGAATATACTCTCGAGTGGAGCTTTCTCGGTGGCTTCTGCTTTTAAGTCTTATACCGATATTGTGGGTCCAAGGCAACCCTGGGGCATAGTTTGGTTTCCATAGCTTATACCCAAGATTAACATGTTTCTCTAGTTGCTTGTTTAGGATAAGATTCTTACCATTAATAACCTGTGGAAATGGGGGTTCTCCATGTTGAACAAATGTTATCTTTGTATGATGTATGTGGAGGATTGTTCTCATTTGTTCATTGGGTGTAGTTATGCTCAGGAAGTGTGGTCCCTCTTTCTGAAATTCTGGCATGTGGAATGGATTTTTCCTGCCTCTGTTTGGGACTTATGGCTTCAGTGGAAGTCTCCTTCATCTAATCCTACTTTGAAGCTTCTTTGGTCTCTTTCTTTGTTGTATTTTCTTTGGGGGTTGTGGAAGGAGAAGAACAATAGGATTTTTAGAGATACTACTATTCCTCTTCTCTCCCTTTTCTTCAAAATTGTTTCTACTATCAAGGAGAACCTGAAGATGGTGGTTGATAAGATTGATATTCCCAAAAAAGTGTAAGTGTTTGATTATGATGTTGAGGTCAAGTCTAATTGGAAACTCTCCCTTCATATTGCTAAGCCCTTGAGGAAGGCTAACCTTGTGAGGGAAGGGGTGAAGTGGTTTCCCCCCTTCCTAGTTGGTTCAAAATCAACTTTGATGGTTCAACGAAAGGTAATATGGGTCCTGCTAGTTGTGGAGGAGTGTTGAGAGATCACAATGGTAGGTTTGTTTTAGTAGTGGCATTCCCTTTGGGAATCCAAACAAAACACCTTGTTGAAGTAGTTGCGGCCTATCATAGTATCAAGATGGCTAGGGATTTGAGGATCTCTAAACTTTGGATCAAAGGTGATTCATTGAATATTATCAATTTCCTTAAGCAAGGAGCTCCCCCGTCTTGGTCCATTAATAATTTTATTATGGATGCTATTTCCTTTTGTGGGGAATTTGAAGAAATTTATATTTCCCATGCCTATAGGGAAGAGAATGTCATGGCTGATTGGCTGGCGAGTTATGGTTTGTCTTCGGCCAAAATATGGGGGGAGGATGAAGTCCTTCCCATTGATTTAAGCACACTTATTATTAATGATCAACATTAAGTTTTCTTCATTTCCCACCTCCTTGTTTTTGGGCTTGCATGGGAATCATGAATTTTGCAATACGATGGGACTTATCACACTTATTATGATCATTGTAATTTGTGGATTCTTTCAGCGGAATTGTTTTAGAGTCCTTTGTATTATCTCCTTCTGGACTATTCTGGATTACTTCACATGATTTCGAGGTAGCTCTATGATTACTATATTTTCCTTGACTGATGGTTGTTTTGCAAGTTTCTCAATGATGGGTGGGGATAGGTGTCAAATGAAGTCACTCTCTTGTGATGATACCAGTGCTAACCCCAGAGTTTGGGAGATTTTGCAGAGAGGGGATGTTACTCCTTACTTGGGGAGATTGAAGGGTTTTAAATCCTCGATCTCTAAGGAGTTTGTGGCTACCTAGCATGGTCGTATGGTGAGTCTATATGGTAGGGAGATTACCATTGATGAAGATCTTATCTCAGAGGTGACTGGCTTGTCAATGGAAGGTAGGAAATTTTATTGGGACAAGAATATTTTGCAATCTGCTAGGAAAAATTTTCTCTGTGATAGGGAAAGGGCTAAAATGGTTTTCCTGGACTGTGGTGGATTTGACCAAACTAAGATCAAACCAATAAGGTAGGTGGTTGTTGTGGCATTAATGCACTACTTTACGTTGGATGGTAGATTTATGGCTCTCTATGGTTATCACTTTGTTCTATTCAAACAATTTTTCCATGGTAAGTTGGTTTCTTTTCCCTTCTATCTACCGTTGTATATGGAAGAAAGCATTTCAAATCATAGAAAAAACCCTAGGAATCCCTTTCTTCATGAAGGATTAATGCTTTTAATTGTTGAGTTTATCAAGGCTAACTGCATTGTTAGAACTCTTCGGTCCCCTGTTTCTAAGAAATTGGGGAAAGAAAGTGGGAAATGAAAAATTGTTGAAATTTAGGAGTTTGGTGGTGTGCAGGCTGAGGATGAGCTGGAGGGTTGGTCTAATGGCTTTGATACTAATCTAGATTATACTCTATTTATGGGTGATGTTATCCCTTCTTCCTCAAAGGTTGTTCCTCATGTGAAATGTAAGCTGAAGATTCTTGAGGGTGTTGTTGAGGGCTCTGCTAGTAAGAAGTTTAAGGGTCGTGCCAAGGAAGTGAATGTTAATATTGAGGAGGTGGTAGGAAATATCCAAGGTGAGGTGTCAGGTGGTGGTGGGTCCCCTGTGGTCGGTAAAAAGAATTTAGTTGTAAACCTTGAAGATTCTGCTTGGGGCTCTACTTCTAGGGATTTGGGGAAGGCCAAGCTGGGCTCTAAGGATGTTCATGTGGAGGAACCACCAAGTGGTTCACATCAGGGCAGGGGTTTGTTTTAGGGTGCTATGGATTTTTCTCAGACGTCAGGCCTTGTTAAGGAAGGGACAAATATTTCTTTCAATCTGTTTATGTGGCTTGCTCAAGAGATTTAGGATCCCCATAACAAGCATGATACCATTTCCAGGCAAAATATCTACTTTGTGAAGTCTAAAAGAGCAGGATTCTATTTTTTCTTTGTCTTGGTCTTTGAATTTGAGTGTTGGTTATATGGTGGATGAAATTGCTACTCTAAAGAATGACTATGGGCTAAGAGTGGTGGTGTTGGGAGAAAAAATAGGAAACTCTGAAGGGATCTAGATAAGCTCATAAACATAAGTAGGGAGAAGTTGGAGGCATTGGCAGAGGGGATGATTTTCCTTGATCAAAAGGCCATGGAGTTGATTGGGAAGGGATTGTTTGGTGACCAGTCAAACTTGGATCATGGGGAGGAAGCTGGTATGGATGGGAATTCAACTGATTTGGCTGTTGGTTCGAGTTTTTTCTACTTGAAGCAAAACTAAGAAAGGTAAGAAGGATGCTCCTCATGATATAGAAGAAATTATGGAAATGCATGACAGGTTGGCAGCCAAGGATATAGGGGCTGCAAAAATCTTAAAGAATTTCTTTAAGGACCGTTTGGCTTGTCTTTCTATTTCTTTCTTTTGGTTGATGTTACTTTGGATGGTTGGCTAATGGTCTGGTAATCAGTTGGTGTTTTTGTCATTTTTTCTAGGTAGGCAGTCTATTGTCTTATCTTTACTGCCACTTCCTTTTTTGTTCAGGGTTTCTAGTCCCTTTGAAACCTATTTTACGTTAATCAAAAACTATATCAAAAAATTAAAACAACATTAACTAACCAATTAAAATAAACTACTCAAAATAAAATGATACCTAAATGGGAACATGGTTGTAAATGGACCACATTGTCAAACACAATGATAGGGTGACAAACTAGGGTGGGAAACTTTCTTGTCAAATTTGTTTTTCCACATCATACCCATTGGGATTTTTAAGGCATGCTCAAACCTGACAGTGTAGGTGGAATTGATGCTTAGTACCTTCATCCTACATCAAACTAGATATCAAGAAACATATATCCAATCACAAGCACACTATGGGAGGAAGTTGCAGTGTAGCAAGGTACTCACAAATGAGTGATGCTACACTATCATCTCACCAAGACTCCAACCAGTAAACAAATCATCGTAAATATCATAAAGAAATTACCAATCAATTGCATAATAACATATTACTACACCCAAACGATAAACATAACCAATTAAAACAAAACACCATGTATCATCATATCATCAACATCAAAAAAGAGTATCATAAGCATCCAAGTCCACTAAACTATCAACCAACCAAATAAAACTAGTGAAACAATCACCAACAAAGTCTCAAGGTACACAACATAACATAAAAAAAAATTAGAACAATGATAGCAACATGAGAGGCATTACATCCTCCCCCCTAGAACTAGGCTTACTCCTGGAAGCTTGAGAATAAATAAGGAAAAAGATTCTCTAATGTTGGATCCCTACTGGACCCTCTCGAGCTCACCCATAGGCTCCCGAGTTAGTTGCTCATCCTCTACTGATGGCCTCTACAACTGCACCCTAGTGCCCAACCTAGCAGTTATAAACCATGGAAAACAATTAGTGTGACCTGCCTTCATCACCCATCGTCGGCTCAAAAGCGGTAGGCCTCTAATTGAAACCTATAGAGTTCCTCTATAGACATTGTCTAGCAATATGACCCTATCGGCCTCAAGGGAAACAAATTGTGTCTCTACCATACCCCCAGTCACCTGAGGGGGCATTGGACTATGAAAAATACCACCACTAACCACTAACTACAAACTCTAAGCTGGTTGATTAGAACGATCATGTTTGTCACATTGCCAACTTCAATCTTTCCTATTTTGAGACCTACTACCATGTTGAGTCTAAGGGTTCTTAGGTCTCAATTGGGAGTGTTGTTGCTCCTGCTCATCCTTAGTGGGTGCTTGATGACCCTTAGAGGACACATGATGACTCCGGGAGAAGCCTGTAACTTGAGGCTTACCACCTCGAGAACCAAATCCAAATGCAGGTGCACTACCAATCTGAACACCTATGTGGCCTCCCAAGGCCATGGCCAAATTTTCCTCCACAAGACAAGCATTTTCCACAGCTACCTCCATCGTCTTTGGCTCAAAGACCCATACTCCACCATTGATTCAAGCATTTAAGCCACTAACAAAGTGTTGTACTAGCATAGCCTCATCATTACCAATTCTAACATATTGTTTGAGTTCATAGAACTGGCGCTCGTATTGCTCTATGAACATTTCCATTTGTCTTAGTTCATGGAATTCATCTACCCGATAGTATCTCTAGTGGTTTGAAAGGAAATAGACCCTAAATCTCTCCATGAATAACTCCCAAGTCAAAACACTGATGTTTAGGTGCAATTTTTTTCTCTTCTAGTTGCCACCTATGGATGTGCAGCCTTTGAGGTGCATGATGGCGCACCTAGCCTTAGTATTTTTTCCATAAGGATGCATAGAAAAGAATTAATCTAGATCAATCAACCATGTTTCTACCTCCAATCCTCCACTAGTGCTATCAAATGTGGGAGGGAATGCTCTCAACAGGTCTCTCATGTGACCCACCACTACAACATCCTGCTCTGCTGCTAATTCTCTCCACCTCGGCGATATCTCTCTTTCTCTCTCCACCTGTTGCTCCTCCTCTGGCATAGGGCACAAACAACCAAGAATCTCCTCAAGTAGCTATCACAACTTCCCTCCTTCCAAACTCGGCTACTCCCGATTCGAGGCTCCACCTCCTAGGTTATTTTGGGAAATTTGTTGTTCCTCACGTTCCAAACCGTGGGAGCTCAAAGACGATGAGATTTTGTGGTTGGATCTGCAGCAACCACGTCGGCCTCTTCCACAACCATGACCCCTGCCCCTAGGCACGTTCTTACGCAACATAAGAGGGGAACATGTGAGTTCAAGAGTTAAACACAAAGGTTAACCTAATGGTCTCAACTAACCTAGAGTACCCAATGTTAGTCAACCTGGTTTTGGTACCAAGTTGTAATGCCCTGCCACACGAACCCCAAAGGACAACTAAAACTAACAAATTACAACATAATATTTTTTTTTTAAAGTAAAACATAACATAAGATGAACATTAACAAACAACACATGTAATGCAATTATACATATACAACATATGCTACATCCTCTGGGGTACACGTGACTACATTACTAAATGTAAACCCATACCATAACAATGATTGCCACATCACGAGATTACAATGTGAAATCATAATAAGAATAAGATTACAATAATCATACATCCACTATAGTACATATATGAGATACATCCATACATGAACACATGATATAATCATTACATTGACCCACTCAGAATGTACAAATACATTGATAATATGAAATTGCATCATTTTAGGTTTACAAAGGTACAATAGTGTTTCCTGACACATAGTGGAAACAATACATCAAATACATGAGTAATACCGAAATGAACATGGTACAACTGAACTGTGGTGAAGCTTTGGATCAACTTCCTTGGTACCAACTCTATGCTTTATGAACACCGTCTAGGAACCCAATGGGGTGCATAGCACATTCCACTCAACCATGTGGACTTAAAGGCCTGCCCCCATGCTAGGAGATGACAAGAAAGACCCACGATAGAGAATAGTCAAGTGAATGATGACTAGTAGGACTCCACAACCAAACAACAATAAACACAAGGAGCATCCACATCAAATGACAAATTACAAGATGACTACTTCCAAAGGAACACAAAGGAAATAACAAGGGATACTATATGAGATTGTCATCACATGACCCTATCATGGGTTATCCTGGCTACCTCTCAAGAGGAACTACCTCCCATCTATGGTTATCCTGGTTTCCTCTCACTAGGCGTTGACCCCATAGGGTGACACATGCGAAACCACTAACCTTTCATGAGAATAAAGTAGTGATCTTTCCGACCATGGCCTTCTTATCCCACCCTTAGTTTGCGAAAGCACTAATGGAATGGGTGAGACATTTTATTTATCTTGCTTAGTGTGATCCTACCCAAACCCACTAGTACATTTTATTAGGTTTTCACTTATTGAACAAACTCTTCCATGGGTTATCTAGGCTTCCCCTTTGTGTGTCGGCCCCCATGAAGAGCCACTCTCCCCAGTAGCATTGAAACACAAATCAAACGACATCAAGGGGTGTACCAAAACACATAAAGAATTAAAACCACAAAAATCAAGTGCATATGCCAGGCATGAACCATCTCACCCAAGAGCTACATCAAATGTCAACAAAATGGTACAAGGTAACACCCACAAGAGCTCAAAGTCAAAGATAAGATCAAATAAACCATAAATATCAAAGCATGGAAAAACCAACATAATCAAGTTTCTCATTGCCTCTGGAAGCCTATTGGCGAGCTACCCTTAAACTCCCTATTGAGGGTACTCATACATATCAGGTTTCTGACAAACTCTCAAATCATGACTACAATAAGGGTGTCTCAGAAAGTTTCCTCAATTCAAAAAATCAACCCAAGGGAAAAACCCACATGAAGAAACCATTAAAATCTATCTTTTAATTTCCACTACAAATTCAATGTGAATATTTTAAAGAACATTTTAAATAGTCTATTACCTCTTATTTACACAACTATCACAAATTCATTGTATAATTGAAAGTACCATGCAATCCGAAATCTAAATGAATTTTAACATAACTAGCTTACTCTAAAATTATAATTCCTAACATTTTATATAATTTTACACACACACACACACACACACATACACACACATATATATATATATATACAGATAAAACACAATTTAATTATAACCATGTTCAATATCTAAATACTTTTAAATATGTACAAATTTGCTTTGGACCATAATCATATACTTAATTATATATATATATATATAATATAAATTGCTGCTATTAAAACAAAGCTAAACTTAATTATCTGGTAGTATTTTGTTGTTATAAACACTTAATAACTACAACCAATAAAGAAGATCTACATACACATATATTTAAACATAACCAACATAAAGAAAAATGCTAGCATCAACATTGGGTTCCATGAATGACTGGAAAAATCTAACACCAAGCAAACTATTGGCCTTTCAAATGGTTTTCATATTTATGTTTTTTCAATGCTCCTTTACTCAAATTTATTTCCCTTATTCAACTCTTGATTTAGAATTTTAAATGGAAGGAGATACCGTTATCTTTTTTTTCCTAAATTTATTTTATTAACAATGTCTAATCTTTTGTTTGCTAGAGGAAGATATATTGTTTAAGGTCTTGGAAAAAATAAAAAATAGGAACTTCCAACACTATTGTAGACAAATAGACATAATATATATGTATACATACCAAACTGACTTGAACATATAATTTCCAGATTTGTATATATTATATTATATATTTGAACATCATTAATAGTTGGTTGAAAGCCAAAATAATATAGGATACAAATTAAAAACTCCAACTATTTTCTAGATCTCATTTAATACATATGTATATATATTTCTACATACACAAATTTATGTGTGTAAATATATATTTATACACATAGCCATAGGTTTTTCAACATTGTTGACTAGAACATTTTAGATCTAAAAAAACTATAATCTTTGAGTGAATATGTGTTACCTTTGTTGTAGAGAAGAATCAACCATACCATAGAACTAATGTAGTGCATGGAAGAGACGTAATTACCTACCTCATGGGAGCCAACAAAAGTAATATGGAGAAATTGTACTGCAAAGAACATAAGGCAGCTAATAAAAAACATATAAAATTTTGTAACTAGTGAAAACTATGCGTTTATTATGCAGACATAATGCTTCATAGGTGAAAAAATAAAATCAAATTTTGAAATGAACAATGAATAGGTCACCTATTTTAATAGATTTTTTTTTAAAAATGGGAACAAAAAACAATACAAGGGAAGCTCAATACTTACTGAGTAAGAAATATTCCAAAGAAAAGTAAAAAATCTGTATACCAGGCACCCCAATGGCACCCCTAAACTGGGAAGCAAATCATACATAGATTTAGAGGAAAAATGCATCGATTGTTCAAGACTCGGGCATGGAAATACTCCCAAAACAAACAAGTTTGATGGAGGCAAGGGTCAGCATGGGAATAAAATTTTGCATGATTAAATGCTTAACAAATACCATGAATGGAAAAAGAGTATGTCCCAACATAAATTCAAATATTCCAACCACGAGAAACACCAAAAAGGGCAATGGATGATAAGTGAACACAATCTATAGTAGCAAAAGAAGGGAAAACAAAAGCTAGAATTAATTTTGTAGCCAAGGAGAAGAGATGGGGAGGTTGGAAGCCATTTACAAAGGACATCGAACCATCCAATGCAAAGTCGCTACAATTACCAAATTCTATGCTTTTGAAAGGATTGACCCAACCCAAAATATGAAGTGAAATACTAATAAGCATGCAAATACTAATATAAACAACAACCTATCATGAATAGGATAAATTTGAATAGAGAACCCTTTAGCCAAGCATCGTGATGCTCAAAAGTCAAAACTTAAAAGACTCAATAGGGAGGCCCAAATTGATTCAAGCAAACAACAGTTGGAAAGCAACAATTATTGGATATGCTTAAAGAAATAATTTGAAATACAGACTTGCACAAACAATCAACAATCATTTTCATCAACACAAATGGGTGATTAATTGTAGAAATAGGCAAAACAAAAATATGACACCAACTTGGATTCTATGTTGAAGCTGTAAATGGTGCACTAAGGCGATTCTTCATTGCAACCCCAATCTATTTTTCTATCCTTTGAAACCAACTTCTTCCAGATTCAAAACACTGTATTTTTATTTAAAAAACTTTTACAGAGAATTATTACAGAGCACCCAAAAATTACTTGTTTTTGAAAAAAAAAAATAACTTTCTGGCTTCCCCTTTTCTCTTCCAAAACCTCCATATAAGTTTTCAAAAAGAAAACCAATAAAGATAGCAAGTTTCCAACTCAATTTCAGTTTCGAAGTGTGCATGTGCATGCATTCATTGTTTTCCTTCTTTTCTTGCTTTTTCCATCCATTTTTTAGTCTTATTGCTTTTATTTAATTTGAAATCATATTTCTTTCCACATTTAATTAATTAAAATCTAATGGTATTTATATTTACCTTTAATTATTATTTTATCATTTAAAACATCAAATTAAAATATTTAATTTAATAAATAATAATTGTTATCCACATATACCTTTTTATAAACATAATTCATTTAATTACTATTTTAATTATGAGTTAATTTAATAATTAACTAACGACATTCACTTAATAATTTAATTAAATCAATGCTACACTTATGAACATTGTTTAACTAAAATGATTAGTTGAACGACATTTAAAAACTCAACACACAATGAATAATAACTATATCAAATAATTAAAACAACATTAACTAACCAATTGAAATAAATGACTTAAATGAAAGGATACCAAAATGGGAACGGGGTTGCAAATGAACCACATCATCAAACACAATGATGAGGTGACAGACTAGGGTGGGGAAATTTCTTGTCAACTTCATTTTTCCACATCACAGCCATTGGGCTTTGTAAGGCATGCTCAAACCTGATAGTGCAGGTGGAGTCGATTCCTGGTACTTGCATCCTGCAACAAACCATACATGAAGCAACATATATCCAATCAAAATCACACTATGAGAGGAAGTCACAACATAGCAGGGCACTCGCGAATGAGCGATGCTACACCATCCTCTCACCAAGACTCCAACTAGTAAACACATCATCGTAAATATCATAAAGCGATTACCAATCAATTGCATAACAACATAGTATTACACCCAGACGATAAACATAACTAGTTAAAACCAAACACCATGTATCATCATATCATCAACATCAGAAAAGAGTATCATAAGCATCCAAGTCCACTAAACTATCAACCAACCAAATCAAACTGGTGAAACAATCACCAACACAATCTCAAGGTACACAACATAACATAAAAAAAAATATTAGAATAGTGACAACAACATGAGAGGCATTACACAAGCCCCTTGAAACCCTTCAAGTGAATGAGGGTTTGAACAAAGGGGTGTTTGCTCAAATCCTTTAAAATAATATTAAAAAATGGGTGCCAGGGGGTTCAAACGAAGGTGGATAGTTAAAATTATTTTAATGGTTGACCTTTGTTTGAAGACCTAGTCGACCAAGTTATTATTATTTTTTTAAAATTTCATCTGCATATAAATATGAACTTATTTTTTCATATCAACATTGCAAGATTAATTCAAATTTGTATCTATCAAGGTAGATTTTGAAGAAGAAAAGAAAAAAGAAAAAATAAGACTCAACGAAAACATTGAAAAGAAAGAGAACAAGAGTTGCACGAAATAAATTTGGCAAGATATCATAGAAAGAAACAAGGTATGCATATTTTCTTCCCTATTTTTAATAGTATTCCAAAAATATTTTCTTTCCTATTTAATATAAGTTTTTAGCATGTAGTAGGATGTTATTTCTAGTTTTGAACATTTAGTTTAAGTATATATTTGTTTCCACATCATTTAAAATTGTAATTTAAATATATTTGTTTCAAAATATATTTAATCATGTCTGTTAGGACTTCATAATTTTTCACATTAAGGACCAAGAAAGTTATATGTTGTTACCAATATCTAGACTACTAGTTGAACATGTTCTTGACCATATATTATTATTTAAACTAGGTGAATTTGTTGGACATCATTTTCAAACAACTTTAATTTACATTTGTTTCAATTGAATGTGTATTAGGGTCCTTCATAGGTTTGTACATTAAGTAAATCATACTTGTATTATTTAATCATAAGTTTCATACTTGTGCTAGTTTCAAACATGTTAAGTCTTTTTAAAACTCTCTCTCTCTCTCTCTATCCTTCTCTAGATAGGTCCTCTCTCTCTCTCTTGAGTTAAGTAGATTTTTAAAGCTCTTTCTTTCTCTCTCTATCCTTCTCTAGATAAGTCCTCTCTCTCTCTCTCTCTCAACTTAAGTATTTTTAAAGCTCTTTCTTTCTCTCTCCATCCCTCTCTAGATTTAGGTCCTCTCTCTATCTCTTGACTTAAGTATTTTTAATAAATATCTTTCAAGTTCTCTCTATTTATCCTTCTCTCTAAGGTCCTCTTTCTCTCTCTAGAGTTAAATATTTTTAAATCTCTCTCTCTTTTGAATTACAAGGTTCTCTCTCTCCCTCTCTCCCTTTCTCTCTCTCCCTCCCTTGGCTTAAGTCTTTTTAAAGCTCTTTCTTTAGATCTCTCTCTATATCCTTCTCTAGATAGGTCATCTCTTTATCCTTCTCTCTAAGGTCCTCTCTCTCTCTCTTGAGTTAAATATTTTTAAACATTTCTCTCTTGACTTACAAGGGCCTCTCTCTCTCTCTCCATTGACTTAAGTCTTTTTAAATCTCTTTCTTTAGATCTCTCTTTCTCTATCCTTCTCTAGATAGGTCCTCTCTACCTTTCTCTCTAAGGTCTTCTCTCTCTCTCTTGACTTAAGTCTTTATAATAAATCTCTTTCAAGTTCTCTCTCTATCTATCCTTCTCTCTAAGGTCCTCTCTCTCTCTCTTGAGTTAAATCTTTTTAAATTTATTTCTCTCTCTTGACTTACAAGGTCCTCTCTCCCCCCCTCTCTCCCTCCCTTTCTCTCTCTCTTGACTTAAGTATTTTTAAAGCTCTTTCTTTAGATCTCTCTATCCTTCTCTAGATAGGTCCTCTCTCTATCCTTCTCTCTAAGGCCCTCTCTCTCTCTTAAGTCTTTTAAAGCTCTTTATCTCTCTCTCTCTCATTAATTTTTTTTAAATCTCTTTCTTTCTCTCTTTATCCTTCTATAGATAGGTCCTCTCTTTCTATCCTTATCTCTAAGGTCCTCTCTCTCTCTCTTGAATTAAGCCTTTTTAATAAAGCTCTTTCTTTCTCTCTAGATCCTTCTCTCTAATTTCCTCTCTCTCTTGAGTTAAATATTTTTAAATATCTTTCTCTCTCTCTTTGCTTAAAAGGTTCTCTCCCTCTCTCCCTCCCTCCCTCTCTCTCTCTCCCCCCCTCTCTCTCCCTCTCTCCCTCTTTCTTTATTTTCTCTCTCCCTTGACTTAAGTATTTTTAAAGCTCTTTATTTAGATCTCTCTCTCTATCCTTCTCTAGATAGGTCCTTTCTCTATCCTTCTCTCGAAGGTTCTCTCTCTCTCTCTACTTAAGTCTTTTTAAAGCTCTTTATTTCTCTCTTTATCCTTCTCTAGATAGGTCCTCTATCTAGACTACCAAATTTGCACATCAAGGACCAAGAAAGAACTATATGTTGTTACCAATATCTAGACTACTAGTTGAACATGTTCTTGACCATATATTATTAAATTTACTAGGTGAATTTGTTAGAAATCATTTTCAAACAACTTTAATTTATATTTGTTTCAATTGAATGTGTATTAGGGTCCTTCATAGGTCTGAACATTAAGTTTTTATCATGTACTTGTATTATTTAATCATAAGTTTCATACATGTACTAGTTTCAAACATGTTAATTCTTTTTAAAACTCTTTCTTTCTCTCTCTAAGTTCCTCTATCTCTCTTTCAACTTAAGCCTTTTTAAAGATCTTTCTCTCTCTCTCTTGACTTAATTATTTTGTGTGTAGAACGAGCTCAAAAAATAGAAAGTTCTCAAGTAGGAGTCGAGCCAAATTTAGATGTTGGATCAAATGAGGTTAAAGAACACATAGTTGAAGATAGAGAGGAGGCTGAAGTTCAAACAATGCATGTTGGAGAGGGGTCAAGATTGCTTCCTTCTATTGGTATGGATGAGCATATGAATTTAGCTAAAGAGGTGAAGAGAAAAAAATCTTATAGAAATTTGAATCATTTACTTGAAATGGATATGGAGAAATTGAAATGTTATGCCAAATAACCTAGAAATACTAGTAGGAGGTCAATGAATAAATTTGTAAAGGAAAAAAAAATTCTCATTTCAATCATCTTGGTACACTTGAAAAAACCTAACTGTTATCACTTTTACTTCTTTGTAATGAGTTGAAGGAGCCATTACAATTGTTGGGTTTAGATTTGACATTGAATAAGAGGAAAGCTTCATGCAAAGGAAATTACATTGTTGAAAATGTTAAAAAATGTCTAGATTCCATTGGGAAAGGATCTCAATCAACGGATAAGGCCATTTCAAGAAGAGTGATGTTGACATCTATTTTAAATAAAAATATATCAAGAAAAAGAAAAATCTCTTCACTTTCAATTGAAATTGGTTTTAGTAGAAAGACACTAACAAAATATGTGAAAATGAGAAAGGTTTTGGATGATACTTTAGAAGGAAATTGGGAAATTATGTGTAGAGCTCTCCATTCTGACAGGATTGAAGATGTTAAGAACTTGATCTCAACTTTTTGGAATGATCATGTTACAAGAATGAAGGTTTTTTCATTGATGTCAACTAGTTAATTGGTTATCAACTAGTTGTTGTTGTCATTGATGTCATGGATGCGGGCTATTGGCTATATATGTTGAGGATATTGAGAAAATTGTAATGAAGAAAGGTTGCAGGTGTTCAAAGTTTTCTTCAAGATTCACTCCTATGTTTGTATGGTTTAGATATGTTGATCATGATTTTTGGAAGCTCCTATATCTATATTCTTGGATTTTGATTCATTATACGGTGCGAGTTATGTTCACCAGTTGTGAACTATGGTTTTTTGTGTATCTGGCTGAGGTCCAAGAGAAATGTTGTTGGTTTGGATTTAATTTTGGCTAAGTCTTATGAATTTTGGTTCTAGATTTAATTTGTTATGATCATGTTGAAGATAATTTTGGTGTTTGGAAGGATTTGATCATGTTAAGGGTTGCATTTGCTTAATTTTTCTATTTTTTACACTAGTTTGGCTAACCTTGTGTTGAACACTACCTTCGAAGTTGATGAATTATGTTAAGACTGTATTGGGTACTCATCAAGCATGTGTTTGGGTTTCCCTCATTCTAATTCCACCCTAGGATGTTTTGGCACTGACCTAATTTGAATTTAATGATGGATGGATGACTTTGGATATGTTTTGAAGTTGAAGATGGTATAAATACAGGATGAGTTAGTAGTGAAAGATGTACAAGGAGATAAGCACAAATAAATAGAGTAGATAGATGAAAAATAGATGTGAATCAATGGATGTGTGTGATGTGAGTGTGGCAGATCAGTTTGAAAACTAAATGTTGAGTTTCCAAATGCAGTGAGCTGAAGGTGTACTCTATCATTCATGCATGTCTGCAACTGGTTGAGAAAATTGTGGTGGAAATATTTGTTGCATTGAGATTGTCTTCTCTTTGTAACATATCTCTTATATATTATTTTCATCTCTATGGTAGTGAGCCCTCTGGGTGGTTAACCCTATTAGAAAATGAGTCCTGATCCAGACAGTGAGTCCTAGTTTTGGCACTAAGCCTTTTCTATAGAAGTAAGTATTTGTAATCAATTTTTATATTCTCTATAGTGTGATTTAATCCTCACTATGGTTTTTCCCTCATTTGGTTTTCCACATAAATCTAGTGTTGTGTTTGTGTGATGGTTTTTTAGTTTATGCACTTGCACTTAATGTTTAATCATTTTAGCATTCTTAAGGATTTGTGATTGATCTAAGTTTTGGTGAATGATTTAAAGGTTTAAATTTGTTACAAATGATTCATCCCCTCCCTCTCAGCTATCTTGTTCAATAGATCATACCCATCCAACATCAAATAGTAGAGATGTTATTAGACATAGGATTGGGCTCAATGATTATGAATTTCATACAAAACATTGGCTATACATAACACAACATGAGATGTATATGAACTTTTGTAATTTGAATCCTCATATAAAGATTGGGTAAATAATGTTTGAAAGGTTAAATCCATATTATGTGAAGATAAACAAGGTTTTTGAAACTTGTTGTTGTCGTTATCATATTGAATTTTATCTCTACTATCAAGTGTTGAAAAAAATGAGAGAAGAAAGTGAAGGTTTTCAAAAAGTGCCTCCTAAATGGGTAAGTATTTTCATAGAATCCATCTTATGTAATAATGCAATTGGTCAAATGAACTACATAAAAGGACTTTTTGAAACGTGGAAATTTTAGCCAAATTTCCACATTTTTCAAAAAGTCCTTTTATGTAGTAAATTGAAAAAGTTACAAAACAAATGAACATGAAACATAAAGGAACTAGCATGATACTATCATGATTTATTAAATTGAAATAATTGATTTATTTTATTGAGAAAATTGAGCTAAGTTTATGAGTACTTGTGAAAACTAGAAGATGAACAATTAGTTTAATTCGTTGTTGAATTGTAAGTTGAAAATTATATATATTTAAATGGTGCATTTTAATTTGCGAAATTGATTGTAATGGGTTTAGGAAATCCGAATGCTAGCATTTGTTATTTTCTTGAATTGTATTTAAAAGCAAGTGTTTCTGTAATTGTGTATTGGGAGGGAAGTAATTGTTATTATGAAAATCTAAGTCTTCCAGAGTGGTAATTGTGAAAGGGTTCTTGTAACTTTAGTTCACCCTTTGAGTTTTCTTGGGTAGTGTACGTATTGAGATTCAGTATTGGACATCTGTAGGGATGTGTTACCTTGTGAGGTGTGTTGATTATGTGTGGTCAATTTTAGTGCAATGTCTACCCTAGGATGTGGTATGATTTTATGTGTTGTCAATAGGGGAGTGGCTTTCAACGAGGGCTAGGACACAAAGTGGTCCTAGGACAACTCATGTGGGAGTCAATTTAATAAGTGGAAATTAAATAACCTATATTAGGGATAGAGTAGTTTTATACATTTAATCAGATAATTTAGCCTCGCTCATTGGCTCAAGGGATAGTATGAGACTTGAGATAAGTCTGGAAGGCCTAGAATGGAAAGATCGTTATCTTGTCTTCTCAAAAGATAATTGATTTCGCACTAGTGTGCATGTGGGACCGGGTTCGTGAGAGGTTACCAGAATATACCAAGAGGGGGGATGAGACCTAGGAAGATCTCCTTTGGACAACCAATGCAACCTTTGTGATGACACTCCTCCTATGACAACAATTAGTTTGTATTGTACAGTGGATGTATTTGATTTTGTGATTCTACAAGCAATGTAACCTTGTGATTTTTTTATTTACTGGTACAATGTTGTTTGTATTTATTCCAGTACAATGTTGTCTTGTATGGCCTATGTCTAGAGGTAGTAGGATTTTCTTGGTTACCTTTTACTATCTCCTAGCACGGGGGCTGGGCCTACGGGTACCATATGGTTGGGTGGCGTGCTTCTTCACTGTTGAGTTCTCTTCCTATTCGTGATGGCCGGATCTTCTTGTTTGAGGAGCTCGTGTGGTTCTTTGGAGTTTTTCTTCTCTTTCTTCATTGTAACTGTGGATCATTATGTATAATTGTAATACCTCATTTGTATCGAGGTGAACCTTTGTGATGCAATTGTAATAATATTTATGATCTATTCATTATTGGATTTAATGGTGTATGGAATGTTATGTGGTGTTGTATCTGTGGAAATATGTTCAATACATTTCTATGTGTTAGATTTATCTTGCAATGGTTTAATGCTTTGTTGTATGTTGTATCTTGAGTTTATTATTCATATGCTATGGTCTAGCTTTTTTATATAAGTAATGGAGTTTACACGTAGACACGTTTTGTAGCCTAGAGGATGTATGTGGTTAGAGTAGGATACTTTACTCATCTTGTTTTACCTTTTAAGAAAAAAATTAGTTGTGCTTCCGCAATGTTGCTTCGTTCTCTAGGTTACGGGACAGGGTTTTACAATGATGGAGGACATGCATGCTAGCTCATTGTGTGTTAAGAAACATAGTATTTGTTCTCGTGTTCAAATTTTTTCACATTTGAATAACATGACATTCAATGAGTAGTCCTTAGGATCATTACCAGGTAGAGGATTCCAACAAGCCTTAGAATTACTTGAGATCGAGAAACTAGTAGATATTTGTTTGTAAGGAATGTGGAAAACCTTTAGATTCCTTACTAGACACATTGAGATGTTGGTTATGTCATTCAAATGGACTAACATACCAAATTTTGCACTTTTGATTTTAAGTAAGGGATTTTAATTTGGTAGCCAAGGTATGGGAAAAATTTTCTTGTTTGATGTTATGGGTAGGGTGTCCTACCTATTAGGGTCATCAAATGCAATTATTCCAAACTGCACATTACTATTTAGAGGGAAGATTCAAGCAATACATGATTATTATAACAATTTCCTATCCCTCATACAATATAATCCATGCCATTTACCAAAAGGTACAACTTGGTGTCTCATGAAGAGAAATTTTAGAGTTCAAGGTAATCATTATAATAATAATATAAAAAGGTGAGTGTAGTTAAATTTCCATGTACCAATTTTACTTAATTGAAAAGCACATTACTGTGAAGGAGTTTAAGGTAGAGGGAGTTGTGTACTAGGGAATTTATCTTATTAGGGCCTTTATGGGAGTCAAATGAAGAATTCAAGAAGTTCACATCAAAATTAGAGTGGTGTAATGTAAGCATGGTGAGGTAGCATCACAATAGGGATGTTTTACTAAGATTTACCCAAAAGGATGGAGAAGGGTAACTATTTATTATCTCTTACCACCCAAAGAAGGAGAGAACACATTCGAGATAACCATGTGCCAAGTTTTTGACACCTTGATTTACTATCATAATTGTTATTAGCCACACTTTGATACAATTGGTTTTGTAGGAGTTTCTAATCATATAAGAAGGAAAGGGATACCATTCATAATTATTGATAGAACTTTTTCAACCCCTACATTTCTCACATCTTTGAATTTTGCTAGGGAATACAAATCTTGTTGTTATATCATTCATGGATACTTGGAACCACTATTAATAGTTGTGAACACCTACAAGCTAGCATACTTTAAGGGAATATGATTGATAAAATAAGTTGAAAAATGGTTAAACTAAAGGGAATCATTAGTGCAACCATCATGGTACTCAATTAAGTAATATTTTCATGAAACATAACTATCTTAGCTTATTTACAACCCTTACCCAATGTGATTTGATCCTACTTTGGATGAGCTACATTCCAATCTCTTTGGAGAAGTCAAGGATATCTAAAAGTTGGATTATAAAGCTCAAATGTGTGTCCTATATTCCACATCACATGGGAAGAACCAAGAGTGCAACAAAAACATTGACTAATTTTTTCCTAAGTGTTAAAGTTTTCCTACAAATGTTGAAGGGGATGGAAATGGGGAGACTTTGTACTAAGTGGTCCAATTTATCCCACGTGAAAAACACAAGATCCAAAACCTATAGACAAAATCATAGTATGTCATACCCACAATTTTCCACAAGAAAAAAAACCCAATAATTTTTTTTTTCATAGATTTGCACCCTAACTTCTAAAGCCCAACACCATTCGAGTATATTTACATGAAGGGGGAACTTCTTATAGTTTAATTAGCTATAAGGTCCTGCTGACCAACTTCTATAGGTCAAGAGTTATAGATTGGAGACTTTTAATTCCCTGTCACCACCAATGAGATTTTTATTTAATCTAGAAATTTATACCTTAGCCCTTTTCTTAAAATGTCATACTGTCTTGACTAGGTCCAATTTTAATTATATGGTTGTTGATGCTAAACAAATTATTTTATGATTTGTGTGATTCAAAGTTTAAGGTCTCTAGGAATAATCCACTATAATCCTCTAACATTTTTGTTCACTCAAAACAAGACTATCATCATTGCTTGTTTTAATAGACGTATTTGATGTTAGATCATATATACATATGCATATCTTATAAGCCACATTTGCCACTATCCTTAGTATTATTAAGCATACTATTGTTAATGTGGTTAAATAAGATTCCACTATTATTTACAAAGATGATAACATTATTAATGAACTTGCAATGTTAATTCTTATCTTTGATTGTAACACTGACATATTTTATAATACTCATATCCCTTAACAACCTTTCATTTCCTTTATGAGCTAACATTAGTTTAATTCTCCCATAATATTATTATCTCCCATGTTAGTGTAATATTCTAACCATTGACAGTGCTTCCATTATTTATTACTTTTAATAGCCACCTTTACATTAACATTACACTCTCTCTGATCATAATTAGCATCATTTTTTATTTAATTCTTTATTACATATCAATATAATTAGTTTACCAGAGAATCCATAACAACATTACCACAAATTAATATTAACATAATCGTTACTCCAATTAATGATTCAATAATAATAATTAAGCTGACATACCATCTAGATATTGATAGTAGCCTCAAATACCCCTATAATTCCCACTATTACAAAATCAAGGAGTTGCTAATAAAGTTCACTTATAATAGAACTTTACTATCACCATTTAACCAAATTCACAATATTAACATTTAATTGTAGCCGTATTATCCCCAATTTACTTTTCCACTAATATAGTTATTTTGAATTTAGATCTTAACCATAAAATTATTATTAGGAGTAAATCAAGTGATATATTAACATTAGATTTCACATACTACTTTTTAAAGAATAATATTATCTTCAATAATACTATTGCTCCCCCATCCATATTGAGCAATTAAGTTAATAATATCATATCATTTAGCAATTGCTTAAACTTATTAATAACTTATGATTATTTCACAATATTTTACTCTTTATCACTCATAATCCATTTTATTAACAATAGTGATACTATTAGTCAATTAATACAATATTACAATTTACATGTTAATTAATCTTTTACAATGATATCAACACCGCCCGTAATGCTACCTTCAAACTGTGATATCAATACTCAGTTAACCTACTTAATCCCCATCACAATTTGTTTAATAACTAAACATTTTATTTTTTAAAACATACAATTTGATGCAGAGGCACATCGTTCAATTTTAGTTTTGATTTTTTTTTTGAACTTTAGCTTTATCTTTAATTTTTGTTGTGCTTTGTTCTCTTTTGGTGTTGTGGCGGCTGAGCAGCTAGGGAAAAGATAATAGGGAAAAAACGGTTACAGAGTAGAAAATAAACTCACACCAAGAAGGTTGTCTCCTCTTGGGTGAAAAGTTCGATGGCCTTTTAAAAGAGAAATTGAGCATGGGTGTTGAAAATAGAGAGTGATGCCTGAGCCTATGCAATAAGAAGGAGAATGATTTGTGTAAAAACAAAAGAACTTTACTAGCTATTGGAGAACAAATATGGTTAGCAGTGGCATTGAAGTTATCAACAACGCACTAAGGAGTTGATTTGTTCATAGAAACCTCTAGTTGCATCTTTGTTGCAAATTCTTAATACAATACAATATCTTTTCCTGTCAATGGTGTTTTCTGAGACTTTGTCTTCCACAAATGTATAAAATGCCAGTACGTTACATATGAGAAGGGTTTGATTCATAGATCTGGGCATGGTATTTTGAGTCTTGAAAATTCTGTAGACTTCATTCTTGTTGTTCCTATGTAGAATTGATTGAAATACATTGAGCCTGTTTATTGCTGCTGTGGGCAAAAAGAGTATGTAAGAAGAGTTGAATCAGATGCCAAGATTACTATTTTTGTTTGTATTCTCATGCGACCCCTATATAATTCATTTCTGGATTGTGACTACACTGCCTTGGTAAGATTGCGATGTATTTTGGGATCAACAATTTTCTATTACAATCGTTTCAACCAACTCACACATTTGGATTTATAGGGAGATAGCATAGGGGACCTAGGTGCCTATGTTTTAATCTTCTAAATTTTGTTGGCATGTCCCAGTGAGCTACCACTCTATAAATATGTACTGACATATTGATGAGGAATGAGGTTTCGAACAAATGCAACCTAATCTACTTGACTGTTGGATTGATTTCCAAATTTATGTAGAGCTTGCATTTATAGTAACATGGACCTTATCCTAAAATTAATATACTTGTATCTAGATTGTGATTACCTTATCTTGCACTCAAAATCTAGCAACTCTGGAACCTGGCATGATCTTACCTACTTCAAGACTACTTAGATTCTGCATGGGAATTACATTCATTATGGAAGATTCTGCGTATATTGGCAGTTGAAGACTTCAATTGACATGACTATCACCAAATTGGGTGGAATTTTGATTAAACAAAGATATGATGATGCTTTTGAATCCTCCCATTGGTACTATAATCTACCTAGATCTTCAGCAATGATTTGCACGTTACCTCCAAGATGGTAGGATGATAACACTCAAGATGCTACTATTACCTAGATTTCACTAATAGCTAATTCAGGTAGAGCTCTTTGATTTCAGACTAAGAGAAAGGTACATTTTATCCTCTCCTATATTAGATTCAATTGCATAAATAAAATCATTCAAGAAAGATTATGTTTACAAATTACTGCATTTATACAAGTGCATGTAACATAAGAGAGATTTATCACAAATATTTTTTGAACAAAGAAGTAATATTTATTGATACAAAAGTGCATATTTGTCTCACACAAGCCATGAGACTAACTTTACTCATTCAATGAAAATAAAGAAAAGCATATACATGAATAAGTAAACAAATACAAATGTGCATATAAGGAGGGAGACCAGTCATTGCTTGAGAATGCCTGGTTTTGGATATGTCATCTTGTCCTGCTACTGCCCCTGAGTTGTTTGTGTCTTTCCTAGCTCCATAGTGCTCCTAGCTCCCGCTTCTGGGGATAACAATGATGTTAGAGCAATTCTCTAAGAAATGAAAAGTCTCAAACCTTACATGAACATACACCTATGCATGTATAAACTGATCTCTAGATGCATTAAATAAGCAACATACCATAAGTGTCCCTGAAAACAAGAAATAAGTGATCAAACACAACTATGATATGCTTTGTTTATCTAACTGTTTGTTCCTTGTGCAAATTTAGGACAACTCTTGCTACTATTCTGATTTAGCTAATTACAACATGTGGGGTAAATGTGGCTCCCACGAGGGTAGAGCTCAACATGCTTCCCTCTAATTTTTTAAGAGGGATAGGAAATTGAGCAACTTGGTCAAAGATATACATGCTATTAATGCATTAAATCAATATGGAATCACACCAATTGATCAACTTTCATTATCAGATTCAAAAGATGCAACACATAATGTGAGCTGTCACAAAATTCATACTTCATAATGAATTAGTCATATGGCTGCCATCATGTCAAAAGGAAGGTACATTTTGCTAGACATGTCTTTCAATCGTCTTAAGTGGATCCATGATCCATTTTATAAAAGGAAGTAAGTAATTTTAGAGATGCATCAAGCATCAAGTTCAATTATGCATCTCTTAAATAATGAAGAAGAAATCAAGGCATGCCTGTAATCATCATGAAGCATATGTGGAAGCAAGAGGGAAAAATCCAAGGTACTGTCAAGTCCCTCTCACCTTAAGCCTATTGGAAAACCACACATCACATAGGATGGTGAGATTTTAGGTCACCAACATAGGTGACATGTGCCTTCCCAGTAGGATCAAAGTGAGGAGACAACGTTATGTATTGCACATGATCAAAAGGGCTAAAATGTTGTGGGAACCAGGTAGTAGACATGTTGAACAACAAACATTGTTGTGGAAGCCATGAAGTTTGGGGCAGTCCTAAAGAAGGATGCTTGCTACATGTCATGAACAAGACAACAACAATGGATAAAATCATGATCTCATGCATATGAACAACAACCATGAATGCATGCTACAAGATAGCTAGATCATCACCTGTGAAGAGAAGGAGGGAAGCCTTATGAGATATGCAAAAGATAATGTAAAGGGCATATCTCAGTCATTGAATGTTATAGTACAATGCATGGACAACACTAGAGAAAGTGAACAAAGTTCAAATGATAGACAACCAACTTGAAACATGCAAAGGAGAGTGGCCACAAAAGATGAAACATGACTACCATCATGAAGGCAACCTCATAAATGTGAGGCAGACCTAAAAAGGAGATGATAGTCATTTTAAATTTGCAAATGCTAGTACAGTACTAAGGCAGTGCAATCCACTAGATGGAAATTCACCATGTTGAAACCAATGACCTTATCAAAGAGGACTATCATGAGAAATATAAAGAAAAGATAGTAGGGCAGTTAAGCATGACTAAATCCTTGCAAAAGGAATGATAGTCTTTTAGATGACATGGCATTGTTGATGCATGGTTCTATCTAAAGGGAACAAAGTTATGAAGTGTGCAATATCATTGGAGGACATTTCTTATCAAATGTTGATAGAGGGCAGGTCTTTATAGAAAATATCAAGTTGAAAAAAACTCACCTTTTAAGGTTTCATGAGGATTCAAATATTAACTTGTCTATCCAATAAGGAGTTGAGGACCATGCCACAAATGAAGGTTACATGTTGTGACAACCAAGAGTAAGGTTTCCAAAGGAAGACCCTATAAGAAGGGAAAAGTTATCAAAGAGGGAAGTCATGCAATTGAGAAGATAAAGAACTCAAAGAAATGTGACCTGATCCAAGGGAAGTTTTGAAGAGTATATGACAAAGAACAAGGACACCAACTGGGTTTGTTCAAAATAATGAATACATAAGAATTGAAAGGAACCCATCTAGCTTTGAATTGAAAATGTAGAAAACACATAAAAACCCAGATTTTCTCTCTACAACCATGACCAAGGGTCATCTCCTTCACAAATTATAGAAAACCCACTTGGGGTTTTTACACAAAAATTGCAGATACGGGAAAATGGAGATACTACAGAAAACCCGTATGGGGTTTATAAAAAAATGAAAATACATAAATGTTTTCCAAGTTATCATGAGATCTTTGAAGTAATGAACAAAAATGTGAATTTTTTTTTGCATTCTTATGGCCGCGGCCAAAGGGAAAAGAATTTCTTCGAAAACAATGAAAATGACATTCAAAACTCAGCAGCGGCCAAAAGGAACAATTCTTTTACAAAAGAGCAACGAAACCCAACTGGGTTTGTGATCAAGATTGCAAAATACAGAGGAGGTAGACTCAAAAGAAAGAAAAAAACCTGTTCCATTCTACAGGCCACGACCTCATGTAACACCCCTCCACTTTGGATATTTGGATCGGCAGTGTTTTCTTGGTAATGTTTGATTATGCTTATGATGTGACTGTGGAATTTAGTGATTATTTGATCATGAACTGTTTAGTGATGCGCATGTTATATTATGATGTGACGATTGTGTCTAAACATGCTTTGACTTTGGAACTTAATTACTTGCGATCGTGATTGTTAAACGATGTGAAGTTATATGTTGATGTGATGTGATCTTATTCTGATGTTATCTTTATGACATGATTTGGAGTAACTTAGAAGATATCTGATTAAATGATGTTGTATGCTATTGATCATATATTTGATGTTAGATGCGTCAGTTAGTGATACTGTATTGGTGAAAGAGACGAATTGTATCACTCGCTTGTGAGCGCCCTACAATTATGAGATTCCCTCTTCACGGTGTGTTTAATCATATTATATATATATATGTACGTTCGACATGCTCTTTGTTGCAGGTTGGCAGGTACATGACATCGACTCCACCTGGTTTCACAGGTTTAAGCGTGTCCATTTACCAACGGTAATTGATTGGGAGATAGTAGCTAGGTTTTTTGAGCCAAGTCGTCACCCTAGTCATAACGTGTTGTCGGGTTGTTGTCGGGGTTAGTCATTTTAACTTGGCCAGTTTCCCCTTGAGTGTTTATTTAATTTCAAATTTTAAAGTTTATTAAATGCTAGGTGTAGTTTAATTAATGATTAAATGTGTTTAGCTGCAATGTTGAAATGTGATTTATTTTATTGATTTATTTGATGAAATTAATAAAATAATTATTAGGTTATTGATTGATTTGATTAATTAATAAACTATATTTAGTTTATTAATTAATTAGATTAATAGTGATACATTAAACGAAATAGTGATTTTGGCGTTATTGTATATCTAAATTCAAATGAAATTGAAAATAGAAGTTATATTGGATGTTTAGGATTTAATTAAAATCTTGTCTGAATAGTTACGATTAAATTAAAATAAATAATTAAATGCTAATATGTTTAATTCCACTTTTGAAAAATATGGTTGAGAAAATCATTTATTGATAATTTTGAAATGCATATGTTTTATGAGGAATTTGGAAAATGCATAAAGTTGAATTAAAAATTCGAAATTGGGATTTGAATAAAAAAAATTAGAAATATTCCCATGTTTTTAAAATTATATTTTGTGAGTGGGAATTTTAGGGTTTGGAAGAATTTGGGGAAAAACCCTATTTTTTGGACAAGGAATGGAGCTAAGTTTTTATATCTTGCATTTTTTTTTGGGAGAAAATTTTCTGGTGGGTGGTTTTGATTTGGATTGGTGAAGGAGATTGAAGGTGTGCTTGAGCTTGGAATTGAAGAGGAATTGAAGCTCCATTCGAATCTTCAAGTTTGGAGAAAAAAAAACAGGTTCCTCTTGCTCTTGTTTTGTCCATTTCGAAATTACTTTAAATCCTTGTTTTTGATTGTTAAAAATCTTTGTTTGGCTGTGTGTAAACCCTTGAAAGATTGTTTGAATTCAATTTAAACCATGAAAAATTCGTTTCAAAACTTGCATTAGATCTTGGAAGGGATTCAAATGAAAAGGTTTAGTTTATTTATCAATTTGGGGAAAACCCAGAAAAATCCATCTTATTATTTTGCTTGGATTCTTTCTTCTCAATTGTTCTTCAAGAAAATTTGCCCAATTTGGGCTGTGAAATGATATATTCTTATAATAATCATTTATATTTTGCATTTAAATCTTTGCAAGCTAGGGTTTCTCTTTTCAAAATTTATGTGAGAAATTCGTTCTGGTTTTTCTTTTTTTTTACCAGAAGAAAGTTTTGATTTTCGTTTTAAAACGAAATCGAATGAATTTAAAAAAAAAAAAATTTAAAAAAAATTGTGGGGGCTGCCCGCAGCCATCCCCCCCCACCCATGGGGGCGCTAGCTGTGCAGCACTCCCCATGAATGGGGAGGGGGCTGCAAGCAGCCACCACAAGGGTTGCGCCCTTGTGTGAGGCTACGTAGCAACCACATAGGGGTGCGTCCCCTGTTGGGGCTGCAACGCAACCAAAAAGGGCCTTTGGCCTTTAGTTTTATTTTAATAAAATTTTGTTTTATTTAAAACTTTAGTTTAAATTTTGTTTTTTCTTTTATATATTATAATATATATATTTATTATAATATTTATATATTATATATATTGATTTGATATATATGTAATATATACATATTATAATATATATATAAATTATATATATAGAGATTAATTTCAAAATTATATATAGAAATATATATATATTTAATGAATATATATTCCCTCATCTTCCCATTTTATGGTAAAATAAAATAATAGATTGGTTATTTTAAACAAATATATTTAAATCATAATTATATTTAAATGGGTTCTATTTAAATATAATTTATTTAGGGAATTTATTTTGTCACCAAGTCGAAATAAATGGAGTTCTTGTAATCAATCGATTCTATTCAAGAATTTGTTTTGACCGAAAAATCATGGGATTCTAAATAATATTCTATTTGGCATATTTAAATAAGGCTAATTGTTACATTTGAAATTGTTTTTAAATGATCATGTGATTATGACAATTGAGGAAATTGATATTTTAATATATAGATGTAAATTTTTTTTTAAATAGTTGATTTTTAGTAATTATTTAAATGTATATTAAAGACATAATTTGTATATGAAAAATAATAAGGAATTAAACACGATTAATTGAAATATATAAACTATTAGATATATTTTAATTAATGAGGTTTTAAATTATGTTTTGAACGGGAAATCTTAGAATCCTAAATGATATTTATGGGTACGCATTTAAATGATAATTGAATATCGAAAATAGAACTTACTCTAAAATGATTATCGCATTGGTATTGAAGAAATGAAAGTTGATGTTGATCATACGTTTTATTTAGAATATTGAATTCGATTAATTCATTTATTAATTCATGATGTAATATAGATTAAGTGTTTTAATTAAAATTTAGTTAAATTATTGATGCGAATTTGAAATAAAGACTAATTTATTAAATCTAAATGTCTATTTATCAAAACATTCTAAGTATAGAAGACAATTGAGAAACTTAGAGACAATGGATAACTTTGTTCAATCAGTTGGTTCTAATCCTTAATTATGGAACAAAATTGAAGAGTTTAGGATTAACGAATGATTTATTTAAATCAAAGGACTTTATTTGTCAAATGTTGTTTTATTGATAATTTGACTTTGATTAATTATAGATTGATCAAGTAGAGTTGTATTATCGGTTTAAATTCTTTAATGTCGGCAAGAGGATTTATGTATATAATATTTAGTATAATTGATTGGAATATATTTGTGATCAAGAAGAGATGAGTTTTAGTTGATTTATTTAATGCGGAGTTGAGATTAAAACTGAGTTATTTGATCTAAATGGTTATTTACTAAAAGTTTAACTTATAGAACACAGTGGTTAAACTTAGAAGTAACGAATGATTTAATGAATCATATGAGATTGAGTTGTTGACTTATTGCTATAAGATTAATTTATTTAATCCAGATGTCTTACAAATCAAGTGGATTTACTTACAGTATATGATTGTGAAACGTAGAGTGATTGATTGGTTTAATTCCAGTTCGATGATGTTATTTATTAAAATGTCTTGATTTAGAATATGGCTATGAAATTTAGAGTAATTGAATGGTTGATATATATATTTCAACGTCGTGAAAGGAAATGAGTTTATATTGGATCAATGCAAGTCATGAATACTGTGTTTGATTGGATTTAGGAAATCCGAACAGTAGCTCACTTCATTGTCTGAAATGTTCTCAGTGGTTAATTGTTCATCTTTGATGTGTTGTGGAATTAGTGTGAATGTATTGAAAGTCTTCCAGATAGGAGTTCTTTTATCGATATCGGTTGTGGTATGTGAGTCAACCTTTGATGTGTTGTGGAAAATGTGTATAGTTTCACCATATCGTTTTGCTCGGTTTTCATGTACGGGAATGATTTGTGCCTCCTTGGGAATAGGAGAGGGTTTTGTAATTTGTGCCTCCTTGGGAATAGGAGAGGGTTTTGTAATTTGTGCCTCCTTGGGAATAGGAGAAGGTTTTGTAATATGTGTCTCCTTGGATGGAGTGGTTTTGTTATGTTGTTTTCCTCCAGTGTTTGGAGAGGGTCTTAACCTTGTTGCCTCCAGTGCTAGAGTGAGTTCTTGTTTTGTTACCTCTTTGAATGGAGAGGTTGTAATTATCTGGATACCTATTGTGGTTATTACCGTGTGTGTTGTCTTAGGAGAGTGGCTTGCAATGGGGGCCGGCGCACAAAGTGGTGCTAGGATAACCCTTTGTAAGTTGGCTAATTCAGTGATAACTAAATAAACTTTTAGAAGCTTAGGATGCATCAAACATTAAACAAGATTAAGTATGCCTTGCTCATGGACCCAAGGGCTTGTTGTAGACTTGGGATGAGATGGGAAGGCCTGGAATGGCAAGATCATCTATCTCGTCTTCACGAGAGGTATTTGGTTCCGCATGAGTAAGCATGGGTGCCGGGATTTCGGTAGAGGCTACCAGGATAACCCGTGGAGTGGGGGCCGGGGCCTAGCAAGATTCCCAGAGGATAACCCTTGACGAGCTATGCGATGACACTCTTCCTAAGTCAGCAGTTTGTACTTGATATTTGTAACACTCTTGATCTATTCTGTATTTGGAAGCAATGTAACCTATGTTGGTGTTGTGAGAGTCGTATCGTGAGTTGTACGTATGACCTTTCAATTTCATGTGATGTGGTACTTGTATTTATTTCGTATCAGCTTTGTGTAGCCTGTGTCTAGTGGTAGATGGTCTTGTGTAGGAATTCCTTGTTACTATCTCCTAGCACGGAGGGAGTGGAACCTATTGGATTCCACGCGGTTGGGTGGCATGCTTCTTAATTCCATTGGTTCTTCTTCTTGTTCGTATGGTCATGATTTCTAGTTGGAGAGCTCGTGGGAATCAGTTTCTTCTCATGCCTTGTTCTCTCAGGTCTTATTGTATTGTATTACCCCTCAGTTGTTATCAAGGTGGAATTTGTAATATGTATTCTTTTTGTTGGAATTACCTCATTCAGGGAATGAGTGTTGTAATCTTATTGTTTAAATATTGTTAATTGAAATCTTTTGGTATTTTTTATCCTTCGTTGTAAGTTATCTTGTATGGAATGTATGTTGTCTCCTTTCCTTAAGTGATTAATGTTTCGGTTTATATTATTGTTTGTTGTTGTTTGGGTTTTAAAGTAATCTTTGTCTCGTGGCCTTAGAGGTGGTTGGCAATGTGTATTCATCTTACATGTTATTTGTACTTAAACAAAAAAAAAAATTGGTGCATTTAAGTAGTGAATTGCAACTTCCTCTAGGGTTGCGTGGCGGGGCATTACACCTCAATGGTTATTGTGTGTGTGTGAAATGTGGAAAGTTAGTAAATCAACACAAACCTTAATGAAACAAATTATATCAAAGATTCAAAGCAAAGAAGCTACTCTAATTTGCAACAAAATAAATCTTTTGAGAATGTCTCATTGTCCTCTATTCTTAAATATTCCTTTAATCCTTTGGCCCTCAGATTTCTATGTGCACAAAGGCTATTAGAATTCCACTTAAGAAATGAAATTAGTATTCAACATGCTATCCAATTAAATGTCTACATGAAACTATATGCTAACAATGATGATGCTAGATTATTCGAGGTAGATACTATGGTAGTGAGATGGAATAATTCTACATATGCTCAAATGCAAACTATTGAAATGCTAATCTAAAATGCAACTATGATGTAAAAGATGACATAAAATGCAACTATGAAGCAAAGTGTTAATCTAAGATCTAACTATGATGCAAAACATGATGTAAAATGTAACTATAAAACTCCAAAATTCTCCCAAGCTCAAATGATATTGTTGCATGATAACTCTATTCAAAAGTGGATGCAAAATACAATGCCAAAGGGTTGTATTTATATACTTTTCCAAGCATCTTGTGAGGTGGCAATGATCGATGGTCCAGATTAGAACAAGAAGAATGGATGGTGGAGATGGAGAGAATCAAAATGCTGTCCCCTTGACCAAAGACAACATGCCATTTGGATGGAAGAATCTCTTGACCAATGGGAAACATGCCAAATGGATGGAAGATTCAAGTGTGGGAAGAAAAGACCATCTGTTTGAAAATTGGTGGAAGTGTGTGAGGAATAAGCCATGTACTTTTAAAAGTTGATTGAAGATAATTCTAATTAAAAATTAGAATTATTTAATTTCATGTGACCTTGGTGAGGTAGAACAAAAAGTTGTAGACAAGTACTTGAATTCCTAATCGAGATTAGTGAAGATTAATTAAATAAAACAACCTTATGAAAATTTGTTTATTTAATTAATTTAGAAGAATATGATTTTAAATTTGGAGAATTTAGAATATGAAAAATATAAATAGAGAATTTATTTATACGTAGTCAAAATATTAATTAAATAACTAGTATTTAATTAATTAAATGTGATGACCGATTTTAGGTGTATACATTTTGCCCCTCTTTGAAGTAATGTGTTTACACGTTGCTTCAAAGAAAAATTTGATACTGATGCCTAGAAATTTTTTCAATGCCCCAGACATTGATTTTTAGGTACTGATAGATATGTGCCCCCTCGAGAGATAAATCGGTGAATTGTGGAATTTTGATGATTTGGTGATGATTTCAAAATTTTATGATCCATAAACGATTTATCTCCAAAAAAAGAAGATTGAGCCTGCCAAATTGATTAAATGATTAATTGATGCCCTATGTTGCCTCCTTGTGTTTGATGTTTGATGATTGTGTTCAACTGATTGATTTGATGATGTTGATGTGATAGTTGATGATTGACCTCATGATAGGTGAGGGTCAATTATAGATTGATAATTGACCTCATGATAGGTGAGGATCAATGATAGATTGATGATTGACCTCATGATAGTCGAGGTTGATTTTATTGATGAACCTCATGATAGGAGAGGTTGATTTGATTGATGAACCTCATGATAGGTGAGGTTGCATTGATTGATCGATGAACCTCATGATAGGTGAGGTTGCATTGATTGATTGATGAACCTCATGATAGGGAGGTTGATTTGATTGATGAACCTCATGATAGGCAAGGTTGCATTGATGTGATGATGATGATTGACCACATGGTAGGTGAAGGTCAATGATAGATTCTCAATGAGATTTGATCAAAATTTCATTGGAGTTGATTAGATTTGACTGATTGATTGATAAGATTGTTGATTTGCGATATGTTATGATCATAGGAGGATTTTAGAATTCTTCAGTCTCGGGAAACACTTCCTAAAGATGTGGGACATGATTTTGCATCTGGTGTAGGACGATTTAGATATTATTAGTTGATGTGGTTTATCATCCTTGATTGATTGATATGCCCTAGTATAGGATTGATTAATGTATTGAGACTTGATGATGTACCGAGACCTGATGTATACACTGATTCAATTGAGACATTATGATTTCTGCCATTTTTGATGATGTACCTCTCAATATTTGGATATCCTTATACACTTGACATTATTTTGAGGTATATATGATATGCAACGATGATTAGGATCTATGTGTCTATGATTTATGTGATGATGATCATGATGATAATGGCGGATGCATTTACTTTCTATTATGTATGTTGTGTGATGTTCTATATGAAGATGATATGATATGTTATGGATGCAAATGATGATGCAACTGATGTGTTATGATTCTATGATGCTTTATGAATGATGTCTATATGATGTATGTGATGGATCCTATTATGCCAATGAAATGTGATGTATTTGATGTTTTTGTACTATTTTGATGCAAATAAATGATGCAATGAATGGATGAATATTAAATGAAATGATTGTATCATGGATCCTAATTCTATGAGAATGTATGCAATGATGATGCAATGATGATATGATTTTATATGAGGAGTATGTGATATATGCAAATGATGTTTTATGCTATGTGAAATGAATTTGATTATGAAATAATGATATGTGATGAAATGTGATGTTCATATTGATTATGTATGGATGTAATGATAATGAGATATAATGATTAGGTAAATGATGTTTATGATGCTTATATTATGATGATCATGATGATTATGTGATGCAAATAATTATGCAGATGATTGTGTTCTAGGGTCTTAAGCTTAAATGAGTAAATCTATCCAACTTCCAAGAGTTATGAGAAGGTTGTCGTCAGTTGATTCTTTGTTAAATTAAGCTTTCACAAAACTTGACATATTTTCCAATTCTTTTGGAATAATGAAGAGACTCACTCATTTAAGCTTAGTGAACCACTTTCCTAATTCCACTATATGAAATGATTTTGATTATGTAAATGAGATGTGATGTACGTCTTTTTGTATTTTTCTGATGCAAATATTATGATGTGATGCATGGATGGATGAATGATGTTGTAATGTTTTCTAATGTATGAAAATGATGATACAAGTGATATGCAACTAAATGAATTTTTTTTCTAATTGATGATAATGCAAGTGATGTGTAACTATATGAAAATGATGTGTTTTTGGCAATGCCAATTGTACTCAATCCCTTAATGCAAGAGATAACATCATTGTTGCAGCTTTGGAAATCCCATAAATACAGATACAAACAAACATGGATGCACTCTACTCTAACCATGCAAATCTTGTATGCAAAAGTTGTCATTCGTAATAGCTGATTTTTCATGATTTTTATCATCATTAGGCCTTTAAAATGTTGAAAGTGAGTACAAGCATCAATGGTATATTTAGACCATGATGACCTGAGTACTAATTCCATGATGTTTGATAGTGCAAGTTAACACAAGCATCTAAGTATAATTAAACCAAGATGACTTGAGTATTGCTTGCATAAACAGACAAGAGTTAACCATTTTCCTATGCAAATTTAGAATGTTATTAGTAATACTTTGTAGAGCATGCCCCACAACAATTTGCATAGTAATAATGATCAACTCACAGACAATAGACAAAGAAAAATCATATCCTTTCCTAGCTCCTCTAGTTCGATACATCATCGAGGGGATCCAGAGATATGATAACAAAAATCAAAGTTCAACAATTGAACATTTGAGTGTGATGTGATAAACCCATGATTCAGAAGAACATTATCCATTTGAAATTTGCTTTTGATTTGATTGATTTGGCTATTTGATTTGGATGGTTGATGTGCTCATGTTTGTGTGATTGATGTTCAATGTTGGGTGGCACTATGATCATTGATTTGGGGTTGTGTTGTACCACTGTTGTTTGTCTGTTGGTTCAAGCTCAAAGTGTATTGCCCCCAATGAGTTCAAGATTTTTCCCCCAGTCTAGGGTGAGACACGATCGCGATGCCAAGATATGTACATGGAGCTTTCTAAGGATAGGTATATGGATGACGAAAGTGAAAGGCGAAAGCGAATGGTTGACATGCTCAAATAGATGGAAAAGCTAACCTATCACAAATAGTGCTTGTTGCCAGGTTTTCACTACTTGTTTTTATTGCACTTTTTCAGAATTTATGATCTTTTTTATTATTTTTTATTTTTTTATATTTTTCTCTTTTTTTTATTTTGTTTTGGATTTTAGATCTTTTTATTTTTTTGTATTTTTCTAGGACTTTTTTTTTTTGGATTTTCTCGGGATATTTAAGATGGAATGAGATGATATGACTGATTGAAGGAACAAGATTCCCCACAAAAGAGGTAATGCAACCATGGATAAATGATAGATCAAAATGAAAGATTCACTGCAAAACATGTCACACAAGCAATATATCTCTTGTCGAAAGATGATAATGGTTGATTGATTAAGATGCCAAGAATGATTGATTCCATAAGGAATGATGATGATAAGTACTTAGGATTACTGATTTCCTCTAAGTATGATAAGATTGATGATTGTTGATGATTGATTGACAAAAGATATGAGGATTGGATAATGTTTTACAACTAGGCTCAAATATTATTTGCATGATAATATTTGAGGTTGCAAAGGGAAATGATGACATGGATTTTGATAAGGTAGGAGATATGGAATGGAGGAAAGTGAGGATAAAGATAATGAATGGGATGATCAAGATCAACTAGATAAGATATAGACACAAGGCCCAAGTACTTTGCCCCTAATCCTCATCAAGACCAAGGATGAGAAGAAAGGATGTATTTAGAAAGAATGATGGGATATGGATAAGGTGAAAGATATGGTATGAAAGGTATGGATAAATCCTATAGGATAAGATAAATGATGTTCAAGAAGATCCTTAAATTTGTCAAGATCAAAGGTGGAAATGTGGAAGATAATATACACATGATAGGAAGATAGAAGAAGAACATAAGCATCAAGTTTCACGACCAAATGTCCCTTTAATAAACCATGGCAATAGGGATTAGACTCATAAATGTTGGCCTATCAAAGGTATGATGGAAGAACTAAGGACTTATCCAAAGGTTTAGATTAAAGGAGAAAAACGGGGGATGAATGTTGGGTAATGGATAGGAGGTGGGGAGACTTGTTGATGGATAGATGGAAAGGATTGCAAGGTCAACATTGGCACACACCTTGAAGGATGGTGGAGTGATGGAGGAAAAATGGATTTGGAAGGTGATAAGTTTTTAGATGACAAATTGGATGAAGCTTTTGGATTAGCAAATTTGGATGCCAATTTAGATTTTATTGCTTCTACGAGACTTTTTGGAATCCACATGACTTTTGAATTTGATTTTTGCTTTGTGGGCCTTTGTGGCCTTTGAGATTTTTCTTTTTGCTTTATGGACCTTTGTGGTCTTAGGAAATTTTCCTTTTGTTTTGATGTGCCTTTGTGGCCTTTTGAAATTTCCTTTTGATTTATGGACCTTTGTTGTCTTGAATTTTTTTCTTTTTGCTTTGATGGGCCTTTGTGGCCTTTTTTATTCTTCCTTTGATTTTGGATCAAATTTTATTTTATTTTTGCATGCCTCTTTGAGGAGACATGTTGATCCTTTGACACATGTGTATTTTGATATAGAATCTTTTGACATTTGGCACCAAAATTTCTTCTAGGAGCAATAGGAGAGATAGATAGAGATGAATGGTATGGAGGTATCATGGATGAGTTGAGAGAGGTAGAATTTTGAAAGGGCATCAAGGATGTGTTCCTTTGTTGTTCTTGGGGAATAGGATATGGACCTAGGATAGATGGAAGGTTTGATGAAATAGGATGAGGAACTAAGATAGATGGAAGGTTTGGTGGATTAGGGTGAGGATCTAAGATAGATGGTAGGTTTGATGGACTAGGAAACTTAGGTGTATAACCAAGGCCATGGTAATATGGGTTTTCTTAAGAAAAAGGGGTTCTAGGATACCTTGTTCATGAAGGCCTAATCCTTTGCCTTTGTAGTTCATACTTTGACACATTTGTTTACCAATGGGATATGTATTGTTTGTGAAACAAGATGCAAGTCCATTTTGGGGAGGATATGATATGGATGAAAGGATAGGTGTTGGAAATAAACCGGAGCGGTTAAAGGTGGAAGATCCCAATTTGTAGGTGTGGGGTTCATGGATAGCTTGTATAGGTGTGATAGGATCTTGACATGGGGATGATGGGATGTTTTCATCTTGACTTGGAAAAGGATCATGAGGTGTAGGAGATGGAGTAGCTTTCTCTTTATTAGGTGTGGAATCATCATGAAGTGGTATGGAAGGCATATCTTGATCTTGAGAAGGATGAACATCCCCATGAAATGAAGGGGTATCCTTCCATGGAAGCATATCTTGATCTTGATGAGGAAGGGAATCATGAGATTTTGTAGAAAGTATATCTTGATCATTGGATGGTAGGACATCATTAGATAGGATGGAATAATTATCATTCTCCTGGGATGCAATGGAATCTTGAGATGGTATGGATTCATCAGATGGAGTGGAAGGAGGACTTGGAAGTATACTTTTCTCTTAAGATGGAAAGGAATCATTGTAGATGAAAAGTGAAAGGAGGGAATCATCATAGAATTATTGAGAGATTCGGTCTCGGTCAAAGATTGGAAGAACTTGTGGAATTTTGGTATAATTGGATGAAGTGGAAAGAATGTTTTGATCTTGAGATGTAGAGGAGTCTATGACAACATGGTTTAGACTGAGAGATTGACAAGAATCATTGGATATAGAAGATATTATAGAAGAAGGTGGTTGGATGGAATCATTAACTTGGGTGAAAGAATCATGAGATATATTTTGGCTTATGGGAGATAGATGCATGGCATGGTAAGATTGTTCAATATCATTTATGTTTGAGGATTGAGATTTGGGCTTCTGATTTAACTTTTTCAAGAATTCAAAGAAATTGAATTTGGATGATGTAGTTGTTGGTGGAAAAGGTTTCATGTCCAGATTTCTGTCAAAGGAATAAGAACAAATGTCTGGGAGAAAATATCTATCTGTGGTTTCTCTTTGTATGTCTTGGAGTTGTTGTTGAAGGTTTTTCATTTGATGAGCTAAAGCATTCAATTGATCCTCATCTATTTCAGCCATGGTGGTTTGAGTTTCAATTTCTTGTTCTTTGAGTTTATGCTTTTTGGGGTCTTGTTAAAATGGGCATACAAGTGTTATAGTTTTCACTAAAATTTTGATCTTTGTTTGGAGGAGTGCCAAGGATAAAAACTAAGTGAAATAGAATGACAAATTCTAATGAGACTAAGTTCTATTTTACTATATAGCTTCATTTCATGATGAGAGGATGATAAATCCCGATGATGAAACTAGGCTTAATAACCAAAGGTGTGATAAATTTGATGATTTTGGCACTTTGAGATGTTATATCTTTGTTCAGGTTGGAAAATTCCACTTGTAGAGGTCAATTTTAACAAGTTTATATTCTAAGGTATCTAAGGAATGATTTTGGACTTGAGAGAATTCTAAAATTTTGGGTTCAAACTGTGAAACTGAAGACAAATTTTCTTCCTATACGAGATGCTCAAATCTTTAGAAAAGTCTTGGATTTTGACAATAGTAAAATGAATACAAGTTGGGATTGATCTTTGAAGCTCTTATGTAGAAATTGAAGACCAATCTCTCTCTAAATTCATAGAGTGTTGAGAGACATTTTTGATGTTCTTTTGGACTAAGAACTTTGGACTTTGGTTTTCAGATTTTAATCTTTCATGAAATCATTTGATAAAGCACATGTTTAGACTTTTTTGTACCTGAGGAATGGTTGAATACTATTGAGGATTCATGGGAATGAGACTGACTATCAAACAGGAGATGAACTTAGGCTACTAGTTTTGTGGTCTGCAAAATGTGCCAAAACAGAGACAAAATAAGCTAGAACAAGTGAAAAATGTGCCAAAACTAGTGCAAAATGTGCTAGAACATGTGCAAAATGCACCATAACTAGTGCAAAATGTGTCAGAATAGGTACAAAATGTGCCAAAACTAATGCAAAATGCACCAGAATAGGTGCAAAATGCACCAAAACTAGTGCAAAATGCACTAGAATAGGTACAAGATGTGCCAGAAGGTAGCCAATATGTGCTAGAAAGTTTACAAGATGTGCCAAATTGGGAGAATAACATTGTTTCTTGGAAGTTTGTCTGATTCTTCAGATTTTCCAGTTAGAGACTTGGTTGTTTTGATGAATGTTTCTCTGAATCAAGGTTTTCACTTTCAACATGTGATGTTTGTGATTGAAATTGGTTCAAAAACACATTGGTAAAGACACATCAAACATTTACAATCCTAAGGTTGTGAAAGACTGTATTCTTTTGGATTCCACGCGGGTTTTACCACTGCACTTATTCTTAGCGGATGATTAGATACTTGAACCCACTAGCTCCCCTCCACAACACTCACTTCTACGAGGCAACCAAGCATCAATACCCATGAATCTCCCATGGCATATTTCTCATCTCTACTAAAAATTGTGAGAATGTGGATGCCTTTGCAATGATCGTTGTTGCACCAAAGAATAGATAAAGGTTTCTGGCCAAACTATAACAAGGTTTCTAGTATGGACATTCCATTCATGGGGGATAATCCATGTGGCGAGAGACCATTGTTTCCCTTCTCGTCGTAACTATCCTCGTG
Organism: Sequoia sempervirens; assembly: GCA_007258455.2. NCBI lineage: Eukaryota > Viridiplantae > Streptophyta > Pinopsida > Cupressales > Cupressaceae > Sequoia > Sequoia sempervirens. The sequence goes on from VDFB02281492.1 coordinate 1,056,221,913, forward strand.
ATACTTGACTTTGTTCAAGTACCCACATTTATATCTTGGTTGGAAGTCATTTGGATTTAGCGTGTTACCGGTTGGGTCGTTCCCTTAGGTGATTAATTTTTCCCACAAGGCAAGTCCTCTAAGATAAACAAAATCAAGCAAGTATACCCATAGTTCTATCAATCTTTGTTTTGTGTAAACAAAGAGAGAACACATGCGATATACTCAACTCACACTCACACACAAAAAGTGAATGGGCCTATCTTTTTTATCACCTAGTTAAGGGGAGAGCATATGCCTACCATCCATCAAGCACAAAAGACATGGTGTTCATTAACCTTTTAATTAAGCTATGTTCCTAACTTAACCAAAAGGAAACAATTAAATCACTTCCAGACCCTGCAATATGTTAGTAGTTTATGTTTGAGTCTTTGACAGCGAATGTGGGAAACTTGCAAAACAAAAACACAGAGTACTAGCCTTTGGATTTAGTGAAAAATAGGGAAACTACAAAATGCGCTAGAACAGAGACAAAATGCGCCAATCTAGAAGAAAAATGTGCCAAAACACATGCAATATGCGCCAAAACTCATGCAAGATGTGCTAAAACTCAAAAACCATGTTTTGGAACCCTAGTGAACTTTTCTGGAAACTTGCAAAATGCGCCATTTCTCATGAAATATGCACTAGAGCAGGTGAAAAATGCGCCACAGAAACAACAAAATGTGCCAAAACACTCACGTCTGAACTTGAGAACATAAATTTTCTAGAATGTTAAAAAAAATGGGGCAAGGCCCCACGGTGGGTGCCATTTTGTGTGTGTGTGAAATGTGGAAAGTTAGTAAATCAACACAAACCTTAATGAAACGAATTATATCAAAGATTCAAAGCAAAGAAGCTACTCTAATTTGAAACAAAATAAATCTTTTGAGAACGTCTCATTGTCCTCTATTCTTAAAGATTTCTTTAACCCTTTGGCCCTTAGATTTCTATGTGCACAAAGGCTATTAGAATGACACTTAAGAAACGAGATTAGTATTCAACATGCAAGCCAATTAAATGCCTACATGAAACTATATGCTAACAATGATGATGAATACTATGATGAATGGATGATGATGCTAGATTATTCGAGGTAGATACTATGGTAGTGAGATGGAATGATTCTACATATGCTCAAATGCAAACTATTGAAATGCTAATCTAAAATGCAACTATGATGCAAAGGATGACATAAAATGCAACTATGAAGCAAAGTGTTAATCTAAGATCTAACTATGATGTAAAACATGATGTAAAATGTAACTATAAGACTCCAAAATGCTCCCAAGCTCAAACGATATTGTTGCATGATAACTCTATTCAAAAGTGGATTCAAAATACAATTCCAAAGGGTTGTATTTATATCCTTTTCGAAGCATCTTGTGAGGTGGCAATGATCGATGGTCCATATTAGAACAAGAAGAATGGATGGTGGAGATGGAGAGAATCAAGATGTTGTCCCCCTAACCAAAGACAACATGCCATTTGGATGGAAGAATCTCTTGACCAATGGGTAACATGCCAAATGGATGGGAGATTCAAGTGTGGGAAGAAAAGACCATCTGTTTGAAAATTGGTGGAAGTGTGTGAGGAATAATCCTTATTTTTTTAAAAGTTGATTGAAGATAATTCTAATTAAAAATTAGAATTATTTAATTTCATGTGACCTTGGTGAGGTAGCACAAAAAGTTGTAGACATGTGCTTGAATTCCTAATTGAGATTAGTAAAGATTAATTAAATAAAACAAGCTTATGTAAATTTGTTTATTTAATTAATTTAGAAGAATATGATTTTAGATTTGGAGAATTTAGAATATGAACAATATAAATAAATTGAGATTTTTTTATTTATTTTTATTCAAGGGGTAAATGCTTTTGACCGGAGCTATGAACCGGATACAACCATTCAACAATACCATCCCAATGGGGTTTGAACCATGGTGGCAAGAACAACAATGCCACCAATAAACCATCATACCATGCCAATACCGGCTAAATTGAGAATTTATTTATACATAGTCAAAATATTAATTAAATAACTAGTACTTAATTAATTAAATGTGATGACCGATTTTAGGTGTATACAGTTATTTTCTTCACAAAACAATAGCAAGATATTGGGTTTTCTTTCTTAAATCAAAGATGCAGAAGAAAAACAACATTCTTTGCTTTATTCTTCAATAATGAAGGCTCGAAATGAGCTCTTTTGCTCAAAATATGAAAAGAATGGGTCTGAGTGGAGCTTACTTGAGCAAAGAATCACTCATTTTTATTGATTGTGCAGGCTTTTGTTAGTTAAGAAACCTTCATTCGAGCTTCAGAGAGTCTCAACAATGGTGGCTAAGGTAAATGAAAACCACAAAAGACATAAAGCACAATAAGTTCATCAGAAAATGCTACAGGCCATAGCCTAAAATGCATGAGATGGCTCCAAAAAAGTGAAAAAACACAGTTTTGATACAAAAGAATGCATTTACCTTTGATTCCATGCATTTTTCATAAAAAAATTGTCAAGAATCGGCCAAAGAATCTCCATTTTCTGTGCAAATTCCAAACCCTCATGGCGGCATGGTCACTTTCTAGAATGCTCGATGGTGAAAATGATGCTCTTTTGACATTTTTTCTATATTTTGTTGCTTAGGGTTAAAACCCTATTCTTGGGAATGGCCGATGGTATTTTTTTTCCCATTCTTTGAAAAATTTGAAACACATTAAAATGTGGTGGGGGTTGAATGGTGACTTAGGAATTTTTATGCCTTATGTTTATTGCCTTGTCAAAAATTGCTAAGTATTTCAATATGAGACATGTGAAATATGCCTTGCCCTTTAAAATGTGATATGCCTTGAAAACCTTCAAATGTGCCTTCCAAGAAGTGTGGAAGCCTTTTATGATCATGTAGGATGAAATTTGAACCTTTATTTTTCCTTGAGAAATCAGAGATGTTGACCAAGTGTGTGGCCTTGGAGTGCAGAATGAGGAAAATGAAGATGATCAAGTGCCTTGGGAGGTTTTGACTTTGTTTAATGCTTTTGAAAGCATTTTGATATTGCATTATATTTTTGCATTTTGTTTCAAAGTATGAAAACATCATTTATGTGATTTTCTAATCACTTTGATATTATTCATATGCAAATATAATGTAATTTAATATTGATGGCGGGGCCTTTTGCATTGCCTTTGAAATGAAAAGTGATTTGTTTAAGTGATGGATTATAAATCACTTAAACAGATTATCTTGTCTTAATGAAAATTAGTGCCTTGTGTTTTCAAAACACACATATTGCATGGGTCAAGGTTGGGAGACAAAATGATGACTTTTAGACATGAGGAGAGTGTGTGAATGGTGCATTTGACTGTTTTGGAGAAACATGTGCTATTTTGGAGGCTGTTTTGTCACACTTTTGGCATGACTATGGTCTTGGCTTGACCTTGGACCATTTGGAGGACTTTTTGGAGTGATTTTAGAAGGTTCTTTTTTGGCCTCATTGCTGCATTTGACTAAGACCTTCTAGATGGACATGTGTGAGGGGTTTTGATGGGTTTTGCTTAAGTAACTTCATTTTGGAATTTTGAAGTTAGTTCTTTCTTTCCAGTAGAGTGATAGCTTTGGTTTTTGGAGTTATTTTTCAGCATGGAGCAGTATTGTAACTTAGATGGATTGTTATACAGTGAGTAACTTTGAATCAATAAAATAGAGCATTTTACCTTCTCATTTCATGTTTCATAGTATGTTGTTAGTGATTGATCAGTTTGTTTTGTGAAATTTATCTTTCCTTACAAACTTGTCTCATGTTTAGGAATCTGTTTAGCAAAAAATACATGTTAACAAGTTATAAGTTGTGTTAGTTAATAGTGTTGTTAGTTGTGAGACCTTTTGTTTCCTTCTAAAAGTCTTGTTCAAAAACCTTCTTATAAATTATTTATGTGAAATGCATGTGAAAATGAGTTGTGTAAGTAGATTTTTATGATATTGTTTTGAATGTGATAGGATGTTATCAATTCCTAGTTGGTTTTGGTGTACCACCTTAGGTATTTTCAGTTAATGTTCATTTTTTATGCACTTCTTACCCTTTACCTCAGAAATCAGTAGTTAGGTGGCATCAAAGGGGAAGCCAACTCATAATTTGGAGGTTTGCTTTTGAATAGGACACCCACAACCTGAAAGCAGTCCCATGTTACATCCAAACCTGCTTAGTTCTTTCATAGATTGGAATTAGGGGTGCAGATTTGGATCACTAATAGCTACCTTTGTTTTTATTATTATTATTTTTGTTTCACCAGGCATTGAGTTTAATATTTACTTGCCAGTATTAATTGTTGAAAGAAATCAATGATATAAGTTATTAGAAAAACCTACTACCCACGCAAGGGAGGTGTGAAGGGAGAACTGACATCCCCAAAATTTGTGCGTATTTAAGCTTTGTACTAAAATACCATTGGTGATTGGCGTACAAACTGACAAGGCATGACTAAAGTATAGTGTAAATTAGAGGGAGGGTAACCAAAGATGACTAATTTTTTGTACTGCATATGCCTTTCTGCAACTATCCAAATACACCAAAGAGCTCTATAGATTCTACACATTCTAATTTTTGTTGTATGAAATTTTCATTTGTGCTCGAGCTAGAATGGGAGAGAGAAGAGTGGAGAGCTGGGAATTAGCATGTCCTATTGATCTACGTGGGTATTTGACCAAAGGGCATCTCCCTCCCTATTGATCCTTTAGATCACCCATTGTGGCTAGTCATCTTGGAAGAGGAAAAGGGAGGGAACGACTATAGCTCAACATGTTGTATATAAATATACTTTAAAGTGATTAGATGGAACAATACCATTTAGAATCTCGCAACCCACTGTAAGTCTCACATAGGATATTAGCATTATCATACGTCTTTATAAAATTATGTTTAGTTTTCCATATTTTTACCAGTGGTTTACAAATGTCAATGACAATATTTCCCTAATTCCACGATATACTATTTATGACTGCGAGACAATCTTGGAGGGACTCAAATATAATGCATCCAAATTTTAGTAGAGAAAGTTATATGGAATAGTATTAATATAGAATAGGTGGTAATGGTATCTTAGTTTTTCTTTACTTAGCACATTCATTATTCATGAGTCCTGAACCTTTCCTAAATGTGGCTTAGCATATTGGTAATGAGATGCAACTGTATGAACCCTGTATTTAGCCTATTTTTCCTTCCATCTTGAACCCCCTTTTTTTTCTCTTATATTTCTTTCTTTATTTACTTTTGAATATGGCATAATTCTTTTGTCAATAAACTAAATTTCCATATACGTGAAATCACCTAGCTATGCCCACACTAACATGAGAGGTACAATTCGATTTGCATTCTTCCTTCCACTATATGCAAACTTGTAGATTTATTCATAACTTTATACTCATAACAGAGTATTTTCTTTTGACAGAATAATAAGATGTATTTTTTTTTTAAACCCAAAATATCCTATATTTATTTAGGATGGATATGCTAAGCACAAATTGCAAACAAATATATTCATACGTAAACTCTTAATTGGAATTACTCTAAACATAGGTAATTTAGATTACCTTCTATATTTTCATCTTTCTTCCCTTTCAACATCTAAGAATACCTTATTTTTCACATGAAATTTCCATTACATAATACTAAATCCCTTTCTCATTTCAACAAATAAATGAATACATACTCTCTTTTTTGTTTTTTTTGCAAGCACATAGAATACTTACTTTATTGCAAATACAAAAGATAATACTAATAGACTAATGTCATATTTTCTTTTTCTTCTCTTTTTTTTTCAAAAGAAATTCCTTCTTATACCCATGCATCACTTTGAGTACAAGCTTCATAACAACCATGCACCAATTCCATTATCTAAGTTTACATATTACAGATAAATTATAAAAATAATAATAAAGGACACACAACTAGTTAAGGCTTGCTCTCCACCCTATCGTAATGGCATCATGGAGCCTTGTAGGCTCTAGCCATACCCTCAAGCAAGGAATTCTTTTAGCTCCATGAGGATAAATGAAGTATTTTTTTTTCCAAAATGGATAAAATAGCATAGCACCTAGCTACATGGATCTGGTCTCTTCACTCTTCATATTCAACAATATACATACCATCATTCAACCATCTTTCAACAATTAAAACAAGTAAAATGGAAGTATGGAAGAACTTATCTCTTCTCTTTAGATGAGGGGAATTGACCTCTTCTATCCTTCCTTTCCTTTCCTAGCCAAGCTATCCTGATCACTATCTCCCAAGAGGGAGGACCCCTCTCCTCTCCAAATCTTTTTTTCTATCTCAACTAAAATTCTCCAAAAGGAGAAGTGGGTAACACCCCACTCCTTCTTCCCTCGCAAAATATATAGAAGCTTCAACTTGTATCCTTTGGGTGGGAGGTGTGGAATGTACCTACCTCCATCAATGAGGATCTTTCCTTATTAAAGAGGAAACATGCATTTGGACAACCCATTCTAACATACCATCCCATCCTCACCTAAAAAATCGTCACTCACCATAATGACGACTTTTCAGGGGTCAAATCATGTCCTAGGGACACTATTGCATGCCCACTTGACCCCTACCATTAGGGTATATAACCTAGGGGGTTTAATTTTGCTTTCCAACCAAGGAAAATGACCAACAACCCACTTTAAAAGCCCATTTAAGGTCCTATCCGAATTTCAACTTGGATAATGGTTTCTAAACCTCAAACCCAACTTAAATCTCACATGACACACAAATAAATACCCTTCTCACCCCAAAATATAAATTATCCCATTTTACATCAACCTTCACCACCCTACTCTACAATCATATTAACTTTATATCTTTCCAAGGCCCGAAAAGGGGGTCACATTCATAACCACAAGAAGATGTCATTTGATCTACTCCATGTTCTTCCTTTCTTGTACTAGTACTCCACTTTCTTGCACATTTCCAATGCAATTGTAAGAACAATCTCATACCATATTAAATTGGTAGCTAAACTAATATATTTAATTGTACAACAAGTACATTAACAATTTTAATTCATATTCTCATTTACAATTCTATAACACTTTCACGACGGTGATAATACAAAAATATCAAGGAGGAATACAAGAAAATGGTCACCCCATCACATTATTTATTGTCTGTAGTACAACTTACCATCTATTTATGGAAACATATATCAAACTATTTTTAGCATTAATCATATGCAAGCAGGGGTCTTACATAGTCTTGGCACAATGGTATGTGAAAACCTAAACTTGTTTGATATTTATTTGAAAAAATTATTTCATTTGACAAGTGTAGAACTCAATGTTAGCATGGGTTATTAGCTACGAATATTTAGAAAAATAAAGTAGTGACTAAGTGGGTAGCTAGAACTTGTTGGGAGCATGTTGTAATACCACAATCAATAAGAGTTACACAAATACATTTTAGATGAGTATATAAGAGTGCTACCCATGTGGATAACTAGTGTCATAATCAACACAAAAATGGGAAGATAAAGGAAATAATTAATAGAATATCTAGTTCATTGGGGAAATCTACCTACAAAGGCTACTACTAAGAAAAAATTAGGTGACTTGAGGATTCTAAAGTTCAATTTCTTGATGGAAAACAATTTTGGGAAGTGCAAACTTATAATCTTCCCTTTCCTATCAATTTGAGTTTGTTAAAAAAGTGTCAATCCTTATATCTAAAGAGTCATACCAAGGCCTAAGTATGGTTTTTCATCATTCCCCATATACCTACCAATGTGTTAGAAGTGATAAAGGTCTCATATTTTCTAAGCATGGGGTATTTTTGGTCATATCTCTAAGTGTGTACAAGTTGCTAGACTTTTAGAGTTCATCATACCAACATGCCTTTATGACTAAGTCTAATACATTCATGGTTTTTGCTAAAATTTCATACTTTACCATCCATGCATGTCTCTCACCCAAACTCTAATCCCTAACCAATGGTAAGCTTCATGTAGTATGCCCAACCTTTGAGCTTTGACATTCTTGCCTATTTACATTGTTCACCTCACCTATGCTCCAATATGACACAAAAGCACCATTAATGCCAAATTTGATTGAATGAATTCTCAGAAAGTGGTTATCATTTTGAGAAACATTATTTTAACTTAAAGGAATGGGGTCTGTGCAGGATCATGGGGGGCCAAATAGTGGTGATGCAACAAAAAAAATGTAAAATGAGGAAGTGAAAAGCACAAAAATCTTGTTTGAATTTTTGGTTGGGTTAGTAAAAAGTACATTTTGCTAAAGTAAAGACCGAAGCAAAATGGATATCCATTATTAATAGATATCCACTTTTAAAAAAATGGATATACATTAATAACGGATATCAGTTACCTAGCTTTAACAATGAAGTTTATCAGATATCTGTTATTGGAATATCACAATTCTGAGTACATGTATACAATATAATAATATAATATATTTTTATATTATTATACATATTACATGATATTATATTAGATAATACTATATATATTATTATTAATATTAATATATTTATTAATATCATTAATATATATCAATATATCATATATATATTAATATGATATATAATACATAATATATATAATATCACATATAATATATATATAATATGTATATTAATATATCTCATATTTTTAAAAATTACAAAGCTCTTAGAAACCAATATCCATTTTTTGTGTTATAAATAAAACAAAAAGAGGTCGTGAACAATCATTTTCACAGTGACTGTTCGCGATAGGGAGCAAAAATTGAATATTAGAAACAACTAATATTCGTTCTCAAGAAATTTTCTTGCAATTCCAAGCATTTCCTATCGATTTTTTCATCAAAAGGGTATGTTAAAATATATATTTTTGGATTAGTAGTTTATATGTTTTTAAACAAAATATTAGGTTTTTTGGTTAAAATTTTAGGAATTAGTTGAAAACTATGTTAATTTATAAATTTTTAATTTACAACAGGGTTTAAATGGCACAAGATTTAGCAAACCCTCCTTCAGTTCAAGGCCTAATTGAAATAAATATTACAGAATTGAGAAACATTGTTGAGAGATATTGTACCCACCAACATTTGCGATCAATCACACTGAATATAGAGGCCATAAGCAATCATGTTTGGGACATCACTAGGAAACATGCTTCATTTCAAGAATGGAGATATCATAAGGTTAGAATATGCAAATGGTTTAGGGTATGATGACATTAAAATATTAGAAATATATAAAGCCGCTTTATCCCAACATTTTTTGGATCGAAGAATAGGACAAAATGTTGGTTTATGCAAACCAAAATTTTCCATCAAATGGTGCACCCATCAGGGCATAATTGCAAAATTTTGGGATAGTTGGTGGATGGTTTTTGATAAACCATCCAACAACAATCTTGATGTCCCTCTATACTTTCTCCACAAATTATATGTGGAATTTATTTTAGGAAGACATGTCAATTATTTTGATTTTAGGCATTTTCAAGGAGTGAGTAAGGGTATGCCCCAACATAGACCTAAGGCAATGTGTATTGTGCAAGGTCCCTATGTTCCCCCTTGTTATATTCCTCCCCCACCTCCATCACCCCATCTAGACGTTGTTGCCAATGCAACCCATCATAGTCTCTTGGCCATACACTCTTTGAACAACCATTTGATTACACACTCATCACAGTTTGCTTAGCTTCCATAGGATGGCACTCCTCGTGCTTCAATTGATACTAGTGCAGAATCATCATATAGGAATGTTTGTGTGCCTCATTAGTGTACTACATTTAGGCATACATGTCTAGGTCCTACGAGAGATACAGATGAGCCTCCCCTCGAAACATCTGAGTATGAGGTGCATGATGTGTCACTTGGAGGAGATGAGGCACCAATGCATACTATAAATGCATAAAAATATCCTCATAATCATCTTTATCCATTGCATATTTCATTCATTCATTTGCATAAATCATTAATCCACTTCACTTTAACCATTTGCATAATCAAACATTAATCTATTTGCATATCCCATTTATCCAATTCATTAAATCATTAAAATATTTCACATATTCATTAATTTATCCATTTCATTTATTTACCATTTGCATGCATTTCTTCCTTTCACTCTTTTAATCCCACATTCTTCCCGAAATGTGGATTCACCCATGAGGACATCTATATAAGATTGCTTCCTCGTCACTTTTCAGACAACTCCAATCTCATTTTGATCAAAATCCATTCTACATAGCCTCTTGTGCTTTTGCTACAAAAATTTGAGAGAAAAGACAAGATCTTGTAGATAGGATAACAATGGAGTGATTTTCCTTTTTGAATGCATTTGCTTTGATTTCTTAGAATTAGTATTTCTTTTCTTGCATTTGTGTTCATTTGTAAATACTTCATTGATATGATGTTGAATGCATGTTGATTCACATTTGTGAATTCAAGGTTTTCATTTTCAGCATCATACAAATGGTGAACCTGACGTGAATGAATATTTTAATGGTTTTGTAGATTCATTAGTTTTCATTTACAGAATTAAAGTTACAACGAGGCTTTATGTTAATTATTTTTGTGTATTCATCCTCATTTATCATAAATGCTTTCCAAATAAATCCAGTCTATTATTTTGTGGATGTTTCTTCTAGAGCTATCATAATTTGTGAACCTAGTTTACTGGTTCCTTGTTGACAGGTGTGAGTTAAGAATCGTTGCTTTTTTCACGTTGGTTCTTCCTTAAATATTTCTCGAATTTCTCTCCTTTCAATCGGATCTATTATACGCAACTTTTTCTACATTTGTTTCATTCACCCACATTTTCCATCATTCCAAAGTATCAACAAAACCGCATTCCAGAAAACTTAAATGGAAACATCCTCTGTTCTAATTCCAAACTATTCCAAATTTGTATTTTTTCAATCCCTGCGGCTTAATCATTGTTCTCCACCATTACCCAGATGAAGCCTTGCAGATGAAATCCCTCGTACCTCCTTTAAACCCATGATTTCCCAGCAACCTCAACATGTTTTAAATGCAAACTTGTTTCCCTTCCTCTTAAAGACCATCAGATATATTGGGGTAGATGCTTTGTGGCTTTGATAATATCTCATACAATCGTTGAAGGGTAAAATTGAGGACTTTCAACAAACCAATCAAGAGCTTCCTCAAGCTTGCTAACTAATTCTACACCTCTCCCTCAACTTAGAATATTTTTTTTTGATCTTCTCACTATAATGCCCCAGATTTGTTATAAACTCGGCTAAAACTTTATTTGCAGGAACCAAGTACACTTCAAGCTCTTCACACACCTTAGAAAGTAGTGATAAGTACTCTAGTCTCTTCCTTCCATTTTTTTTATCCATCTCCATTCTGCAATTTAACAATTAAAAGAAAACCCACTTTTATCATTGCTTTGTTGAACCGACCGATTGGGATGAAACCTTGGCTAATGAAGATACTGCTCACCAAAATGAAACCCTAGTTTCTCACGATTATGCTTTTCTCCTCCCTCAAATCTATGATATGATACATCTCTGAAATAATGTATACAAGAGAAAACAAAGTTTTTCATATGTAATAATACCTCTGCCTTTTTTTGTCTGCTAGCAGAGGTTCCTAGAGGTGGCTATCAAGTTTAGACTTTTACTTCAAATTAAATTTAGATTTTAAGTTTCTAATTTAGTTTAGATTTAAAAAAGATCTAATTTACATTTTAGATTTTAAAGTTACTAATTTAATTTATATTAAAAGTTTCTAATTTAGTTTAAAAGTTTTTGATTTAGTTTAGATTCTAATTTTTAATTTAGTTTAGATTTTTAGTTTCTAATTTAGTTTAGTTTGTAAATTTGTAAATTAGTTTTTTTTTTTAATTTTCTAATTTAGTTCAGTTTTTTTAATTTCTAAATTTAGTTTATTTTTTAATTTTCTAAATTAGTTTAGTCTTTAACTTTCTAATTTAGTTTAGTTTTTTAACCTCTTGTGCTAACTAGGGTTTTGTAGCTTTTCATTGGTCTAAGACATCTTTGAGAAACTATGAATGGGCGGTTTTGCATATTTTTGTGTGTCCAAGACTTTATTATGAAACTAGTAAATCTTGTTTGCTTTAGAGTAGATCACACTTCAATGGGTGCTTAAAAAGAACAACTGTCTTTTTCACATAGATTTAACTAGGGGGTTAATAAACCACTATTTTTCGTGCTTGTAAGATGGTAGGTGTATGCTCTCACCTTGTACAAACTCGGTGATCAGAAACCAGACCCATCTATTTCTGTGTTTACCCCTTAGAGGGCTTGCCACCCCACTTTGAAAGGTGGGAATAACCCAAACAATAACGGGATAAATCCAAGCTCTTTCGAACCGCTATATAAATGTGTGGTTGCCATGACAATTGCAATCAATGGGAAGTGGTACATGATAGCTCTCCCCTAGTATCTTTATGATGTGAAAATCCCTTGTTCTAAGGGTTGGGAGACCTCTCAAGGGAGTTTATCATAGTATCCCCTGAACCGGATTCCCTTACTAGAAACCTTTTTGTAGAAATACAAAATCCTTCTATTTGCTGGCGCAGGAGGTCAAAAAATTCAAATAGAGATAGAAAATTCCTCTTTGGGGAATTTAGAGTTTGGTGTATCTAAGAAGTGAGTGTCATGGAGGGGAGCCAGTGTCACCAAACTCCTAAGCTATCCGCTTTGAATAGGCACGACTGGAGAAATCCAAGTGGGCAACTAGCAAATATTGTCCTGACTAGCCATAGGTTGTGCTTGTCTTCAATTCAATTCAAAACATTCAGATATTGTTCTTTCATGTTTGAACTATATTCTTGTCACAAAAATTTTCAATCACACTCAAACATCATCACCTATCATAACCTTTGGGTCTCATGCTTCATCCATCATAATAATCATCCCTAAACTATCCATAACCTTCCCAAAATTTCACTAATCATCCTACAACATCCTCACAACATACCAAAACTTTTCTCAGATCCTTTCTAAACTTTCCAAGATCATTTATAATCCCCTTTCAAAAAATATCAAAGCCAAACATGCCTTCATCCCCATCTTCCACATCATTTTCTACTAAATATTCATCTAAACCTAAACCAATAATCACACTTAAGGAAGTTCCTAATGACATTCCTCCAATAAAACCAAAAGTTGTGCTTAAGGGAGTTCCTAATGACATTAGTCCAATAAAACCAAAAGTTGTACCTAAGGGATCCCCTAATCACATTCCACAACCTAAATCAATAATCACACTTAAGGGAGTCCAAGCACCATCCTCTCCATCATTGATGTCTTCCTCTTATCCTTCACACACATACACTTATTCTCCAACCTCTAATCTTAATCCTCCATATTCATCCCCTACCTATGAATGAAACCAAAGGATTGAATATTTTGACCATCATTTGAAAGAGCTTGAAAAACAACTAGAATCCTAAAATTTAAATGAAATGGCGCAATCATCTCATGTAAAGCCTTTATCACCACCAAAAACTACAGCATCCAATTCAATGTTTTTGAATTTTTTCAAAGGTTAAATGAGAAGCCCAAATCTAAGTCCTCAAACACAAATAATATTGTGCAATCCTACCATGTCATGCATTTATCTTCATCCCCCATAAGTCAAAATAAATCTCATGATTCTTTCACCCAAGTTAATGAATCTATCCAACCATCCTCTCCCATCATACCATCTACATCCAATGATTCATGTCAATCTCTTAGTCCAAATCATGCTAGCATAGACTCCCCTACACATAAAAATCAAAGTATTCTTTCCACTCCATCCAATGATACCAAAATTCCACAACCCCTTCAAATATTTGACCAATATCCCATCTCTCAAGAACCTCATGATGATCCCCTTATCTCTTTTTTTTTCATCCAAGATGATACCCTTCCATCTCAAGAAAAAAGTATCCTTCCAAGTCTTCCTTCCACCTCATCTAATGAATCCATACATATCATGATTCCATTTCATCCTAAGAGCATGATATTTCTTCCATCATATCGAATGATGTCCTATCATTTGAGGATCAAGATATGGTTTCCACACAATCTTAGGATTCCCTTCCTCATCAAGATCAATATATGCCTCCATTGAAGGATACCCTTTCATTCCATGATGATTTTCATCCTCCTCATGATCAAGATATTCCTTTCATACCACTTCATGATGATTCCATACCTAATAAAGAGCAAGCTACTCCATCTCCTACACCTCGTGATCCTTTTTCAAGTCAAGATCAAATTAACCCATCATCCCCGTGTCAAGATCCTATCACCCATCCTAATTCCCCTCATGATCACAATCCTCCACAAGAGTCTATCACCCCTATTCAAGTTATCCATGAGCTCCTTACCTATAAAATGGGTTCCCTCACTTTTATCCAAGGTGGTTTACTCCAAGATCTTGTTATTCCTTCCATATCACATCCACCTCACGATGGACTTGCATCTTGTTTCATAAATAATACATATCACATTCGCAAATGAATGTGTTAAAGTATGAACTACAAAGGAAAAGGATTAGGCCATCATGAACAGGGTATCCTAGAAACCCTCTATACCCAAGAAAATCCATATCATCATGCCCTTGATTATACACCTCACGCTCAAGACATTGGTACCCATCGTAAGTCCAGATTCCATCAAAATAAACCTAAGTATCCTAGTCCATCAAACCTTCCATTTATCCTAGGTCCTTATCCTAGTCCATCAAACCTTCCATCTATCCTTGGTCCTTATTATCCAAACCCTAGTTTATCAACCTTTCCATCCATATTGGGGCCCTACATCCCTCCATCTCCTATTCATCAAGAACAACAAAGGCACACATCCTTGATGCCCTCTCAAAATTCTACCTACATTAACCCATCCATAATACCTCCATATCATTCATCTCAATCCACCTATCCCATTGCTCTTGGAAGCAATTTGGGTGCCAAATGTCAAAAGGTTCCATATCAAAATCCACATATATCAAAGGATCAACATACATCCTCGAAGAGGCATGCAAAATAAAAGAAAATTTGATCCAAAGTCAAAAGAAAAAAATTCAAAGGCCACAAAGGCCCATAAAGAAAAAAGAAAAATTTCAAAGGCCACAAAGTTCCATAAAGAAAAAAGAAAAATCTCAAAGGCCCACAAAGAAAAAATCAAAGTCAAAAGCTATGTGGATTTCTAAAAGTCTCATAGAAGCAATAAAATCTAAATTGGCATCCAAATTTTCTAATCCAAAGGCTTCCTCTAATCGTCCATCTAAAAACTTGTCACCTTCCAAATCCATTTGTCCTCCATCACTCCACCACCCTTCAAGGTGTGTGCCAATATTTATCTTTCCATCCTTTCCATCTATCCATCAACAAGCCTTCCAACCTCCTATACATTATCCAACATCCATCCCCCATTATCCTCCTTTAATCCAAACCTTTGCATAAGTCCTTAGCTTCTTCCATCATACCATTAATCTACCAACATTTATGAGTATAATTCCCATTGCCATGGTTTATTAGAGCACATATTCGAGGGATATTAGTCATGGAACTTGATGCTTGAGTCTTCCCTCCATCTTCCTATCATTATCCCTATCCATATCCTATCTTCCTTATTCCTCTTGCACTCTACACTTGGGGGAAAGTTTCATCCATCCTATCATTCATATCTATTGTCCTCTTTACATTCATCCTTTACCTTTCCACCTTTGATCTTGACAAGGTTAAGGATCTTCTTGAATGTCATGCATCTTATCCTATACACTTTATCCATAACTCCCATGCCATATCCTTCACCTTATCCATATTCCACCACCCTATCTAATCCTTTCTTCCCTTCCTTGGTCTTGATGAGGAATAGGGGAAAAGTATTTAGGCATTTGTGTCCATATCTTATCTATGTTTATCTTGATCATCCTATTCATTATCCTTATCCTTGCATTCTTCCATTCCATATCTCCTAGCTTATCAAAACCCATGTCCCATTTCCTTCCTTTTTTCTTGATGAAATTAGGAGCAAAATTACAAATGCATGCTTTGGATTTCCTTTCATATCCTTATGCATTACCATTCCATCATAGTTCACATCCTTACCATTTATCCATGATTACACTACCCTGGGGTGGGCCATCATGTCCCTTTGCCACCTTGAATCTTATCATGCAAATCATATTTGAGCCTAGCTATAAAACAGTATCCAATCCTCATATCTTTTATCAATCAATCATCAACAATCATCAATCTTATCGTACTTAGAGGAACCAATGATCCTAAGTACTTATCATCATGCCTTATGGAATCAATCATTCCTGGAATCTTAATCAATCAACCATTATCATCTTTTGACAAGAGATATATTGTTTGTGTGACATGTTTTGCAGTGAATCTTTTATTTTGATCTATCATTTATCCATGGTTGCATTACATCTATTATGGGGCATCTTGTTTCTTCAACTAGTCATATATCACATTTCATCTCACTCCATCTTTAAAACTTCAAAAAATACATAAAAAACATAAAATGTCCTAAGAAAATCCATAAAAATCATAAAATGTCTTGAAAAATCCCTAAAAATCTTAAAATGTCTTGAAAAAATCCATAAAAATTGTAAACTGTCTTGAAAAAAATCCCAAAAAATCAAATATTCCAAAAATCCAAAAAAATAAAAAAATCCCTAAACAGTGACACTTTCAGATTGCCACAACTTTGAACTTCAACAAAATCTAAACATGCCACGATTGACAATCAAAAAAACATTGCAACATATCTACCAATCTATCTTGCAGATCCAACCAAACACATAAACTATGAAAAGAATCAGTTCTACATTGAAGCATGATGCATGTTTGTTTGTTTGTTTGTTTATCTTTGATTATTTTATGATTTTATCTTTGGTGGCATGTATTTTAGCTTCTCGAGGATGTCTTGGAATAGAGAGGGGAGGATGGGGCATGTTCACTTGTTTGTTGTCTATGGATTGTTTCTTATTCATAGGATGACTCATCTTAAGACATGGTTGTCTAAAATCATTGAGGACATGATATGATTCTACTATGGGTAAGAACATTCCTTGTCTAATAGTGTCTTCCATGCAATAAGTATTTAGGTCATCTAAGGTCCTTATACCTATATGCTTATACTACACTACTAAATAAAAACACAAACAGTATTTAGGTCATGTAGACGTTCATGTTGTCTAGACCCTTATACTAATTTGGGACATAATAAGCTCTATGATGATAAAGCACTTTGTAAAGCACAAGAAGATTCATCAAATTCATGTCCTTCATATCTCTTTTTCATCTATCATTTCTTCCATCATCCATTTCCTTCACCATTTCATTTTATTCATTCTCCTTATTTCAAAGAATGATTAATTGGTTTATATAATTGATGCTTGTCTTTTAATCTGAATATCAAATCAATCAATCTACTCCTTGATCATTCAATCTATTAATCAATCATTGTTTTGCACTAGCATCAATCTCAATTAGCTCAATCAACTCAATTAGCTTAATCAGCTTATCAAACCAGCTATAATGATCATTTACATCAATTGTTCAGTTGCGCCCATCAACTGTACATTTTCATCAAATGCGCATTTCTACTTAATCACTTGCGCAATATTAATTATCAAATTTTCTCCTTGTGATCTATCAAGAGATTAATCTTATCACAACTTGTTCAATCAATCTCTCGAGGGGGCATATTATCATTATCATCATCCTTACCAGGATATCCCTAGGGCATGTATCAATTAATCAATCTTTTTTCTTTGAAACAACACAGCAGGTTGCATTGTCTCAAAGAGGGGAAAAATGTAGACGCATAAAAATTTCCTCATAATAATCTTTATCCATTGCATATTTCATTCATTTCATTTGCATAAATCATTAATCCATTTCACTTTAACCATTTTCATAATCAAACATTAATCTATTTGCATGTCCCATTTATCCAATTCATTAAATCATTAAAATATTGCACATATTAATTAATTTATCCATTTCATTTATTTACCATTTGCATGCATTTCTTCATTTCACTCTTTTAATCCAAAATTCTTCATGAAATGTGGATTCGACCATGAGGACATCTATATAAGCTCGCTTCCTCTTCACTTTTCAGACAACTCCAATCTCATTTTGATAAAAATCCATTTTACATAGCCTCTTGTGCTTTTGTTGCAAAAATCTAAGAGAAAAGACAAGATCTTGTAGATAGGATAACAATGGAGTGATTTTCCTTTTTGAATGCATTTGCTTTGATTTCTTAGAATTAGTATTTCATTTATGCATTTTGTCTTCATTTTGGAAAATCTCTATTGATATGATGTTGAATGCATGTTGATTCACATTTGTGAATTCAAGGTTTTCATTTTCAGCATCATACACATACTACAGGCGCAGTGGAGACATGTGAGGGAGGAACAGGTGCAATGCTCTCCACCAATGTAGATGAGGAGCAACAACATCAATATTTTGTACAGGTAGAACTTAAATTTAATTCATAGTGCATTTCATTTAAAATTATTATAACAAATAGTACATGTTACTAATGTATATTTAAGTGGGTTTGAACAGTTGATGATGAAGGAACAAATTAGAGATGTGCAACATGGCACTCTTTCAGCCATTGATTTTGGCCTAAACACATTGGTATTATTTTTTTACATGTAAAACTTTCTTATTGTATGCATATCCTTTAAATCATGAATAATTGAATACATACTAATTTGTATCTTGATCTTATTTTTACTTTTGTAGTGTACTCCACATCTGGTTGATGCCACACCTTTTACCATGATGAGTTCCTCTTAATCAATTATCTTAGTTGCATCGCCTATTCGGGTATATATATTTTTTATATCTAGTAGATCTATATAGGTTTGTAGATATATATGTAGATATATGTTAGTTTATGTTTTTTGTCAACAATTATATATTAATTATGTCATTTTTATTTTTCTTCTTGTAAAGTATTCCACCATCCACGTTCGTGGATCCAAGACCAAGAAAATATGGTAGGAATCCTAAGCGTCCAAAGGGATCATCACTTTCTCAACATATGGTAGCCAAATAAAAATTCTTGAGGTTATAGACACCGAAATCTAGTCTAGGCCTACGACTTTAATATTTCTTAATAATTCGTATTGCTTCCATGGTCATGATTAAATAATGTCAATTATTTAATTATTCTCTAAGGTCTTTATTTATTCTATTAATTAAATAATCTTAATTATTTAATTAATTCACACTTTTTTTTATTCCATCTAATTAATTAAATATTCCCATTTAATTAATTAAATCTTGTGCGTGCATTCGAACAAAGAGTTGCTTTAATCCATCTTTATCTTTGTCATGCAAAGATAATTCTTTTGTTTTCAAATACCAAACTTGAAGATTAAATCATTTATTTAATCTTTATTTCTATTTCTAATTTGTATCACTCATGTCACTACTAACAGTTATCATAATGCATGTCTAAGCTTTCAATCTCAACCATTTGTTGATCTTTCGATCCTGACCTGTCGTTCGAATGATCAATTTTCTATAAATTGATCTGTCTTTTATCATTCCAATCTCTCTCAAAATCATATGAATTTTAGAGAAATTATCTTGAATCTTTGATGTTTTGTCTTAATCACAACATTTAGGCCATACTTGCACGAACTTTGAAAATCTGAGGGCAAGTATACTACACAGACAAAATGGAGAAGAGTAATGGAGGTTATTCAATAGAATTGATCACATGTTTGGTAAAATAGTTTCTTTTATGCTTGTTGTTCTTAGCTTTCTTTTGTGCTCGATTATCTAAGCTTTGAGGATTCGTTAGTATAGTTTGAATAGATTAGATTTGAATTGCCTAACTCTCTCGTGTGTTTTTCTCTTAGCTACATTTGGTGAACCCGACGTGAAGACACCATCTTCGTGTATCCATAGAATTTTATTTGATTTTGCAGGTTTTTGTACGAAATGATGCATATGTTTGATGAAACACAGCAATTGACATTCAGAGACACATCAAATTGACGAAACGATGCAATTGACTTTCTTGACCACATCTGTGATTATAAATGATGCATCTGAAAAATAATCATGCATCTGTCATTTTCTGAGCTGCAACTGACTGGTAAAATACTGCGACACATTTGACAGAGAAAATGATGCATTTGATTGGTATATTTTTAGGTTTAGACTTTCAATTTACAGTTTCCTTTCGTGTTTTTATTTTACCTAATCTTCTATTTTCAGCGTGTGTCTTGAGGAGTTAACAAAGTTTTTGCAGATCAATAGTCAAAGACCAATATCAAATTACTAATGAATCTTTCTGCAGAACGCATGTCAAAGACGCTAGTTAAATTTTTGAAACAAATTGTTTGGTAGTGTAGCAAATCTTTCATTTGGATTAAAATTAACAAGTGTCTACTATGTTTGGTGTGAAAGGACAATTGTGTAATTACCCTCACAATTTGGTACATCGAAGTATCCTCTCCCCTTGCACATCCGTGCGATCCTAGGTGTAAGAGAAACGGTTACTAACTCTAGAACTTGGGCCTATTCTGGTGGGAAAAAGTACTCACCCCAAGATGACTCAGACCGGTAGCACCCTGAACCCGAGGGACTTCCAACCAGTATATAAAAGTGGATTCTTGGGGAAATCCCAAGAATCATGCGTATGGTTCTGATGAGATGGATTCGAAAGGGGACTCTCGCTGCATGGATCATGCCCTACGAACAAAATGTCGTAATTAAACAACTTTGTTTGTAGTGTCCAAAATCCTTCTATTTACTAGTGCAACAGGTCGGACTTGTGAAGTCGTCTCATATTCTTACGGTTCATGTGTAGAGATGAAGGTATGCAATGGGATTTTCATGGGTACTGTAGCTTGGCTGCCCCGAATGACGTTAATGACCCATGGAGGGGAGCCAGAGGGATCAAGCTACTAATCATCTACCTTGAATAAGTGTAGCTGGAGAAACCCAAGTGAGAACTCAGTAAATATTGTCCTTCATAGCCTAGGATGTGCTTGTCTATTGTCAAATTAAACGTTCTTTGAGTCTAGAATGAAACTGAAACACTTTGTCTTATGATTGTCTTTGTTTTCCGAAACTTGATCACAAAAAAACAACGTCAATTTTATGTCTCTATTCATTGAAAACACAACAGAGTCACAACTATTCACCAAAGAGTCGCAATTGTTCTATCAAGTCACATTTGTTTAGCCTAGAGTTGCATTTGCTAGATTAGCTCGCATTTACTTTTTCAAAAACCACATATGTTTTAGGGAACCACAATTGTGATATTGTGTGACGCATCTGACAAGGTGAGCTGCAACTGCAGTATGAAATGATGCATTTTCCACTATTGTAGAACTTTTACTAGTGCACAGAGTTTAGGAAACCGCATATGTTACATTCTGAGTCACAATTGCCATTATGAGTCGCATCTATGAAAAAATAAACTGCATCTGTTTGACATAGACACTGAATTTTATCAGAAACGCGCAAATGATTACCACAAAAGCGTAACTATAAAACATAACCGCATTTGATAAATTTTGTGATGCATTTGCTAGATTATTAGAAAACCAGAATTTACGGTCACAGGTCATTCAGTATGGTCATACCAATCTTTCATCTGTCTTTTCACAACAGTCCTTGGATAGAAACCTGAAATGATTTGCTCAATTTTGCACCCTTTAGGTATCATTTAGTCATTACTATAGTCGTTCCAATTTTGAGTTTTACTTTGATCTTTGAGTACATATTTCCTTGAGATTAAACTTCTAGGAAGGTCACTTTTGCAAACTTTAGAATAGGTCCACCATCTGCACTCTAGAAAAATCATAGCGTCAACGAAATCTGTCATTGACCTAGTTTTGTCATCATATCCTTTGTCCTACAGAGAGTCCTCCTAGCTCATCAGTCTAGTTAGGAAACTCAATTTATCTTTGATCCTAGTCCTACATTGGTTCCTTGACATAACTAAATTGACGCCTTGGTTAGATTTTAGGTAGTTGGTACCCTTATCTTAGGTTTACAAAATTGATTACCTTAGAAGCTTTCCTAGACTTTGCATCTTCAAATATTTTCATTTTAGACTAGTTTCATCTTAGAACATTCCTTATTTTGCATTTAGAAAATCCCAAAAACATAGAGTAGAGTCATACTTCCCATAGACGTAGTTTTGCATTCCTTGCATATTGAGCTCATCTTACATGGTTGAAACTAGGTCTAAGAGAAGAGAGAGAGAAAAGATGTCGAACCCAAATGAATTCATCAATCCATTCTCCACAAGACCTCACAAGACTTTATTAGAACAACAAAAGACATAGAGGCTGCTACACAGGACCCTGAGTTTGCCTCTTTTGTAGATGAGTACCTAGCAAACGATCGTCAACGATACTTAACCAAATTGCTAGCTGAAGGCGCTACCTTACCTACCGGATTTGATATTAGCACCTTAAAAGCTCAACCTACACAAGGGACAAATACAACAATTTCCAGTACTACTATACCTTAGGTAAATACAACCATACCATCTGGCATACCTACACAGAGTACGATAGTCCATACGTCTCCATTTGGTACATCTGGCATGACATCAAGATTTAATTTCACTATAGGGGCATCATCGTCCACTCCCTTCGGTCCTCTTGTTGGGAATAAAAGATCTAAAAAGTCAGCTTCTACACCAAATGTCAGTGTCACGAGTACCATACCACAATCAATAGCCATACCTAGTGTTCATGTCACGAGTACCATACCACAGTCAACAACTATACCTAGTGTTCATGTCGCTAGTACTATACCGCAGACTACACAAACAAGAGGTATTCCCTCATTCCAATATGGAAATTAGAATCCATCCTCCTAGAGTGTTATTCAGAATCCATTCACACATAATCCAAGTCAAAACCAATTCACACAGATTCTGAATCATAATCCATTCTCACAGATTGGTAGTTAGAATCCATTCACACAGATTCTAGGTCAAAACCAATTCACACAGATTCTGAATTAGAATCCATTCTCCCATAGTGGTAGTCAGAATCCATTCACACAGATTCCAAGTCAAAACAAATTTACGTAGATTTTGAACTAGAACACATTCACCAACATTCCGACTCCAAATCCACCTCAAATAGCAACCTTCAATCGAAACCCATCACAAGACCTTGGATTTCAGAATACCTACATAGACCTGCATAATCCATCCAACACATCATTAACCAAGGTTGACGTCTTGCAAACAAAAATGCATGCACTACAAACACAAATGGATAACATGGCAGTGTCAACTAAGAAATCATTTTTAACAAAGGAAATATGCCCATTTCCCTTTGATAGATCATTGTACATGACACCTTTCCCTCACGGGTATGTCATACCGAATCTCCCTAAGTACAATGGAAAATGAAATTCGATAGAACATATAAGGGAATTTTATACCATGTACATAGATGTCGCTTATGACCCCACATATCTTATGAGACTATTTCCAAGAAGTCTTGTAGGAATTGCACTAGAATGGTTTTCAGGTCTAGACTATGGCATCAGATCTTGGGGTGAATTGGCTGAGAAATTTGTTGAACAATTCTCCTTCAACATAGACCATGAGATAAATATAGCAACCTTGTGTCACACAACACAAGACAAAGGTGAAACATTCATCTCTTTCTTCTAGAGATGGAGGACTTTAGCTAGCTGGTGTCCTGTCGAGATACCTGAGAAACAAAAAGTCACTATGTTCCAGGAAAACCTTCATGCAAAACTAAGGAGTAACTTAAGGGTACATTGTTGTACATCCTTTTTGGAACTAGTGGAAAAAGGGGTTATAATAGAAAAGGATCTCATTGAAAAAGGAGAACTTAAGACATTGACATCCAATAGAAATCTGATAGTGCCAAATGCCCCCAATGATAGAAACATATTTTGTTCTCGGAATAAAAATGTCACCAATGATGGGATAGTTGATGCTAAAATTGTACAAGTGGGACCAATCATCGCATTAAAAGGACCTAACTCTTTGGCCAACATGCTTAATTTTTTCAATCAACCTTCCAACATGATCCAAAATACTCAATGTCTGCAACAAAGGAGGTTTCAAAAATGTGAGTTCACTCCCTTAGGGGAACCCATTGAGTCCGTATTCAAACAACTATTACAACATAATCTTATACAGCTTCAAGAGCCAAGAAAATATGATCTAGGACAATTTAAACCAGTTTGGTGGGATGAAAATTCATTTTGTGATTATCATAAAACTAAGGGACATAACCTACAAAAAAATTTCCAACTAAAAAATATCATACAGGATCTTGTTGAAAAGAGAATTATCGAAGTTAGTGGACAAAAACAAAAGTCATCAAACACTAATCATCAAGTCTTTTCTAATCCACTACACGACCATGGGAAAGGAAATGTCCCCAGTTCAAGTAAAAAGACCAATATGTCCACCAACTATGCAAATATCAAGCATGATTATAATAGTGGAAAAACCATTAACCACCTTCGCGCCGCCGATGAGAATATCAATACCATTACTATCAATACAAATCCTGAGTGTGTTGTCAACACTCGTCGTACTAAGATCACTATCCAAGGTCCTCCATTGCAACAAACACCACAGCCTTCCAAGTCACAATATAACCTACTTGACTAGTTGGGGAAGACCCCAACCCAAATCTCAATCTTGGAATTGTTGTGTATTTCCCTTGAGCATCGATCCATTTTAGATAAAGCTTTACAAAACACCACTGTCCCAAATGATATTGATGTCAATCATTTCCAGGAAATGGTGGGCTACTTGACCAATAATCATCATGCCATGTTTTCTAACCAAGACTACGCAAGTGAAAAGACAAACCATAACGACCCTTTACATCTTGAAGTCCTTGTTGATGACACCAAAGTTAGAAGAGTTTTGGTAGACAGAGGAGCAGGGTTAAATCTGTGCACTTTAAAACTGATTAAGGCATTAGGTTTCTTAGAAGCATGTGTAGACACAACCAAAAGTATTATCATTAAAGCTTATGATGATGAGGAATGGAAATCAAAGGGGGTGGTAACACTTCTTATCAGAATTGGTCATGTAGTAATGGAGACAAAATTCTAGGTCTTGGATCTCACTCTTCCATACAACCTTCTGCTAGGCAGACCATGGATTCATGCCATGAAGGTGGTTCCTTCCACATATCATCAATGTCTCAAATTCCCTTGCAATGGCACTGAAATAACTATAGATGGTGATCTAGATCCATTCCAATATTGCACCAATCTAAAAGAGATACCCCAACGCCAAGTACTAGTAAACCAAGAGGCTTCATTTTCCAATTCATCTCACTATGTCGATCCATCCACACTCACTCAAACATCTATTTCACCTTCATTTCCTACCACTCCTAGGGTTGAGATCCAAGATAAGGGTTGTGGAGAATATTACATGAAGGCATCTTATTGTGTTAGCCATCTGATTCCTCCTAAGTCATATGGTTTACCTACATTAGATAAGAGACAATCTATGGTCACTATACACATTCCTCCCACAACAACTTTCAATAAATGGGGAGAATTAAGAAAAGAAGCCATAAATACAGAAGATGTCACCTCCTGGCTGTATAGGGAAGATCATGAAGAACCTCTCTCACTTGCTCACATTCCTACAGATCTATATGGAAAAGGCTTCACAATCATGTAGAGCAAGGGATATAATGGATATAGTGGTTTAGGCTTAAATCAAGATGGGAGAATTGAACCGATCTTTGTTTCTCAGTGGCCAAAAGGCTTAGGGCTTGGGTTTCAACTGATTCAGATTGGTGTTCCTAGTACCGCATCACCCTTAATCGAGAAAGTAAGTGCTTCAGAAGATATTGAGACATCTCATGAACCATCAGACCAACACCACTGTGACTCCCCCGACTCAAACGAATATGAGTGGGATTCCTTATCCTCTACCTCTTCCATGGACCTTAACAAGTTGTTTGGAGAACTTGACTTAATGTTGAGATCCTCACCAAATCCATTGAATTCTTGTCCACCAAAGAATATGACAAAAGAGGAATGGTTTAAACATTACTATTGGGAATCACTTGATCCTACCTCTTGGTAACCTGATACATCTATTTTACATAACCAAACCTTGGCATTAGGCCCACCTCTCAATCTACCTAGATCTAAACCAAAGAGAAAACAAGACTTAGTACAAGACTTTTGTGACCATATGAACAACTCAGCCCATACCTTGACTTCGTTAAAATTTGATAACTCCGACGATGACATGCCCTTAGTTTATCCACAACTCATTGATTGGGACCAACAAGACACACTCGTCTTAGACATTTTTGAGAACGACGAAGCAATTGCTGAGTTCCTGGGATTACGAGAAGGCATACCTAGCGGTGATCACAAGGATGGTTTTACCATTGACTTGGACAACAAAGAATATTTTTGGGAATCTGTTCAACCCTCCAGTTGCAAAAATGAGAAAAATAATAAACAAGATAAAAAGGATGAGTCTCTAGGTGAAAACCGAAAGGCACCTCTAGACAATGAAAAAGTAAAAATAAAGGATGCATCTGAAGGAAAAAATATCTCTGAGGCACCTACGGATGGATGTTTGAACATTCTCCCCATTGCATAGGAAAAGTCACCCATGCTCATTGAAGAATCAATAGAAGTCAACATAGGCACATAAGAGAATCCTCGACTAGTTTATTTTGCAGCATCATTGACAACAGAAGAGCAGCTAGAATTCCACAACTTCTTTGAATAGAGATAGATAAATTTTTCCTGGTCATATGCAAACATGCCTGGGTTGCATCCTGAACTTGTTCTAAATCACTTACCCTTACAACTAGGTGTCAAATGAGTGAAACAAAAATTGAGGAAAATGCATCCACAGATTGCTTTACTAGTCAAGGAAGAACTCAAGAAATTGTTAGATGTTGGTTTCATTAGATCAATCGACTATGCAAATTGGGTTTCCAATCTTGTACCAGTCACTAAACCAATAGGGGGCATCCACATCTGCACCGATTTCAGAGATATCAACAAGGCTTGTCCTAAGGATGACTTCCCTTTGCCTAACATAGACATGATAGCAGACATAATAGCAGGATATGAGATGTTGTCCCTTATGGATGGATTTTCAGGATATAATCAGATCAAAATTACAACTAAAGACCAACCTAAGACAACTTTCATCTGTCCTTGGGGAACATATTGTTGGAATGTTATACTTCTCTAGACAAGATATTTCAAAGGCTAGAGAAGTATAAAGTGAGACTCAATCCCAAGAAATGTGTGTTTGGAGTAAAGTCAGGAAAGCTTTTAGGCTATATCATTTCCAGATGAGGAATTTAAGTGGATCCGGCCAAGGTAAAAGCAATCATAGACATGCCTCCGCCAACTAATCTTAGTCAGTTAAGGACATTACAAGGAAGACTGAAATCCATCAGAAGATTTATAGTGTAGTTAGCAGATAAGACACATCCTTCTCAACATTTACTTAAGAAAGGGGTACCCTTTGCATGGACAGTTAGGTGTGGAGAGGCTTTTCAATTGATTAAATAATATCTACTCACACCACTAGTCTTAATTCAACCTATTGAAGGATGACCACTAATTCTTTATATTACAACAACCCATTCATCACTTGAAGCATTGCTTGCACAGAATGATGATGAAGGTCATGAAAGGGAAGTATATTATATCAGTCGGAATTTGGTAGGTTATGAGCTCAACTATAGTACCATTGAATGTGCCTATCTTGTAGTAGTATTTTCTACTAAAAAAATAAGGCACTATATGCTAAACCATCAAACAATGTTGATTTCCAAAATAGATCCTCTGAAATATCTTCTAAACAAAGCAACATTAACAGGGTGACTGGCCAAATGGGTTATGATACTTAGTGAGTATGATATGCAGTATGTGGAGAGAAAGGTTATTAAAG
This sequence comes from Sequoia sempervirens, assembly GCA_007258455.2. Taxonomy (NCBI): domain Eukaryota; kingdom Viridiplantae; phylum Streptophyta; class Pinopsida; order Cupressales; family Cupressaceae; genus Sequoia; species Sequoia sempervirens. The sequence goes on from VDFB02281492.1 coordinate 1,056,249,883, forward strand.
GACAAGTCATTGCTAATCAGTTAGCTGACGCACCAATACAAGTAGATCACCCATTAGTTGCAGAATTTCCTGATGAATTTATATTCACAATAGACACAAACATAACATGGAAAATGTACTTTTATGGCTCACATACAAATCATGGCTCAGGGGCTGGTATACTGTTTATCACACCATAGGGTGATTCCATCCCTAAGTCATTCAGGATTGCATTCCCATGTACTAACAACATAGCAGAGTATGAAGCTCTAGTGACAGAGTTACGCATGGTAGTCAAGTGGAAAATTAAGAACCTATAGGTATATGGGGATTCTCAACTAGTAATTAGACAGGTAAATGATGATTATGAGACTAAGGATGAGAAGCTTGCTCCATACAAATGCATGGATGATAGCTTTAAAGAGTACTTTGACAAGGTCAAATTTCATCAGATACCGTGTGTTCTAAATAGTGCAATAGACGCTATGGCTACTATTGCATCACTTCTAGACATTCCTAGGAACATGCCTAGGTTTGAGTTCTTGGTAGAACAACTTTTGGTCCCAGCCTATGATATCCCAGATTCTGAGATGGTATGTGAGATTGTTGGTCCTAATTCCCCATGGTACAAAGAAATCTATGAATACCTCCATGCCAAAATCATACCCATTGGCCTGTCAAACAACCAACATAGGACATTCCTCCGCAAGTCAGCCAAATACACCATCATCGAAGACACCCTATATAGACGTGCCTTAGATAATACCCTACTAAGATATCTTGATTCTAATGAAGCACAAGCAACCTTGCATGGGGTGCATGAGGGTATATGTGGTTCCCATTCTAGGCGTCCTACCTTAGCCAAAAATATTATGAGACTGGGTTATTATTGGCGTACTATGGAAAAGGACTCATATGTCTCTGTAAAGAAATGTCACCAATGCCAAGTTCATGGAGACTTGATACATGCACCAACATAGGAGCTCCGTCCTATAACGTCACCATGTCCTTTCGCCCAATGGGGACTCAACCTCATAGGTAAGATCCATCCCACATCATCCAATGGCCACAAATTCATCATCACTACCACTGAGTACTTTACGAAGTGGATTGAGGCTATTCCAATGACATACATCACCGACACACAGATCTCTAAGTTTATTCTGAACTATATCATCTGTTTATATGGTGTCCCTCAGTCCATAATCACGGATAATGGACAGCCATTTAAGAATCAAGAATTTCGCCATCTTTGTGAAAAATTTCATATTCAACATCACTTTTCCACTCCATACTACCCACAAGGTAATGGCCAAGCAAAGGCATCTAACAAAACTATCATTAGAATCCTCATGAAGACTGTCAATGATGTTGGTCATGATTGGCATTTATAGCTTAATCCCACCTTATGGGCTCATTGCACAAGTATCTATACTCCCACTGGTGCCACTCCCTATTCACTAGTATTTGGTTCTGAAGCCATTCTTCCTATTGAGGTCAAGATTCCTTCCTTGAGGGTATCCTTAAAAGGCCACATTGATGATGAAGAGTACCGAGTATCGAGACTCCATGAGCTAGAATTCCTAGATGAGCGAAGACAGAAGGCGCTAGACCATCTCCAAGCACATCAGAATCACCTTCATCATAGCTATAATAGGAAAGTCTTGAACATAAACTTTGACATTGGTGACCTGGTTTTAATGGAGAACCCAAAGAATCAAACAGATAGAGAGAAACCAGGAAATTTTGAACCTAACTAGTTAGGACCGTTTTTTGTTACAGAAGCCTTTGGATCAGCTGCGTATCAACTCTCTACTCCTAAAGGGGAACCATTGTCCTCACCAATCAATATTCTTCATCTGAAGAAGTTCTACACATAGCTTCTGAGGGCCTTGTCTTAATTAGTAAAAATACAAAAAAATCAAAAAAATCATTACCAAGGTGAAAACCTGGCAAACAGGAGTCTTGGTAACACCAAAAATATTAGAAAATCCAAAAAATAATAAAGAAAAATAATTCGTCCAATAGTGAAAACCACTTCGGTGGTGCTTTGGATAGGTACCATGGTGAAAACCTAGAAAACAGGCGCCATGTGTAGTTGACTCTACCACTTTGTCTACTATTATTCTAATCTAACATACCTCGTACATAGTCCACTACCCTATACATAGTCCCTATCCCTATACATATCCCTTATCTTTCTTATCCATCGCTTGTATATACCATTCGTAATAATTGGTAGTCTTTCCCATAACCTGGAACGATTGACATCCCCCATTTTACCCTATTCATAATCAATCGGTCTTATACTCGACTGGGGGAAAACACTTGATGTGCATCATATTAGTTCTTACATTGGTTGTGTTGAAGACATAATACCATAGAAAATTCCAAAAACATTACAAAATAACCTGAAGAAAATACAAAATCATCAGAAAACTTCAAAAAGACAAAAAAATCAAAACATGTCGAAAATAAAATAAAAATAAAAATAAAAAATAGAGTCAACATTAGTCACACTTGTCAGTCTTTGTCGTTTGTTGAACTACGTTGCCTCTACGACTGGACGTAGGCAAGGCCATCTGTCGATGTGCCCCTGAGGCATTAGGTTAGTCTCTTTAGGTTTGTCTGTATAAAATCATGACTCAATCCATCTGTCTATATGACAAGGTCATTGGTTGTGTCGAACTATGAGGTCTCTACGTGTATAATGTAGGCAAGGCCATCAATCGATGAGCCCCTGAGGCCACACTAGGTCAGTCCATTAGGGTTTGTCACATTCACTATCACACACACCATCTACTTGTAGTTAGTCTTGTCAATCAAATTCAAGTCGAACTACGAGGTCTCTGCGTGTATAACGTAGGAAAGGCCATCAATCAATGAGCCCCTGAGGCTGTACTAGGTCAGTCCCTTAGAGTTTGTCATCACACACAGTCAAATTTCCACACATCGTATCATGTCATGCATCAATTTGGTGAACAAGTCAGCAATGTCTCTAAGTCAAATCAGACAACTTGCCAAACGAAACAATCAAAACAGATCAACTAATGTCTTCTACAAGATGTGTCCTTCCTGGAAACAAACATCATCAAAACAATGAACCTATGTCTTATTCAGGATGAGTCCTTCCTGAATATTGATATCAGAAAAACAATCTATGTCTTATACAAGATGAGTCCTTCCTACATCTCGACATTGTCAAACAATCAAACATAGCCTTACATAGGTTATCATATCAATGGCATCAGACTCAATGTCTTATACGATACATGTCTTTCTGAAACCAGGCTTTGTCATGCCTTATACAGATGATCATAACATCAAAACCAGACTCAAAGTCTTATCTAGTACGGGTATCTCCTGAAATCAGGCTTTATCAATCAATCATTTTATCAATCAAAACAAATCAAACAAACAAATCAAGTTTTGGAAAATATTTTATTGGCTTTTTGACTTTCTGTCTTATTTATTTTATCATTTCATTTGACTCTATGATGGGAATTATGTTACTAGCTTCCTCAAGGATGTACCATGAAGGATTTAGAGAAGCAACAATGTATCAAAATTCTATTTTCTTTGACTAATGTCTGTCAACTGTCTTTTAAATTTTATTTTTGATTCATGTTACTATTTTCCTCAAGGATGTCCCATGAAGGATTTAGAGGAGCGATGACGTCTCATGACCTGTCTTTTATTTTGTTTGATGTCTGTAGTTTGTCTTGACAAAAAGACTAGGGAAACTTGTTCCCTTAGTATGAGTTAACAACAATCCTTGTCTGCGACTATCTGTTGTTAGCAAGTGGATGACCTTGCACACCTTGATCTATGTCATATCATGGTGTTTTTCTCCATTTGTATTAGTCCCACCCAATGATGATAAAGTGCAACACCTTTTGTGATATAGCGAAACATCGAAGATTGCTAATACTAACATCCATCTCATTTCTTTTATTATTTCTCAATCTTTCTTTCCGTACTAACAGTTCTTCTTGCTTGCATTATGACGAAGTCCTGTGACACACAACAATATAAATCATCCTGCATATACATTCATGTTAGAAAATATAAAAAAATATAGGCATTTATTATATCTAGGAAATAATGGCATAATAGAAATTTACCATCATAGATTACATGTCATAAGCATTCCATGTACATAACAAATGTAAATACATACATCACATTACATTTGTATAGAATCACATGTAGAAATAATTGTACATATACAATCATATTGCATCGAAATCATAAATATTAATGCATACATCATTACATAGAATCAACATCACATCATAGGATGCATAAACACATGATAAAGAAGATATGCTCATCCATCTCATAGGCATTTCATATAAACATAACATGTACAAATAAACAACTGCATAATCAATAAATGGAACTTCATATCATGAGAATCATCACCAAAATCATATATATATATATCGCTCAATAGTGTCACATAACAATGTCATAATGTATTCATAAATATGGAAGCCTGCAAGCTATATGATCATAATACAATGTCTCAGTACATATAAAAAAATGTCCCTATCCTGAACTGCCACTGCTATCATGACTAGAGTGTGTGGATGACTAATGCTAGGAACTTGATGACATGTTCCCAAAATGTGGCCTATTGTATGGACCAGCTCTGCGTGGTTACTCCACACCCTCTGTGCTGACTGTCTTGCTGTGGGTCCTAGTTTGGGACCTCTCACTACGTGCCTCTGAAAAAATCAGGGCCCATCTATCTGGAGGAACTATTGTCTCATACAAATCTTTGTAATAAGTGGCCCTCTCCCCAACTCTAACTAACTCTCTAGAAAATGCAACTTCCAGCCCAATGCATAGAGCTCTAATCTCTGTAAATCTTTGCTCGGTCTCTTGCCTTCGAGCTATGGCCTGATCTCTGTCCATGATGGCTCTATCCCTCTCCATCCATAACACATCTCTCTCGGACATCATGACCCTCATCTTCTCCTCCAAGGATGCAACCTGGGCATGAAGTGTAGCAGTGTTGGGATCAACTGCCCCTGTGTTCACCTGTCTCACCCTCTGCACACCATCATCCTCATCCTCCAACTCCTCCAAAATCCTATCACGAATCTCTCGCTCTTGATCATAATCCTCCTCGTCATCATCCTGATAGGCACCAAGTAACCCCAGGGAATCAATCTTTGCCTCCTCCTCTGCATGAGCTTCTGGAATGACCTCCTCGACGAGATGCTCCTCATCTCTCCCAACCTCAACATGCAACTCCTCCCCACCTCTGCCAATATCGTGCATGTGCACATCCTCCTCTTGTCTCTCCTCACAGATAGGTGATAATGGTGGCCCTCATCCCCTTCGTCCACACCTCCCTCTCCCACCACCTCGCCGACCACCTCCCCCACCATCTCCATCATCACCACGTCCCCCTCCACCTCTCCGACCTCTGCCTCTACCGCGCCGTCCTATCCCTCACCGCTCTATCAGCGCAGCCTGATTTGGATCTGTAAGGGTATCAACCTATGCACGACCCACCATTGATCATATGCCTCGGTGGTACCTGGGTCTACCGCACCATCTCTCCATCCCCACTGAACTACTTGCAATGCATTAATCTTTGCCTCGGTAGTGGCCACTGGAATCTTTGGACCCCACAAAGGAATCTCTCGCGAGGACCTTGCAAACTCTGCTCGTCCTCTGGGCTCATCCTGAATCTCTCTGAACTACCGCAAGAAATGATCTGAAAAATGTCGCTCTATAATATGAACATGTGAAACTGTCCGCCCAATCAGGTACTATGTCTGGTGTCAATAGGGAAAATGATCATCCTCATCTGACCACTCTAGGCATCCCAAGTACAGTCTCCATGTAAACTGAACCATGGTATCAATAGCATGTCTGAAATACCTGGTATCTCCCATGTGGTGCTGAGTATTAGCCCCCGCATACTGGAAGGCATAAGGGGCTCCATGTTGCACATCAACTATAACCGGTAGACAAAAAATGGCAATATGTTCCCACGCCCATACCATCAAGAGCGTGGTACCACAACTCATAGACCGAGTCTCTCGATAGGCTATATCATGCAAATGAAAATATAACATGCTGAGGAGACAAGGAACCCAAGCATATACCTCCTGTCGCTCTAACATACCCACTAGCATCTCTCCCCATCCCACAGGAAAACTGTGACCTCGACAGTCAGGAAGGACTATACCACCTATCAGTGTACACAATAGATAGTCCAACTGCCTATACCTTTGTGCCAATACACACCATCTAATCTCATAATGATCAAAACCTAACTGTCTAATATCTGCATGTGGGTAATATTTGCACATCTCTACGAAACCTCTTTGGGTATCATATCTCACCCTCGTCCCTCTGATAGGAAGTCTTAGAATCCTGTAGACGTCCTCCAAGGTAATTGTCACTTCTCCAATAGGCAGGTGAAACGAAGAAGTCTTCGAGTGCCACCGCTCGCATAATTCTATTAGTAGACCTTGGTTTACCTGAATGGTGGGCATGTCTATCACATGAAGAAGACCCAAATGCCATAAGAATTGTTTCTCTGCGCTCCGCAAACTATCTTAGAAGCAAAAAGTCGATGGTCTTGACTCTCACGTATACACATGCAGTGTCCAAAACAACTTGCAATGGCATTATACATGCCTCATGTCAGCATAAATCACCTATCCTAATGCAAAGTGACAAAATCAAATGCTATTCAAATGTGTCATTATTTTGAAAATGCCTCATTCTTTTTCACATGCATTGTAGAAAGCCAAATGAGTCATTGGATTTCACAAATGTGTCATTATTTCTCACATGTGTCACTTTCAAATGCAAATGCGTGCGGAAATAACAAATGCATCTAAACATCAGATGTGCCTCTGTCTATTGGCGCAAAACAATATTCTACTAAATAAAAATGCATAACTAAATTATCAAATGCGTTGAAAAATAAACAATTGCGACTATTTTAAATACAAATGTGTTGCTATTTCGCGCATGCGTGGAACTAAATACAAATGCAGTGAACTATGGACAACCTATGCTAACCATAAATGTAAATTTGCAGATGCAATGTTTCACATACAGATGCGTTGATTACGCACCCACATGCGATTTTTCAAAAATAATGACGCATAAGAAAAAATTGAAATTAAATGCATAAAAAAGCGCAAAAACCTAAAATTCAAAAGTTGAGATTAAGGTACATACCAGGGGGTCTGCGTCGGCTGGCCACCTGAAGGTCTAAATCATGTATGCTTGATGGTGGGTTTGCGGAACGAGAGACATCTTCACTAAGGGTGCAGAGAAAAATTCTCAAGTTTCAAAGCAATGTGGTAAAAATGAATGGGTTTTTACCCCATTTTCTATTTATACCTAGGGTTTTGGTGGCATTCCTTTCTATTAGCTATGTCAAATTCTAACTTCAATTGACCCGTACCCTTCCTTAACACTTCCAACTTCAATTTTGTCACCTCCACTGCATTTCTGGCTATCTAATGGACTAATCGGGATTATTTCCAAAATAAATTTGAAATTTTTCAAAAATTTGTCAATTTTCCCGAGGGGGCATACCTTTATCTATTTTACATTGGGGCATATTTTTATCAATTTTCTTTGACACAACGCCGAAATGACATTGTATCAAAGAGGGGCAAATGTAGACACCAAAATTTGGTCTAGGCCAGCGACTTTAATATTCCTTAATAATTCGTATTTCTTCCATGGTCATGATTAAATAATGTCGATTATTTAATTATTCTCTAAGGTCTTCATTTCTTCTATTAATTAAATAATCTTAATTATTTAATTAATTCACAAATTTTTTTATTCCATCTGATTAATTAAATAAATGTTTTTTATTTAATTATGTTACTAATTAACCCTATCCTTCTTCTTCAATTAAATAAAGTCTTATTTAATTCCCCCCCTTTATCATATGTCAACTATAATTAAATAAATCCTTTATTTATTTAATTATTCATTTAAATCCCTTTGTCACTTAATTAAATAAATCTTATTTATTTAATTATTCTTCAAATATCAAATCTTGAATTAAATGAATTATTTAATTCATAAATCCTATTTTAACGCATTCCTCTATATTTAGATAATTGTGCAAATTATCTAAGTATTCACTCTTACTCGACTCAAAGATCTATTTAATTCGGTCAGTTAACTCTTGATTTAATGTCTGAGTTGCTTTCTCGAGTAATCTCTTCGTCATTTCATTTAGTCATCTAGTGCTAACTCAATTGCGTATACATGCATATTAATTAAATATTCCCATTTAATTAATTAAATCTTGTGCGTGCGTTTAAACAGAGAGTTGCTTTAATCCATCTTTATCTTTGTCATGCAAAGATAATTCTTCTGTTTTTGAATACCAAACTTGAAGATTAAATCATTTATTTAATCTTTATTTCTATTTCTAATTTGTATCACGCATGTTGCTACTAACAATTATCATAATGCATGTCTAAGCTTTCGATCTCAACCGTCTGTTGATCTTTCGATCCTGACCTGTCGTTCAAATAATCAATTTTCTATAAATTGATCTGTCTTTTATCATTCCAATCTCTCTCGAAATCGTATGAATTTTAGAGCAATTATCTTAAATCTTCGATGTTTTGTCTTAATCACAAAATTTAGGCCAGGCTTGCACAAACTTTGAAAATATGAGGGCAAGTATACTACACTGATGAAATGGAGAAGACTAATGGAGGTTATTCAACGAAATTGATTGCATGTTTGGTAAAATAGTTTCTTTTATGCATGTTGTTCTTAGCTTTCTTTTGTGCTCGATTATCTAAGCTTTGAGGATTCGTTAGTATAGTTCGAATAGATTATATTTGAATTTCCTAACTCTCTCGTGTGTTTTTCTCTGAGCTACAGAGGTAATGAATAATTGAATTACACTTTAATTTATAGTTTAATATAGTGATTAGATGTCATTTTGAAAGTTATAAAAAATAGTACTTAACTTTATATTTAGTAGTTTAAATTATTTACCATTGAGAGCTAATTAATCTAATTTGTGGTTCAAATTGTTTTTGTGCAGACATCTTCTCATCCATCAGGTAGCGTGAAGAGGTTACATTTTGGTGATCCACCAAAAGATTATGATTTTGTTGACATGGCATAGTCATTTGACATATACATTATATATTTAGACCATGAGATGGCATATGCCACATTTTGTAAATATTGTTTTGAGTTGAAATATATGGAAAATTTGTATACATGTAGATACATAATTACTTTACACTTTTATATATAAAAATTGGTATTCGGAATATTTTGTTCATTGTCTGCATGGTTTCCTATTTTGAAACTTAAAATTTGAATGTATAATCCCTTTATAATGGTTGAGCAATGATGGATAACATGTTATATAGATATTGATTTCTTGCAATCTCACACTTTAATAGTTTATGAATTACATAGATTATTTTTACTCATGTTATAGTACTGTTAAATTTGGTTACCTTGGGAAACTTCACCAAATTTGATCCCTTTATCGTTAGTATCTATAGTTGCAACCATAGTAGAAAAATTGAAATGAATTTCCATAGCATAGAGATCTAGCAAATAAAATAAAGAGTTCAATCAATGAATTGTAGAAAATAGATTTTTGTAGTTTAAATTCATATCGTTGATTACATTGCATTGCACATCTTTCAAACTCAAAGAATTACTTCACATTGTATAACTAATAACTAGATGGTGATAGATGACCAATTTTTCAATTACAATATAGTTTTTACAAAGTCAACCTAAGAAGATATGCAATTACTTCACATTTCATAACTAATAACTAGGAACAGCTACCAATTGCATTTAATTTTCATGGCATTCCATGAGACCACATTTCTTTGAGGCATTTTTCAAACAGTTCATTGCCTTTTCTATGCTACCACATTTTTCATACATGTCTACCAAAAAATTTTATCAAATAATTTATTGCCTTGCTACTATGGCTAATAGCCTAAAACATATGCCTTCGAACAAGCTATGGATGCTTGAGAAAAATCTATCAAAGAATATTAGTAAGCAATATTACATTGCATTGCCTTAAAAAATTAGTAAGAAATATTTTTAGTTTATATTCATATCATTGATTACATTGCATTGCACATCTTTCAGACTCAAAGAATTACTTCACATTGCATAACTAATAACTAGATGGTGATTGATGAAAATTTTTCAATTACGATATTTTTACAAAGTCAACCTAAGCAGATATGCAATTACTTCATATTGCATAACTAATAACTAGGAGCAGTTGCCAATTGCATTTTCTTTTCATGGAATTCCATGAGACCACATTTCTTTGAGGCATTTTTTCAAACAATTCACTGCCTTTACTAGGCTACCACATTTTTCATACATGTATACTAAAGAATTTTATCAAATAGTTTATTTCCTTGCTATTATGGCTAAAAGCCTAAAACAAGTGCTTTCAAAGAAGCTATGGATGCTTGGAAAAAATCTATCAAAGCATATTAGTAAGCAATATTACACTGCATTTCCTTAAAAAATTAGTAAGAATTTTTTGTAGTTTATATTCATATCATTGTTTACATTGCATTACACATCTTTCAAACTCAATGCATTACTTCACATTGCATAACTAATGACTAGATGGTGATAGATGATAAATTTTCAATTATGACATAGTTCTTACAAAGTCAACCTAAGAAAATATTCAATTACTTCACTTTGCATAACTAGTAACTAGGAGCAGCTGCCAGTTGCATTTGCTTTTCATGCAAGTCCATGAAATCACATTTCTTTGAGGCATTTTTTTCAAAAAATTCACTGCCTTTTCTATGCTACCACATTTTTCATACATGTCTACCAAAGCATTTTATCAAAAAGTTTACTACCTTGCTATTATGGCTAAAAGCCTAAAATAGGTGCTTTCAAACAAGCTATGGATGCTTGGAAAAAATCTATCAAAGCATATTAGTAAGCAATATTACATTGCATTTCCTTAAGAAATTATAGTTTATATTCATATCACTGATTACATTGCATTACACATCTTTCAAACTCAAAGAATTACTTCACATTATATAACTAATAACTAGATGGTGATCAATGAAAAATTTTCAAACATGGCATTCCATCACCATGGGACCAAATTTCTTTGAGGCATTTTTTCAAATAGTTCACTTCCTTGTCTATGTTACCACATTTTTCAGACATGTCTACCAAAGCATTTTATCAAATAGTTCACTACCTTGCTGCTATGCCTAAAAGCTTAAAACTCTATCCAAGAAAACGGATATTTCTATCCTAAGGGCTAATGAGGGAGATACTACTACAAAGCTCAAAGTAAAAGATATGAAAAAGTAGTTAGAAGATCATGAAAAGGAATAAAAGATAGTTGTTGTCCTAAGGGCTGATGAGAAAGCATTTTATCTAAAAGACAAGTGCAAAATCTTCACCATTGCTTCACTATTAAGTAGGTGCCAACATGAACCAATGTATGAATGTGTGAGTGATTTTGATGTGAAAATATACACATGTGACATTCATGATTACACAAACATGTGAAATTTTTCAACATACACATGACATTCATAATCATCATAACACAACATACATTCTACCATCAATATAACCAATAATGCTCGTATATTATATTTTTCATTTCCTCATGTACAAATATATCACATATCATTTTTTAATCATCATAATCATCAATAAAAATAATAATGTCATATAGTTATTATTGATTTTCTCATGTAGAAATACATTGATGCATCTTGCTATAAAGCTATCATAGATACACAACTAATATCTGCCTCTAATATCCTCACTCCATAACTCACATCTCAAATCATTTCTACTCTCACAAACACCTGCATTACAATATTAAAAAACTATTAAAAAACAAAAAAAAAACATCATGTAAAGATAATTGAACAATGAAAGCAACATGAACTCCTATGCTCAATGCATAGCCATCAAACCTCACATCCTACTCAAAGCTTGTTATGGGAAATTCCTACATATAAATATTTAAAAAGTATGGATTATAAAGAATGTGAAAAACAAAGTAAATTGGTCATTCTTTGAAATGAAATAAAAAATTATAGATCAGGAGATTAAAGTATATGAATAAGATACCTCCTTATGAATTACATTGAATGTGTCCTCAATGTTGAAGCAAAATGTTTAAACTTTTGTTTTGAATCTCTTCTTGACGCAATAGTATTTTCCACCAAAATTACCTACATTTGTTAAGAATTGTTAAGAAACAAAATCTTGAATCTACTATTGACTCAACAATGGTTAAAATTAAACATGAATATTAGAAAATACAAAAATTGTAATATTTTTAGTAATTTTGAAAAAGGGGAAGTGTGGAAACGTCAATGTACACAGGTAAATACTAGGGAAGGCCTCTATTTGTTGCCCAAGTCACCTGATTATTCTAGGTTCTCTTTTCGAGGTAGTCTCTTAGAGCCCTAATAGCCGAAAATTGTCAAGATTTGATGAAGTTATTTTTAGAGCTCGTAGCACATAGGAATCCTTTTTCTGGACCTATAGGTGGATATTGAATCCCTTCAAACCAACCTCTCTTGGTTTGGGTCAACTCAATACCGTTTGTGTGTTCCAGTGTTAAATGCATTCTTACAAAATTGGCAGTGGAAAGAAGTGCAAAAAATGGAATGAAGCATTTTTTGTTTGGTGCATAATGGAGTGAAACCAATTGTACTAGCACATCAAGGTGGGAAGTGCAACACTAAAAAATTCCTCCTTTTTTTTTTCCCAAGTCCCCCTATGATTATAGAGTGCACTAATCTGGGGTAGTCTTGACAGTGTCGTAAGAGCAAAAAATGCAAAATTGTTAATTTTTCAGTATTTTTGACCAATGGGCAGCGTGGAAATGTCAAGTTAGGTAGGTAAATACTAGGGAAGGTCTCTTTTCATTTCCCATGTCACCCGATCATTCTAGGGTGTTGTTTCTAGGGTAGTCTCTAAAGTGCCTTAAGAGCAAAAAATGCAAAAATAATTAATTTTTTAGTAATTTTGATGAATGGGAAGCATCGGAACATCGAGGTAGGCAGGTAAATACTATTGAAGGCCTGATTTCATTTACCAAGTCACCTAATCATTCTAGGGTGCTTTTTTCAGGGTAATCTCTTAAGTGCCTTAAGAGCAAAAACTACAAAAAACGTTAATTTTTTAGTAATTTTAGTGAATGGGAAGCATGGGAACATTGAGTTAGGTAGGTAAATACTAGGGAAGGTCTCTTTTCATTTCCCAAGTTACCTGATTATTCTGAGGTGCTCTTTCCAAGGTAGTCTCTTAAGAGCCCTAAAAGCCAAAAATTGTCAAACTTTGACGAAGTCGTTCTGAGAGCTCTTGGAAGATAGGAATGATTTTTCTAGACCTACAGGTGGATATTGAATCCCTTCAAACCAACCTCTCTCAATTTGGGTCAACTCAACACTGTTTGTGTATTCCAGTGTCAAATGCATTCTTGCAAAAATTGTTAGTGGAAAGTAGTGCAAAAAGTGGAAAGAAGCATTTTTTTTGTTGTGTGCATAATGGAGCGAAAAAAATTGTACTAACACATTAAGGTGGGCAGTACAACACCATGAAATTACTTTTGTCACCTAAGTCCCCCCATGATTCCGAAGTCCACTAATCTAGGGTAGTCTTGATAGTATTGTAAGAGCAAAAAATGCAAAATTGTTAAGTTTTCAGTATTTTTGACTAATGGGCAGCATGGACATGTTGAGTTAGGTAGGTAAATACTAGGAAAGGTTTCTTTTCATTTCTCATGTCACTCGATCATTTTGGGGTGCTCTTTTTAGGGTAGTCTCTAAAGTGCCTTAAGAGAAAAAAATGCAAAAAGAGTTAATTTTTTAGTAATTTTGACAAATGGGCAGTGTGGGCACATCGAGTTAGGTAGAAAAATACTATGGAAGGTTTGAATTCATCTCCCAAGTCACCCGATCGTTCTAGGGTGCTCTTTCCGGGGCAATCTCTTAAGTTCCTTAAGAGCAAAAACTGCAAAACATGTTATTTAGTAATTTTGACGAATGTGCAGTGTGGGCACATCGAGGTAGGTAGGTAAATACTAGGGAAAGTCTCTTTTCATTGCCCAAGTCAATCGATTATTCTAAGGTTTTCTTTCCGATGTAGTCTCTTAAGAGCCCTAAAAGAAAAAAATTGTCAAACTTTCATGAAGTCATTTTCAGAGCTTGTGGCATGTAGGAATTCTTTGTCTAGACCTATAGGTGGATATTGAATCCCTTATGTGATCAGGAATAAACGTGGTCCTAGAAATGAGCAGCAACACAAAACATGCAAGAAACCACCTAAACACCTAAGACCTCAAGATTGGGCTAAAAGTTAAACCTAACAAAATAGATAGAACGATAATACCTTGTTAAGCTACTCCTTTTGGTTGGCCCTTCAATTGTTGATGTGATATATGCTCCTCTTGATGGAAAAATATGTATGAATTAGATGCAATATGGATGTAAAATAGATGAGGATGATATGTTGTATGCAAGCAAATAAGAATTCTAGCTAAGTATGGCTTAAATAAAAATTTGGAAAGAGTTTGGTTAGCACAATGATCAACCCCCTAAATGAGAGAAAAGAGAGGATTTATAGAAGAATTGAATTCTCTAGAGAATTCAACGGTTGAGATTCATACAACAAGGTCAAGATGAAGGGCTATGGTGATTTGAGGACTCACAAGCCCTCACATCTTGACATGTGGAATGTGAGATGGCTTAGGGATGGTGATGTGTAAATGAGGTGGAAGGAGGGTACATGAGGTGGAAGAAGGACAAGTACTTTGCAAGTACCTTGGGAAATGAGAATATTTCCTCAAAAAAGAACTTCTTGTCTCCAAGTGGGAATGAAAGTGATTTTTGAAGAATTTTAGTATTCCTCAAAAATCTCCATGGGAAAAGGGAAAGTAGTTGGAGAAATAAATGCGAATTAGAAATTCACATACTTGCAAGAATCTCATGGACAAGACAAGGTTCCAAAAAGGGAAGCCTTTGTCTACATGTGACTTGATGTGACAAGTCAAAAGATTCTAGAAGATGCATGGGAAGAGGAGATTCTAGGAGGAATACATATGAATTTAAAATTCACATGGGAAAGAGGGTCAATACCAAGAAAGGAAAATGCAAAGGTTGACTAAAAAGGCATGCTAAATGTGGCTAAATACCTTGATTAAGGTTGTGCAAACACATGATTAAGATAATTAACTACAGATTAGAAGTAAGTGGAAAATGTTGGAGCATGTAACACATCATAAATTAATTAAATTAATTATGATTAGAAGAGGGTTAGATAGCTAAGAGGAATTAGAGACCAACTTGCAAAAGTTGGAGGATGTGACAATGAGAGAGAAAAAGAAGAATTAAAAATTTGCTTAAATTCAAAGAGGTCACATGACTAAATTAAATAGAGTGGTATATTTATTTAATTTAGAGAGGAAAGAAGGTAAAAGTATTTAATTATTAAATTAAATACCTTAGGAACCTTATGAAAATGATGAAATATTAATTAAATGAATGATTTAATTAATACCGGCAAAGTAGACGAGTAAAGGGATAACTAAGGAGACGAATTTGACCATATGGAAGTGGTCAAATTTGGATGCCTACATTTTCCCCCAAAGAAAAAAAAAATGCAGATGACTATATAGAGGAAGCGACCAGAAAAGAAATGCCCTAGCATAGGGGAGACTAGATGAGCTGCCCAAACGGAAAGAAATGGAAGGAGATGCCCCAGTCTCGTGAGAGACGACTCATGATAGAGGAATGGAAGAGAATGGTAGGGTAAGAAATGTGATCAGGAATAAATATGGTCCCAGAAATGAGCAGCGACACAAAACATGCAAGAAACCACCTAAACACCTAACACCTCAAGATTGGGCTAAAAGTTAAACCTAAAAAAATAGATAGAACGATAATACCTTGTTAAGCTGCTCGTTTTGGTTGGCCCTTTGGTTGTTGACGTGATATATGTTCCTCTTGATGGTAAAATATGTATGAATTAGAGCAATATGGATGTAAAATAGATGATGATGCTATGTTGTATGCAAGAAAATGAGAATTCTAGCTAAGTATGGCTCAAATAAAAATTTGGAAAGATTTTGGTTAGCACAATGATCAACCCCCTAAATGAGAGAAAAGAGAGGGTATTTATAGAGGAATTGAATTCTCTAAAGAATTAAATGGCTGAGATTCATTCAACAAGGTCAAGATGAAGGGCTATGGTGAGTTGATGACTCACAATCCCTCACATCTTGACATGTGGAATGTGAGATGGCTTAGGGATGGTGATGTGTAAATGAAGTGGAAGGAGGGTGCATGAGGTGGAAGAATGACAAGTACTTTGCAAGTACCTTGGGGAATGAGAATATTTCCTCAAAAAAGAACTTCTTGTCTCCAAGTGGGAATGAAAGTGACTTTTGAGGAATTTTAGAATTCCTCAAAAATCTCCATGGGAAAAGGGAAAGTAGTTGGAGAAATAAATCTGAATTAAAAATTCACATACTTGCAAGAATCTCATGGACAAGACAAGGTTCCAAAAATGGAAGTCTTTGTCCACATGTGACTTGATGTGACAAGTCAAAAGATTCTAGAAGGTGCATGGGAAGAGGAAATTCTAGGAGGAATAAATGTGAATTTAAAATTTTCATGGAAAAGAGGGTCAATACCAAGAAAGACAAATGAAAAGGTTGACTAAAAATGCATGCTAAATGTGGCTAATGACCTTGATTAAGGTTGTGCAAACACATGATTAAGATAATTAACTAAAGATTAGAAGCAAGTGGCAAATGTTGGAGGATGTAACACATCATAAATTAATTAAATTAATTATGATTAGAAGAGGGTTAGATGGCTAAGAGGAATTAGAGACCAAATTGAAAAAGTTGGAGGATGTGACAATGAGAGAGAAAAAGAAGAATTAAAAATTGGATTAAATTCAAAGAGGTCACATGAATAAATTAAATAAAGTGGTATATTTACTTAATTTAGAGAGGAAAGAAGGTAAAAATATTTATTTATTAAATTAAATACTTTAGGAACCTTATGTAAATGATGAAATATTAATTAAATGAATGATTTAATTAATACCAGCAAAGTAGACGAGTAAAGGGATAACTAAGGAGACGAATTTGACCATATGGAAGTGGTCAAATTTGGATGCCTATATTTTTCCCCTCTTTGAAACACTATTAGGATAATAGGGTTTCAAAGAAAATAAAATGCAGATGAATCTATAGAGGAAGCAACCAGAAAAGAGATGCCCCAGCATAGGGGAGACCAGATGAGGTGCCCAAATGGAAAGAAATGGAAGGAGATGCCCTAGTCTCGCGAGAGAAGACTCATGATGGAGGAATGGAAGAGAATGGTAGGGTATGTCCCCTCAAGAAGGCGGACGGGGAAGCAAAAGGGGTCTCGGGCAACTTCTCGAAAATAAAGTGGTATATGTCATTGGAAAGAGCACAAAAAACTGAGAAGATTGGCTTTAGAACAAAGTCAAATGGAGGCTCAGTGTGCAAATGGCGGCCCCGAGAAGATAGAGGATGGGGGAATTAGTTGGAGGAAGAATTTTGTTAAATAAAGGGAAGAAATTCCCTTCATTTAAAAAGGTGAAAAAATGGGGGAAAATTTTATATAAGGTAATTATAGGAATTACCTCTCCTCATTTGAACAATAGTCAGTTGAGGAAGGAGGAGAAGAGGAGAGAAGGAGAGCAGTAGAGGATAGGATGTCGGAGTTTGACATTGACATTATCCACCGGGCGGACGAGGTGTAGTGGTTCTTCAACGAGTGTGTCGTTCCATGCCAAGTTAGCCCCGAACCCAACTTTGTGATTTTTTCCATTTTGTTTGAGTTTTAGAAAATTTCAAAATATGGGTTTTATTGGGGGGGAAGGGAGGAAAAATGGGTAGGAGGAAAAACCGATATATATTTTTTTTGACAGGAGCATTCGTCCTCCCCTAATCCCATGAGGTTGACATACGTATCCAGGGAGACATTGGCAGGTGTGCTATCACGTAGCTCCCAATCAATGAGTTTTGGATGGCAAAGAGAAAGGTTGATGGTAAAAATGGATAAACAGTCAAACATGGATGACAGGTCTATGTGATCAACATCATCGTACTCATGTATGATGGATTCTTCCTCGGGTATGTCTTCCAAAAGATCATCATCCACAGTAACACTATTGGAGGTATTAGATGATGTTGTGGGGCCCTTCTGCTTTTTGTCATATCTGAGGCCTATATTTTGTGGAAGCTTTGATACATCAATAGGTTGCAATTGTCCTTGTTCCTCTTTACCTAGGACCCCACCTTGGTAGTTATGCTTTTCTAGGAACTTAGCTGACCAAGGGTATACTTCCTGAAAAATATTCCTTTAGAGGAGGATCTAGTTGGGGTTCTTCACGGTATACCCACTGAATGATATCCTCTTTTGGTGCATCTGTCTTTAAACTAGGAGACCATAAAGTGGCAGTGGGAATGTTTTTAGCACTAAAAGTGATGGTCTTGCCTTCTTTTGGTGTAGACTATGAAGGTTGTCCATAGGTGTGTGGTGATGGTGGCATGGTTGCCACATTTAGAGATGTATGCATTTTATATTCACCACACCCCTTGTCAATGATCTGGACTTTGGTAATGGTAGGATTGGTTGCGGGAGATGGAGTGGTTGTCATGGTGGATGATGGATTGGAGGATGATGAATGAGATGCCCCCATTTCGACCCCAGGAAAATAATGTAAATGGGAAAATGATGCTTCTAGAGCGCAACAGTATTCAAATGGTTGTGGGTCGGCATAAATAGTGATCTCTTGTCCATTAACCGGGAACTTTAGGCATTGACGGTACATGGAGGGGACAACTTGCATGGTGTGGAGCCATGGGAAGCTGAGGAGGAGATTGTATGGTAAGTCCAGATCAAGGACATGACAGGTAGTGTACTGAACTACAGGTCTAACCTAGATAGGAAGACTGATAATCCCTTCAGAATTTCTTTCCACATTATCATAAGCCTTGATCGTGATGATTTGATTACTCAAATCTGCTTGAGTATACCCTACCTATTTTATGAACTTCAGAGTGCATAGATTGAGGGAAAAACCATTATCTACCAAGACCCTTTTTATTTTATGACGAGCAACTAGGACTTTGATCTGTAAGGGATGGTTGTGATTGACATCAATATTTGGCATGTCATTATGGCTGAAATGTAGCTAGTAAGATAAAGCTAGGTGTCCTACTAAAGCTTGGAACTGTGTGGCATCGATGTCATTAGGTACGTGAGTTTCCTGTAAAGATCTGTTGAGTATTTCCTGATGTACAGGAGAAGACTTAAGCAAATCCAAGATTGAGATCTGAGCAGGGGTCTTTCCTAAGTGATCAAGAATGTTGCACTGAGAGTTTACAGGATTTGGCTGGGCAGGTGTGGAGGCTATAGGGATAGTAATGTGGGATTTTTAGGTAGCAACAACACATTGGGGATCTTTAGCTTTAACATGTATCATGGACACACGGGGTTCTACCTGCTCAATGTAATGGACAATGCCATCATAATTGAGGGGTACATTCTTATAGCTTATGTTATTTGTGTTGTTGTCTTTGGGATTGTTGTTGGAGGTGCTTGCACCTTGATTATGGTTAGGGAAGGTGTTTTGATATATCTACAATTGAGCATTGGATGATGAAGCTTGATTGGTGTCGACTTTGATATCTCCTCGATCGATAAGATCTTAGACATAGTTTTTGAGACCTTGACACTTATTCAGAGTGTGCCTTTTAATCTTATGGAATTCACAATATTCATTCTCCCTAAACTAGGCTGGATTGGGCTTAGATTCATCAAGTGGTTTGGTGATAGGATATGTGATCAGATAGTTGACCTGTAACAAATTATTAAAGATGAAACTCAAGGGTTCTCCTAATTGAGCATACTGGCATTTGTCGTTCCCTTGACTATTCTAGTTTGACTGTTGAGGAGGACGAGATGCCCCCTGTGGCATGGATATGGCATTAGGTATAGATGGTTGTTGTCTCTGGGATGTATTGGCCACTTGAACATGTTTAGTGTTAGTGACACCATCATTTATTGTGTTTTTGTTCTTGTTCCAAAAGTGTGACTTATCGACGGATGGCCTTTCTTTTTCATGGTTGTGTATCTTGATGTGTCCTTTGGAAATAAGGGCACATTCAAGGATGGGTCCTTTTTCCACTATTTCAGTGAGAGTGGTGACACAGTGTAACCTAAAATTATGAGCCTTGTTGGGATGTGAGTTCTCCAAAAAGAGGGTGACCATGTCTTTCTCCTTGAGAGGGGTTTTCATTCAGCTTTCCAATGCACACCACCTTTGGAGGTAGCTAATAAAGGTTTCATCATCACACTGCTTCTCCTTAAGAAGGTCCAAGGTATCAGTGTCTTTTTCTAGATTGAAGGAGAAGTAAGAAACATTTTTTTCTAAAAGATCTGCGAAGGATTTGATGGACCCCCATTCCAGACCCATGAACCAATCCAAGGCATATCCCATCAGGCTTCGTGTGAACAGGTGTAAGAGGTAGTTTTCATTGTGCATAACCTCCTGACACTGGGAGTAAAACTCTTGAAGGTGGGCTTTAGGATCCTTATTTCCCTTGTATCTGTCAAACTTTGGTATCTCAAAGTGCTTCGGGAAGGGAATTAGTGAAATGGATGGATCGAATGGATAGGGACATATATCTTCAAATTTGAAATATTTTTTGTCAGTTCTGGCTTGGAGATTTTTCAAAGCAACTTTGATTTCCAACAGATCCACGTTGACTGGTGGAGAAGGAGTTGAGGTAGATGGGTGGGATGGATATGGGTGATAGGACGACGAAGGATCCTACTGAGATAGTGTCTGAAGGTTGACATATGGATTTTGATAGTGAGATGATGATATCCCTTGCTGGTATGCCGAGGGAGTTTGTTGGTACTGGGTTGTTGTTGTGAGGTATAGTACAAATTTATTTGATAAGAATGTGTCGCAGGATGCTGAGGAGCTTGAATGTGGTGTTGCAGATTGGTTTGCTAGTATTGAAGGTACTTTTGCAACAATTCAGAGGCCACATAGGGTGGTTGTTACTGAAACTACTATTGGTTATGATAGTAATAGTGTTGGGGAGGTTGTTGATGTGATGTCAGTTGTTGTGTGGGCTGAGATGGGATGTTGTGTTGTGGTTGAACTTGTGGATGTAAAATGGATGTGAGGAACGGGGATATGGTCTGGATGAGAGGTCAAGATGGATTGCCTTGCGATTGGTGTGGTGGTTGTTGTGAAGAAATTAAAGGATTATGCAGGGGTTGTTGCTGATGAGGTGACTGAGATAATGTAGAGGCATTCTGCAAAGGAGGTTGTTGGGTACCAACGGGAACATGTGGTTGGGATGTACCTTGCGGAGGTAATTGAGGTGGTATGTTAGATTGGGGAGGCTATTGAGATGTGTACGAAGGAAGTGGTAGATTTGTGGCCCCAGGAGGTGGAGGCAATGTGGTAAAAGAGTTGCCCCCAACGTTGACTGGAGGTTGACTTGAAAGAGATGGTGTTGTCTGCATTAATTGCAGAGGCTGTGGAACATTTTGCGGCATGCCGTAGGCGAAAGGATTATTGGGATCAGATACTTGAGGAGCCCCCATGAATGAGATTGTGGCATGTGGGAGATTGTTAATGTGATAAAGAACGGCGTTGCCAAATTCAGGTTGATGCCAACCCTCCATTGGAGGAACATTGGGGATGTATGAACTACCTGGTGCATTTTGTGAACCTTGGGGTATGTTAGATGTGGAACTGCTATACTTGGATAGGTCAAAACCTGATGGAGGTTTGACACCTTTTTCAATTAGGTGGGCCAAGATTTCTTCCCCGTGTTTTTCAAATAGGTGATCTATCATTTGCACATTGGTGGGGTTACTAAAATGTTCCTCAAGTGTGAGTTCGAGCTGATTGACCATGTTCTCATCTCCGGGTGGTGATGTGTTTTGATCGTCAGTGTTGTACTATGATGATGTACCATTATGGGGATCTCGAGGGATATTTGTACCATTATTGGGATCTTGTGAGATGTTTTCCATGTTGTTGGGATCGTGAGAGATATTCGATTGGGAATTTTGGGCTTGTTGCTCGGCCATTTTCCTTGTCTGTGACTGGGTCTGAACGAGTATGCAAGATGGTATGAGGATGATCAAGATGATGAAGCATTGACTTAATTGGATGATGGACTAACCAACAAGGATGTGGCTTGATAGGATTGGATTGGATGATTGATAACAGATTCGATTTGATTAGATCATAGTGGATTGTTTTCTTTGATAGGATTGGAGTAGATGATTGATAAAGGATTCGATTCGATAAACGATCAATGGGATCAAATTGGATTGATTGATGAAATGGTTGGTAAAATTGGATTGGACCGAATTGATCGATAAGATGATTGATGAGATAAGATTGGATTGGATTGATAAGCAATTGATAAGACTAGGATGGTGAAGGGGTTCTAAACCAAGTTTAGAAACTATCCTTGGTAATGTAAGGTGTTGATTGATCGATCAAGAGATGGATGTATGATTACGGTGCTGAATCCAACTTGAGATGGAAGTGGATTGATAGGGCTGATAAGGATGAGCGACTTAGGATGGATAATAATCCTAAGTCAGTTTCGAAGGATGACGATCAAGCTCAGACACCTAGGTCAAGTAGGATAACTACTTCAAATGAAGTTTAGTGGAATGGGAGAATGATTTCCAAAATGAGGGAAATGACAATCCGAAATGAATGAGTGGCCTTTCAAAACAAGGAAATGAGAGTTTGAAATGAGAGAACGACTATCGAGAAGGATGGATGGAGTCCCAAACTAGGTAGATGACAACTCAGAATGGAGAAATGACAACCCGAAACAAAGGAACGGTTATTGGAATGGAAGAACAACTATCGGAACGAAAGAATGACTATAGGTGAGTGGCAGTCTAAAAGAATGAATGAATACTTGGATTGGATAAATGATGACTCTAAACAGATAAATGGATGTTCAATCAGGGGAAATAGGACTTCAAAATGGGGAGACAAATGCTCAGAATGGGTGCTCAAAACAATGAAACAAGAGTTCAAAATGATGAAACAGGGTGACACAATTGACTGTTCAAGGGTCAAGTCTGCCCCTGGAGGTCAAGTTCGCTTGTCTAATTGAAGGTTGATCAAATTTGACTAAAAAAGGCTGAAAAAGGGGTTGGTTCAGAGGTCAGGTAGGCCTGTGCAAGAGGTCAGGTACAATTGTGGACTGAAGATTGATCAAAATTGACTAAAACAGGCTAAAAAAGGGTTGGTTTAGAGGTCAGGTACGCCTATGCAAGAGGTTAGGTACGCCTATGAACTAAAGATTAATCAAAACTGACTAAAATAGGTTGAAAAGGAGTTGGTTCAGAGGTCAGGTATGCCTGTGCAAGAGGTCAGGTATGCTTGTGGACAAATATGAATGTTTTTTTTGGACAAAAACTAAGGTAAAGGACCCATAACACAACAAACAACATTCATAGAATAAGGCTAACTCAACTGAATAGAAAATTACTGGTTTCGCACAAAGAAGATAGTTCAGACAACACGATCCTAAGTCTATTAGAAATGGGTATGGCCAATAGAGTCTTATATTCTAGGATGAACATGGTTACTAGGGAGTCCTCGATATACACCCAATACGTGAGGCCCAAACCGTGAACACCAACCCATCACAAGCATGAGTCAGGAACCTTAGCGAGATACTAAAGGCTCGGACCAACTCTTCACATCATCCCAATGTGGTTGGATTGAGGTACAACTTTCACTCTTCCCCCTTTATATACCCCGTTAGTACGCGTGGTTGGAATCGTCCCTTGGGGTGATGAAATCCCCAAGCAGGTCCCACTAAGAAAAGCAAAAGAGGGTGACTCAAAGGACTTGGTAAGCTATGTTTTCTTGTCACCTAGGATCACCAAATGGCGCAAGGGGATTGGATACGTCAATAGCTTACCAAAAACATGGCACACAAGGTAAATTGACTTCCCCTAATTAATCTATGTTCCTAAATTACTGAAAAATGATAAACAACAACTAATAAAAGTTTCAAAATAGATAATCCTACAAGAAACTTGTTAGTGATTTATTTTTCATTTTCCTCCAAACACTGATCAAATGCTTGCACAGACATAAACAACACATATTAGGGGGTCAGAAACACTCAAAACAGTCGAAACTAGTGCTTAAATTTCACTTTTTAGCTTCTGGAAAAAGTTGTTTTTGGTCAGGTTCACCTATCTATTGGGTTAGGTACGCCCCTAGAGGTCAGGTACACCCTTGGATAGGTCAAGTTCTCCCCTCTATGAAAACTGCAAACTTTCAGGTCTCTGTGGAGGTTAGGTTCGCCTGTTTGCTGGGTCAGGTTCGCCCCTAAAGGTCAGGTATGCCACCAGATAGGTCAGGTTCTCCCCTCTATGAAAACTACAAACTTTCAGGTCTCTATGGAGGTCAGGTTCGCCTATCTACTGGGTCAGGTTCACCCCTAAAGGTTAGGTATGCCCCTAGATAGGTCAGGTTCACCCCTCTATGAAAACTACAAACTTTCAGGTCTTTGTGGAGGTTAGGTTCACCTGTCTATTGGTTCAGGTTCGCCCCTGAAGGTCAGGTACACCCCTAGACAGGTCAGGTTCACCCCTCTATGAAAACTGCAAACTTTCAGGTCTCTATGGAGGTCAGGTTCTCTTGTCTATTGGGTTAGGTTCACCCTTGGAGGTCAGGTACGTCTGTCTGATGGGTCGGGTTCGCCCCTCTACAACCTACACTTACAAATAGTGAAAAAATAGGACCCATCTATGGGTTCCACCGGGCATGCCAAAAATGTGATCAAGAATAAACGTGGTCTCATAAATGAGCAGCAACACAAAACATGCAAGAAACCACCTAAACACCTAACACCTCAAGATTTGGCTAAAAGTTAAACCTAACCAAATAGATAGAACAATAATACCTTGTTAAGCTGCTCCTTTTGGTTGGCCCTTCAATTGTTGACATGATATATGCTCCTCTTGGTGGAAAAATATGTATGAATTAGATGCAATATGGATGTAAAATAGATGAGGATGCTATGTTGTATGCAAGAAAATGAGAATTCTAGCTAAGTATGACTCAAATAAAAATTTGGCAAGAGTTTGGTTAGCACAATGATCAACCCCCTAAATGAGAGAAAAGAGAGGGTATTTATAGAGGAATTGAATTCTCTAGAGAATTCAACAGTTGAAATTCATCCAACAAGTTCAAGATGAAGGGCTATGGTGGTTTGAGGACTCACAAGCCCTCACATCTTGACATGTGGAATGCGAGATGGCTTAGGGATGGTGATGTGTAAATGAGGTGGAAGGAGGGTGCATGAGGTGGAAGAAGGACAAGTACTTTGCAAGTACCTTGGGGAATGAGAACATTTCATCAAAAAGGAACTTCTTGTCCCCAAGTGGGAATGAAAGTGACTTTTGAGGAATTTTAGAATTCCTCAAAAATCTCCATGGGAAAAGGGAAAGTAGTTGGAGAAATAAATTTGAATTAAAAATTCACATACTTGTAAGAATCTCATGGAAAAGGTTCCAAAAAGGGAAGCCTTTGTCCACATGTGACTTGATGTGACAAGTCAAAAGATTCTAGAAGATGCATGGGAAGAGGAGATTCTAGGAGGAATAAATGTGAATTTAAAATTCACATGGGAAAGAGGGTCAATACCAAGAAAGACAAATGAAAAGGTTGACTAAAAAGGCATGCTAAATGTGGCTAATGACCTTGATTAAGGTTGTGCAAACACATGATTAAAATAATTAACTAAAGATTAGAAGCAAGTGGAAAATGTTGGAGGATGTGACACATCATAAATTAATTAAATTAATTATGATTAGAAGAGGGTTAGATGGCTAAGAAGAATTAGAGACCAACTTGCAAAAGTTGGAGGATGTGACAATGAGAGAGAAAAAGAAGAATTAAAAATTGGCTTAAATTCAAAGAGGTCACGTGACTAAATTAAATAAAGTGGTATATTTATTTAATTTAGAGATGAAAGAAGGTAAAAGTATTTAATTATTAAATTAAATACTTTAGGAACCTTATGTAAATGATGAAATATTAATTAAATGAATGATTTAATTAATATTGGCAAAGTAGACGAGTAAAGGGATAACTAAGGAGTGAAACCAATTGTACTAACATGTCAAGGTGTGCAGTCCAACACTACAAAAGTCCTCCTTTTGTCACCCAATTCCTCTAATGATTCCAGAGTGCACTAATCTAGGGTAGTCTTGATAGTGCCATAAGAGCATTAAATGCAAAATTGTTAAGTTTTCAATATTTTTGACTAATGGGTAGTGTGGACATGTCAAGGTAGGTAGGTATTTACTAGGGAAGGTTTCTTTTCATTTCCCATTTCACCCGATCGTTTTGGGGTGCTCTTTTTGGGGTAGTCTCTAAAGTTCCTTAAGAGCAAAAAATGCAAAAATAGTTAAATTTTTAGTAATTTTGATGAATGTGTTGAGAAATAAAGACTCAAATGTAATGGTGTTCAGGCCTTTATATTGTTACTATGACAATTGAATATCGCTGGGACAAAGTTACCAGTCCCATTGAAGTTCCAATGGACATTTGGAATTTAGCTAAATGTGTTCACAGTTTGTATTGGTGGATCACTAAATTGTGTTTGTGTGATAGGGTTGTGTTTGTGTGATAGGGTGTTGTCGAAGGGAGTCATCATAGAGTCTCCATGATGCCTCAATAAACTATCTGAGTTTCATCATCAATGGGAGTGATGGACTTTGGAAAGACTTAGAAGTCAATCCCTTCGAAATGTCAATGATATGAAGGATGTGATTCAACTGTATGGTGGCATGGATGGACATAGTTTATGGTGGAGACCATGGTCAATGCTACATTGATGAGACCTCTCTGTTTCAGTGGAAGGTTTTAAATCATCTCCTTGATATCCTGATGGGATGGAGTAGTAAGTGACAGACTTCTATCGAGGCTTCAGAGAGACATGGTCTCATGTCTCTTCGACACTTCGGTGACTAAATGAATTGGCGAGTAATATGATTTTTGAAGTAACACTCAAATTTTGGCAAGAGTCTAACTATAGTCTCTTGTATGATTTGATACACTTTGAACAATGGAAGGTAATGATAGTTACACTGTGTGTGATGATTATTCAATTCGGTTTTTGGTTGGATGTTGGAATGATAGGTTCCTAAAATGATTGAGGAATGAACATATGCAATAGTGGCTAAGACACCCATAGAGGGATATATGAATGCCTTAGTGCATTGTAACAGATGGGTCTGATTTGTGATGAGAGATTGAACAATGAGGGATTACAGTAATAGAGGAGATCAATATGATGATCATAGATCATCGATAAGGTTGATCAGAGAAACACAATGCTGCCAAATCTTCTCTAGATGGAACAAGATGTAAACCTCCTGAAAAGGCTATGAGCCTATAATTGTATTGTAACTGTCAATTGGTTGCTAAATAATACAATGGCTCTGTGTTTTGGACTGTGAGGTTTTTTACCTAAAATGGTTTTCTCCATGTAAATCTATGTGTCCATGTCTTCTATTCCATCTATCTTGTTTAATGGTTCTGGTTATTGAATTTGTTCAATGCATGTTGTTAAAATTGGTTAAAGTTGCATAAACTTTCCTCTAAGGGATTAATGGTGGGAAATAAAATATGTTTGATTCTACTTTATGGCATAGTAGTACATGATTATGAGATAATCTAAAGAAATTGAATGTTACTAAAGACACCTACTGATCACAGATGCTCCTTCTGGGATGATAATTTTTCCCAACAATTGGTATCAAAGCCCTCTTCTAGGATTTTTTTGTTCTTGGTATTTTTGGTTCTAGGTATTCCTTCTGTGAAGATTTCTTAGTCTAGAAAGCTTCAGGAAATTTGAAGGAATCGACTGAAGATTGATTCTTTGGTGAGTGAAAGTTTTTTTCTCTTTTGTTTGAGTTTCAGGAGACAACACGCAACTTGAAGGATGTTGAAGATGGAGAAAATTTGAGTTGGTCAAATTGAAATGATGTGACCCGAAGCTCGTGAGTTGGTAGCAGAATAATCTCGATGCATGGGGTGGAATTTTTTTCTTTGTGGTTGTGTTGCAACAAAGCTTTCATATTGGGTGTCTATGCGAGAGGCTCCCTGATGATATGGAGAAGCTTGGGTTGTTTTTCATCCATGGGTTATTTTTCATCCATGGAGTAATGTGCTTGTGTTAGGTGTTTTTTCTTGGTATTAGAATGCATTGTCTTGTGTTACCCCAATTGCATGTAGGCTATGGAGTTGATAATTGGATGATCGGGAAACTTATTCAATAGCTTGTCTCCCTTAGATGCATGTGCATGTTGGTGGTTGTGGAGTTGGCCTGAAATGAGCTTAGAGTTCCTGAACTGCCCTTTTCCTTTTATGGATGTTTTGTACTAGCATGGTTCAAATTCATGTTTTTGGGTCTGAGGGTTTTATAGATTTTCCTAAAAAAAATCTATGATAATCCATTATTCTGGTTTAACTATTATGGTATTTTTTGTTTCAGACTTTTGGTATTCCAAATGTGAAGTGGGTGTTTTACAACTCAGTGGTTTTGTAGGTTTTCCATGGTCAAGAAAAACTTGTGGTTACGTAGAGTTGTGTTTAAAGCTATTTTCTAGACCTTGACTTTTGGGGTGTTACTAGATGAGATAGTTATAGTTTTGCAAGCATGCTTCATGCATGGTGTGAGGAATTGTGATGCTTTGTCTACATAGGAGTGTTGGTACATGATTAGTCACTCAACATTCTTGTGGTGATGCTTGGTGGATTCTTTGATTATGGTACTCGGGTTGTGGACCCAATTGGAAAATTAGATTTGGGTTTGATTTGGTGTCTAAGTCTTGTGGTCTACATGATTATTCTTTTTGAATCTTAGTTTGCTAATTACTAGTGAAATGATGGGTTTGCATGTTTTAGTGTATTGGATCTATGAGTTATGTAATTTTGTAGGTGTGTACAACCTATTGATTACAGTGGGATAACTTGGAAGTGGATTGTCTATCTCCACAAGGTTGATTCAGTGTTGATGCAAATTATATCAATTTGCCTTGTCTGTGGTCACTTGTGAATTGGTGTGGTTGATTTGAGATGAGAGAATGAATGATACGAGAGTACCTAAATAATCAGTTATGGGGACCTATAGCGCGTGTATCACAATGTCATGAATAGCTTGGATACCCATCTTGGTGTAAGTTTTTTACAGTGATGGTATTTTTGTTTGGTTTGGAGATCTTTGTGTCACTTGGTTTTATTGTCAAATTGACATGTTGATTTGTGGACTTGGAGGATTTGCAAATTAGCAGTTGTTTGGTCATGATGCTTGGAGAGCTTGGTTGTCACATTTCAATGGGAGCTTTTAGCAGTGACTGTGAATGAATTATCTTCTTTAGTGTTGCAAATGTTACTAGGCAGAGATCTTAGTGTTGAATACCCAAGATACTGAGAGGGGGGTGAATCAGTATCTTCTTAAACTTATTGAACAAATACCATCCAATTACTCCAATGCATATAATAGTAAAGATAAGCAAGAGAATTAACAAAACATAAAAAAATACAACACATGAACACCAAGATTTTTACGTGGAAAAACCACAATGAGGATTAGCTCACAATATAGTATAATCGGTTATAAGATATTACAAAGGGTGTCTCACTACCAGGACTCACTATCCAAAATAGGAGGCTCACTACCTACAAAAAGATACAATGACAAATGGCTTACAACTAGAAAATGAACTGATAAAATTACACCTAACAAGCGTTGATTCAATTCCTTTGATGCTCAGTAAACAGACTTAACAAACTTCATTTTTGCATACTTATTTTCTTCTCTGTCTCAATTTCACACCATCAAACTCAAAACTATCCAGCTTATATATTTGATTCATTTGCAAGCATCAATTAGGTTAGCCTAATTAAATACAACCCTTATTCACCAAAAAGATAACTATCAGCTTTAAGCATGTACAAAAGTTTTCCAAAAATAATTCAAATGTGTAGCATGCTACAACATGTCAACATGGACCAAAGATAGGTAACACATACATCTACAATACAAAAATTAATCCATTACAACATCAACAATACATTAGGTTGGCCAAAGATAGACCTAATAACAAAATGCAACAACAGAATGATGCCACTCACCATACGAGCACATGAGATTCTGAACTTACAAGCTTCCAACATCCAAAAACCATTTCCCAAAACTGCAAGCAATGAAAATCATCAGCAGAGGATTGCAAACCAAAATACCAGAGGATAGTAACTGCATACCAGTCTAGAATACTGGATCAAGCTAAAACTTAAACTTGTAGTTGCAACTCATAATCATGGTGACATCAATGACAACACAAAAACTGTATAATAAGATGTTCTTCATTCTTCCAACACTTAGATACTATTGATGCAGAAGGGTTCTTTTGAATTTTCTTGGACACTATTTGAAGATCTATGGCATCTTGAAGCTATGGAGACCTCTCATGGTCTTTGAGTTGAGGTGTTGGTGGTGCTTGACATGTGATGTTTTTTATTATATAAGCAACATTTACAGGGTGTTGTACCCTCTACATGGTGAGCCCAAAGGGCCAAAATGGAACCAAACCATAAAAACATCAAAAAAAGACTTTTAGTAACATCAGTAGACAAACACAAACACAACATAGAAACAATAGAGACACAACACAACACAGACCCGACCACTAATTGTCCACACTTTCTTATTTTTTGATGGTAAGGTTTAACACATCATCCCCAATCCAATTGAGGCCTTCATTAATGGTTTTCTTGTCTATTTCCTCCTTGACTACGTTCAAGAGAGTGGCAGCCGACCTGTGTATCATTTTGATAGAGAACTGAGCCAGATAATTGAATTTACGTTCTTGTTTAGCAACCCGCTCCTGCAGCACACCGAGCTCATCCACCTTGTCTTTCTTGCTCTATATATCCACATCAGCACCAGGCCTAGTATCCAAGGAATTGATAGTCTTCCTTAAGAATTTTGTTCAAATTAGAGAAATTATGAGGGTCTTCTCAATAACTTTTATGCCTTTAGTTCTACCGCCAGTCTGCACCGAATCACTGGAAATCTCATCCACAGGGGCCCCTTTCTTGTGTTTCACCAACTTGTGGGATCTTCTCAAACTCATCTATTTTGTATCCATCTCAAAGCTAGCATCCACCATAGTATCCCCCTTAGAATCTTTTTCCTCGACACTTTTACCATCGCTCTTGGTGACCGGAGTAACCATCGGGAGTAGAGTCTCTTTTTTCACCTTTTTCTTGCAACCATTATGTTGACTTTCTTGTGTTTTGGCTCACAAAGCCCAATCACAGCACTCGACTGGGCCAAACCAACCACATTTTTCTTCTTCTTCAAGGGAGAAGCCTCAATACCAAGATCATTTTTTCAGGGATGGGGGATTTTCTCTTCGATCCCTCTGAAACAACAAGGGATGGGTTTTCAGGGTTAATTTTTAGGGGTTCCAACTCTTCCACATGCATAACCAAGATGGGTTTGGGAGGGCACAAAGCTAAATGGAATTGGTAGAGCCTATAGATAATGCCCTAGTGTAGCAGTAAGGGAGGCAGAGAATTAGGGTTAAGGGCGGCAGTCTCATGAGATTCTTTGATGGAACTTTCTAGAGAAGAAAGAAAAAAGAAAGGGAAACTAAGTAACATCTTGTGCCTTGAGTGATTTAATAGCAATAAGTGGTAAAAATAAAATACCTTGAATCTACCCTCAAGGGTAACATACTTGATGATGGCAAGGAAAACCAAATCCCAGGGTTTAGGCAGTGCTTCACAGTCAAAACTTGACTACTTTTTCATTGGTTTCTCATTCCCCTTGAAGGACACATTCAGACTCACCAAATCCTATGTTTTGGTGTGTGTTTTATATTTCCTACCCTCACAAGATAGGCCAATAGCCATACCAATCACTTCTTCATCCACTTTGAAAGATATGCCACCCATGGTGACCCTCCTATCCTTCCAAGAACCAATAAACTGGGCCAACAACACCTCGTCATGGCCCACAAGACTCTCCAAAAGCGACGCAAGACCACATTTCAAACATATATGCCAAGCTAGGGGATCCTTGCGAAACTCCTCGCAATTACCTGGCTCAGTTCTAACTCTATCTCCTCCCATCATGATCCACAACACACAGTAGCCGACACAACAAAAAGATAGCTAGAAAACCAATAGCTCGCTGGAGATATTACAGTTACTTAAATAATCTTTACTCTACCAATTGGGATAAAAAGGTGTAATAAAGGAAAAATGACATTTACACGCATTGCCGGTCATTCCCGATGAAAACAGCACCACTAGCATGTAATTATCACAAAGGAGCCCAAAATTAAAGCAATTAGAAATAATAATGGGATCCAGATTTAAATCCATAGTGATAATCAACTTAAGGAGGTTACACGATCCCCAAATCCATTTGAATACGGGGGGAAGATTTGAAATTTTGAAATACATCAAATAAAATCTAAGGAAAATCAAGAGATTCCTTAAATTGGAATTATTAAATAAGCTGGCAACATGTGATGTTGATTTAGAGTTTGTTTTGGTTTTTGTCATGGTATACTCTTGTTTTACGCATTAGATTTTTGGCATGATGCATTGCTCGTGAGACCATGGTATGTTCACTTGGAGTATGGGATCTCCTGAGGGGGATGCTTAGATCATGATGTCATGATTCAAATGATTGGAGATTTGACAATGGTCTAGTGATTATCTGTGTTTTGGGTGCATTGGTCATATGTTTGAGAACTTCATGATTGTGCAATGATGCGTTTGGAGTTTGGATCTATAATGACTGGTGCAGATACACCATTGCTCATTCCTTTCCTTTGGTGGATGGTTGGAACCGTTTCCTAAGATGGTGGATATCTTGAATGTTGATACAGTGAATTTGAGCATTGATTGGTAGCCAGTATGTTCTTCGTCAAGTGGGAGAATGCTGAGAAATAATGCCTAAAATGTACTGGAATTTGAGCCTTTATATTGTTGCTGTGACATTTGAATATCGTTGGGACAAAGTTACCAATCCCATTGAAGTTTTGATGGATGTTTGGTGTTTGGCTAAATTTGTTCGCAGTTTGTATTGGAGGATCACTAAACTATGTCGGTGTGACAGGGTGGTGTTGAAGGGAGTCATCAAAGAGTCTCCTCGATGCCTCGATAGACTGCCTAAGTTTCATCATCAATGGGAGTGATGGACTTTCATAGGAATTAGAAGTCAATCCCTTGAAAATGTCGATGATATGAAGGATGTGATTCAACTGTATGGTGATGTGGATGGATATAGTACATGGTGGAGACCACATTCAATGCTACATTAATGATATCTCTATGTTTCAGTGGGAGGTGTTAAATCATATCCTCAATATCCCGATGGGATGGAGTATTAAGTGATGGACTTGTATCAGGGTAGCATTGAGTGTTTAAAGAGACACAGTCTCGTGTCTCTTTGACATTTTGGTGACTGAATGACTTGGTGAGTAATATGCTTGTTGAATTAACACTCAAAGTTTGGAGAGATTCTAACTCTAGTCTCTTTGATGGTACAATACACTTTGAACAACGAAAGGTATTGATAGTTACACTATGTGTGATGATTGTTCAATTCAGTTTTTGATTGGATGTTGGAACGGAAAGTGCCTAAAATTATTTAGGAATGAATATATGCAATAGTGACTGAGACACTCATAGAGGGATATAGGAATGCCTTCATGTATTGTAATGGATGGGTATGATTTGTGACGATAGATTGAACAGTGAGGGATTACTATAATAGAGGAGATCAATATGATGATCAGAGATCATCTATAAGGTTGATCAGAGAAATTTAAATACTACCAGATCTTCTCTGGATGGAACAAGATGTAAACCTCTTGTAAAGGCTCTGAGCCTATAATTGTATCGTAACTGTTATTTGGTTGTTGAATAATATAATGGCTCTATGTTTTGGAGTGTGGGGTTTTTTACCTGAAAGGGATTTCCCCACATAAATCTATGTGTCCATGTCTTCTATTCCATCTATCTTATTTAATGGTTTTGGTTATTATTTTTTTTAAATGCATGTTACTGAAACTGGTTAAAGTTGCATAAACTTTCCACTAAGGGATTAATGGTGGGAAATAAACTGTCTGATTCCACTTTATGGAATAGTAGTACGTGATTCTAAGACAATCTAAAGAAATTGAATGTTACCGAAGACACCTACTGATCTCAGACGCCCCTTCTGGGATGATCAATTTTCCCAAAAAATGGGAAGCATGGGAACGTCAAGGTAGGTAGGTAATACTATGTAAGTTTTTAATTTTTTTCCCAAGTCACTCAATCGTTCTAGGGTGCTCTTTCCGGGGTAGTCTCTTAAGTGCCTTAAGAGCAAAAAAATGCAAAAAATGTTAATTTTTTAGTAATTTTGATGAATAGGTAGTGTGGGAATATCGAGGTAGGTAGGTAAATACTATGGAAGGTCTCTTTTTGTTTCCCAAGTCACCTAATCATTTTGAGGTTCTCTTTCTAAGGTTGTCTCTTAGGAGCCCTAAAAGCCAAAAATTATCAAACTTTGACAAAGTCATTCTGGGAGCTTGTGGCATGTAGGAATGATTTTTCTAGACTTACAGGTGGATATTGAATCCATTCAAACCAAACTCTCTCAGTTTGGGTCAACTCAACACTGTTTGTGTGTTCCACTGTCAAATGCATTCTTGAAAAAATTGTTAGTGGAAAGCAGTGCAAAAAATGGAAAGAAGCATTCTTTTGTTTTGTGCATAATGGAGTGAAACCAATTTCACTAACATGTCAATGTGGGTAGTCTAATGCTATAAAAGGCCTCCTTTTTTTCCCAAGTCCCCCCTTGATTCCAGAGTGCACTAATCTAGGGTAGCCTTGAAAGTGTCATAAGAGAAAAAATGCAAAATTGTTAAGTTTTCAATATTTTTGACTAATGAGAAGTGTGGACATGTCGAGGTAGGTAGATAAATACTAGGGAAGGTCTCTTTTTCATTTCCCACATCACTCAATTGTTCCGAGGTGCTCTTTCTAGGGTAGTCTTTAAAGTGCCTGAAGAGCAAAAAATGCAAAAAGAGTTAATTGTTTAGTAATTTTGATGAATGGGTAGTGTGGGAATGTCGAGGTAGGTAATTAAATACTATGGAATTTCTGAATTCGTTGCCCAAGTCACTTGATCGTTCTAGGATTCTCTTTTCAAGGTAGTCTCTTAAGTGCCCTAAGAGCAAAAAATACAATTTTTTTTAAGTTTTTAGTAATTTTGATGAATGGGAAACGTGGGAACATCAAGGTAGGTAGGTAAATACTAGGGAAGGTCTCTTTTCATTTCCCAAGTCACTCAATCATTTTTAGGCGCTCTTTCCAAGGTAGTCTCTTAAGATCCCTAAAAGCCAAAAAATGTCAAACTTTGACAAAGGTGTTTTGAGAACTTGTGGCACATATGAATGCTTTATTTGGACCTATAGGTGGATATTGAATCCCTTCAAACCAACCTCTCTCAGTTTGGGTCAAATCAACACCGTTTTTGTGTTCCAATGTCAAATGCATTCTTGCAAAAATTATTAGTGGAAAGTAATGCAAAAAATGGAAAGAAGCATTTTTTTTGTTTTGTGCATAATGGAGTGAAATTAATTGTACTAATATGTCAAGGTGGGAAATATAACACTATGAAAGGCCTCCTTTTGTCACCCAAGTCCCCCCGTGATTCCAAAGTGCACTAATCTGAGGTAGTCTTAATGAATGAGAAGCATGGGCATGTTGAGGTAGGCAGGTAAATACTATGAAAAATAACTAATCTGGGATAGGCAGCATGGACACGTTGAGGTAGGTAGGTAAATACTAGGTAGGTAGTGCACTAATTTGGGGTAGGCGACGTGGAAACATCGAGGCAGACAGGTAAATACTAGGGAAGCTATATCTTGAATAGATAAGACTTCTTTCAATGTATATCCATTGAGATGGAAATCAACCACAATTTACCCCAAGAACAAAGAAAAGAGAAGCAAAATGAGAATTTTTTAGTAAAGATGAACCATAAAAAAACATATTAGTATCAAAATCAAACGTATAGTGCAACATAATTTAGCAATATACCTTTTTTCTCCAAAAAACCTACATTTTTATCGTGGATGTTTTAATCTAAATTGCTTGAAAATATACCTTTGTTCTCCAAAAAACTACATTTTTATATATCAGTTAATTTGTATGCAAAATTTTAATGTACTTTTAATCCAACCCATACAAATAACATGAATCAAAATAAGATGAACAATATCATACCTATCTCATACAAAAAACAATATGCTAGTCAAGTGTGCTTGAAGGGTCATCTCTTACCTTCAGAGTATCGAGTAATGCTTCATGATCAGCACTACTAATTATCCATAGTTCCTTTGTTCTTGGTTTAGCAAGATTTCTTAATAATTTAACATGTGTTGCTATAACAAGGTGTGAATACATGAGAATGGTTTTGTGTTTCTCATAGTCTTCAAATGTAGGTATTCCATTCTTTCTAATCATATACGTTCACAACCAAGTTCTGGAAAAAACAACTGAACCTATAGGATACATGAACCCATCATCATCTGTCATTAGTTTTGTTAGCTTCTTATTTCCATGTACACATCATTCCAACCAATAGTTTGATCCCTCTTCATTCCTCTGTGGTGCTACAACTGCATAGACATGTCCTCGCTATACAAGATCTGAAAGATGGTCATAGTCAAGTGAACTTTCCATTTCATCTTCTAAAGAGGATTGTGCTATAGATAAAGGGGTTAGGTATTGTGGAATCCATGTATCTACCCACTCACTTGACTTGCATTGATCCAAATCACATTGAATATAATTATGACAAAAACAAGTCAACTCTCATGTCCATATGGTCGATGCACTTCCATTTGAGCTTTGAAATGAATGCATATTTGAAGATTCTTTGATTGTTTGACATTCCAGTTTGTCTCCCACTATGCCCTCATCAACCAACCAAAATAACCTACACACTTGTGAATTAAGAGTCCCTCCTTGTGATAATGCATAAGTACACCAATCAATAATAGAACATGCATCATTGAATGTTGTACCACCTCTAATTTTCATTTGTTCCTTAACCAAAGCTCTCTTCACACATGCACCTGCACCATCATACTCACCTTTTCCATGCCCAACTTTAGAAAAAACTCCAAATATGTGGCACACCCCTCTCTACATGCATCTAGCTTAGCCAATAAAACATACAAGCATTCTTGAACTTCCTTGTATAGTTATTTGACCAAATGAGATGTCGACCCATTGCAATACCTTTTTCCTGCAAGAACTCAAAAAAAAATTTAAAATAATGTTTCACAAACTCAGATGAATGAGATCTATCATCACTCATGTAAAAATGGTACTCCAGGCTGATTATCTTCATGTTTCCTTATGTACTACCAGGTGCATGTCTATATGTTATGCATGAACAAAAATAGAAATTTGAATAGAATTGTAATATTGTGATTGTACATCATTTTATGGTTGCAATGTGTAATTTTCAGCAAAATAAACCACGAATATAATAGTTCCAATTGGGAAAGAGTCCTTACAAATCCTAAATTTTTAATCCAACCACTGGGACCTGTGGCTATGCCTTGCATACTTTTAGAAAATATTTTTCTTGAAATCAGAAATAAAATCAATAATACTTACCTCTCTTGTAACCAACTCGAATCTAGAACCTTCACCTCCACTCTTCAAACTGTATTTTACTGTCTCAAACCTTTTTTCCTCAACAATCTTGATAGAAAAATCATGTTCACTGCCCTCATGAAAACATGTTACAAACTTCAATAAACCACCACATTGCAAACACATTTCATTTAAACAATCATTTCTATAAAAAAACAACTATCACCTCTAACACATAAAAATGAATCTAATAAGTCCCTAGATGACTTTGGAAGTTGAATTGCATGACACTCCTACAAAATTCCTTTAGTATGCATAGTAGAACAAATATAGCATAATAATTCATGATACATCAAAAAAATCAACATGGTATTTACAACATGTATTACGAATATTAATAGGTACAAAATAAAATGGATTGCAAGACTCAAAATCCCTTTGTGAGATTTGGAAATTTGGATGTGCTTCACAAAATTGTTTGTACAATATTATTTGGCTACATTCCAAGAAATGTTTAGGATGCAGTGTGCAATATTGATTACCAATTCTTAACTTTAAAACATCCTTTACATTTGGTGATACCCTAGATTGAGAGTGCCAAAATTGTTCAATTTCCATCTTTATGTTATTAGTTAGCTTCTTATCAACACGTGGAAGCCTCCCACTAAAACCCATATATCATTTTGAAGAGGACTATCAAGTCTTCCTCTTCTTGAGAGTTCTCTACACAATGTTTAACAATTTAGATTTAAATAAATATAAGTTTGTCTCATTAAACAATTCTTTCTCAAATGATGACTTACTAGTGAGGTTGTGATCACTCTACAAGTAGATCTTTTATCTTTTCCTTACTAGTTGTAGACACTGAAAAATGTCCTAATCGATATCATACACTTAAAACAAATTTACTAACATCATTTCCTCTTTAACCCATCCTCTTTTCTCTTAATTGATTTAATTAGCCTAGCTAATTAATTAATTGCCTCATTTTCATCTATTAACCTAATTTATTAAATCGGGTTAATTCACCCCTTTTCATGCTAACGTTTCATATCATTAAATTAAATAAATCAAAATATTTAATTTAATTCCCTAAGTCATCTTATTTAATTAAATAACCCTAAGTTATTTAATTAAATATCATTTCATCTCTCTCCCATTTATTAAATCATTTAATTTAATAAATATCACTTTAATTCTTCCAATCCCCTAATTGCATGATTAAATCTTGTTTAATTAGCAATTAATCTAACTTTCCTCTAAGGAAAGGGAATATTCCCATTGAATATTCCTTATCCCCTTTTTGCACAATTGAAAATTTGTTTTAATTTGTAAATTACCTTTTTTTTCACCCAAAGGAATATTCTCTCTCCTCCAATCATCTCACTTGGCTTCTTGAAAAAGCTAAACCTTTAACCTTTTGAACAAGTTACCTTTGACTTGTGTGAGCAGGTCAAAAGTGTGTTTTTTTGAGGTAAGTGTGAGCCCTTGATTAAATCTCATCGTGCATTCTCATCTGTTGATGAGAATCTATGATCCATGCCTCTCATCCCCTTCATCTTGGACCGTTGATTAAAATTTTAGATCTCAACCATTCATTTCTCATTTGCTCTCCTATAAATAGGTCACTATTTGGAGATAAATGAATCCATCTTTCAATTGCAAACTTATGTTGTTGAATTCACTTGCATCCATACTCTCATATTTAATCACTTTTTAGCTTATTTTAGTTAGTTTTAATTGCATAATAGCTTAGAGCATCCATTAATGGCTTCCATGCATCCATCTTAGTTTTTATATGAATTAGGGTTTTCATATTTTAGCATATCTTTAGCTTAGATTAGCTTAGCAATAGCATAATCAGTTCATTTTTAGCATAAATCATGGTAACTTAGCTTGCATTATGTTCATTTTGAACATAATCTAGATTTTCATACATCAATCACAATGGTTTCATCGATTCTCTTCCATTTAATTGACTAAAACAGGCTCATTGATCACAGGATTGGGAAAGGGTCATCGTTTCACATCAACATGACACCAATTCCACAACAGGATAAGTTTCAGATGGCTTAGAGTAGATGTTTTAAAAGATTTCATAATTTAGTATGTAAGGTTTTGATAAATTTTTAGTTTCAATTTCATTTGAATGATCATTTTGAGATTCGAGTATTAGTGGCTCTGTTATGTTTTGATTCACAACGCTTGATCTATTATGTAGCTAGCTTTTCATGTTTCACTTTTTTTTTCTATATCTTTGGCTTGAAGTTCCAAAGACAATGGAGTAGTAGAGATGGAAGGTCTAAATGGAGTATGGGAATCTATCACTCAATTTCTTGAGTATTTCTAGGAAAACACTTGTACATCAATAAAAATATAGCTTGCAACTAAAAGATTTTGGATCTTGTTATATCTAGAAAGGATGTCGAAAATACAATAAGTTCTCATTCATAAATAATAACTTTGCTTGTGACAATTTTTAAATCTAGAATTATAGTTTCAAATTTTAATGATTGACTTTAACTAAACTTGAACCCTTCCCCTCATACTTTCTATAGAAAAACTAGACACTCTTTCCAATATTTTCTTCCCTTAAAAAAACATTGAGACATTTTTTAGATTATATTTTTGTTTTGTTCTTTTTAATATGCATCTAAACAATGTTTCTATTATTTTATAACAAAAGTTTGTCATAATTAATTTATATTTTCAATACATATATATATATTATTCTATCTAAATTAAATCGAGTTTAATGTCTAACCTCAAGTGGTTTTATTTTGACCTCAATATTAGCTCATAGATCCTTGACCTATGTTGTAAATCAAACAAGTTCCAAGTAGTGGCTAGTACTTTCCTTTATAGTATTTTAAATTTAATAAAAATAAATGTAAGTTTTGTTAATGTGAATAAAATTAAATGTTAATTTTGTTAATTATAGTATTAACATAATATTTTAAAATGTCACATTAATGTTAAAGGGTATCATAAGGTTTAGGTGGAGGGTGACTCCTTGAATGTTATTAATAATTTGAAGAATGTTTCCCCTCCTTCTTGGACCATTGAGGCCATGGTTAGGGATTATATTAATATTATTAATTCTTTTAATAATGTTTATATTTCCCACGTTATGAGAGATGGAAATAGGTTGGCTGATTTTTTTGCCAACTATGGTGTTCGTGATAGTAAGGAATGGGAGTTAAATGACCCAATTCTATTTGAGGCCTCGACCATTGTTAATAATGAATGCTAATCTTTTGGGGATCTTATGTCGAATGAAAAGCTATTTTTCCTTGGTCACGTGCTTGATTTTCATGACTAAGTATGTTAAAGATTTGATTAGAAGTGGTGGCTTTTACAAAGCTCATTGTTCATTATTGCATCTCTGTCTGGAGGTTGGCTTCACATGGATTTTGGGATTTTTTTGCCTTTGTTTCGAGAGTCTTCGATTAATTTATGCTAGTTTGGTTGGATCTAGTTTTTGTCGCAAGTGCTTTTGG
Organism: Sequoia sempervirens; assembly: GCA_007258455.2. Taxonomy (NCBI): domain Eukaryota; kingdom Viridiplantae; phylum Streptophyta; class Pinopsida; order Cupressales; family Cupressaceae; genus Sequoia; species Sequoia sempervirens. Next base: position 1,056,291,195 of record VDFB02281492.1, read on the forward strand.
CTGAGTGCTTGGTCTCTATGTGTCAAGTTTTCTACCATGGGTGGGGATAGAAATCTGGTTGAGTCGAAGTCATGTGATGCTATGAGGCAAAAGAAAAAAGTTTGGGAATTCCTTGAGAAGGGTGGCCTTACTCTGTACATGGAAAAATTGCATGGTAATAATCCCCAAGTCACAGATTTAGTTGTTCAAGGATGGAAGTATTTAGGTTTATGAACCTGAGAGGGAGGGATATTGTGGTGGATGAAGAAATTATTGCCCAAAATAGTAGCCTTGTTGTGCAAGGTATGAAGGTTCTTAGGGATAACAAAGAAGCGCAGACAGCGATGGCCATTTTCTTCAAAAAGGATGAAGCGGCTTACTTGAAGCCAGCTAAAAGCGGTGAGTATCTGTGTAGCTCTTTGAAAGCGCTTTGGCGTGATGTAGCTGAGGAAATAATGAGGTATGTTTCTCTAGAAGGAAGGTACACTGCGATCAATACTTATCATTTTCTTCTGCTTAACCATTTCTGACATAAGAAATGGGTATCCTTCCATTATTATTTGCTAATGTCACTGGATTTGGGGATTAAGGAGCATTTGAAAAACCCCAAGAACCTCGTTCTACATGTGGGGTTGATTCTTCTTATTTATGAGCTTTTCAAAGCCCATGAGATGCATAAAACTCCTGTTGCGTCGTAGGATAATACTGCTAAGCCCCGAGAAGGCTATGAGACAGATTCAGGGGATGAAAGGGGTGGTAAGAAGTCTAAGAGGGGAAGCTTATTTTGAATGAGGATTCGGAGTTGGATAGGGATGTTGATGTTGATTATGTTTTGGATTCTTATGCATCTCTGGAGGAGGGCCCCATTTCCCTTGTTGTGGGTAAAAGTGGTAAAAAGAAGTTGGGGGACAAAGCAGGCTACATGACATGCAGTGATGAGGTGGAGGAGATTCCTATTAGGAGGGGAAAGGAAAAATGCAACTTTTATGGGGAAGCTTCTTCTCTCCCCCAGCGTCCAGAACTGTGCAGGTTGCAGAGGATGGATGCCGGAAACGAAAAGTGGCAAGTGTGGACCCTCTTTTGGAGAAGGGTTTCCCTCTAACCCTGGCTGGTGGTGTTTATGGAGAGGCTCCTCCAAGTGTTTTCATTGTGTTTCCGAAGCAAGGTAGGGAAAGGGGTGTGGGTGCTGCTGAGGTGGGTACTAGTAAAGAGGAAACAGATAGGTTGCAGAAAAGGAAGGTTGTTGCAAAGGAAATTGCTTGCTCCATTTGGATGTTGAAGACCCCCATTCCTATTGGTAAAGGTAAGGATGTTTCTGATAAAAAAGCTCCTCCTAGTACTTCTGATAAGGATGTGGCTATGGGAAAGCATATTGACAATTTTGATAAAGAGGAGATTGATGTGCTGGGCTCGGCCCGTGATTCCGTCAATGTTTTGTTTAAACTGTTTAAATGGTTTTTTCATGAGATCAATAGGACTAATATAAGAATTAGAGGTGTTGCTAGCAAGGTTGAGGATGTTTTATTCCAAAGCTAGATTGATCATGTGGAGTCCTTGAATACTGTTTCTTATACTGTTGCTGAGGAAACCACTAATTTGAAAAAGAATTGGGAAAGTAGATTGACGAGGGAGCAAACCCGACACACAGAATAACACTCACAAAATAGAGAATAATATTTTATTCAAAAATATGGAACTCTTACATGTAGAGGATCTCAAATCCTCAAGCTCTGTGATACATGCAAAATTACAGAAGTTTCAGAAAAATTACAAAATTACAGAAAATCCCCTTTTCGCAGCATGCGAACTCTTTCCCCAAAAAGTTATCCAAAAATTAGAAATTAGCCCATAAATAGCCCCTTTTTCGGTTTGGAGCCAAAAGCAACATTCAAGTTATGAGTTTTGGCCGTTTGGTGCCAAAATTACAATTTGAAATTCAAATTTAAATTCACATTCGAAATTAGCACATTTCTAAAATATGCACCAACTTTCGAAAGCCATAACTTTTAATCCGATCGTCGGATCTTCAATGATAATACCTTTTCGGAAAGCTCTCGAAAAGAAAATTTTCCGCAAAGTAGGTCTATGGTTGACTACTTTGGGATTTTTGCAAATTTTTGGGCCCATCCGGAACCATTTAGTGCCTCAAACTAGACTCAGAAGGTTTTTCAGGGCAAAAAGCAGAAACTGGAACTTGAATAACTTTCAAACCGTGAATGATCTTGACCTGATTCTTTCGCCAAAGTGCTCATTTTTCCATCCTGAACCTTCCCATAAATTTCTGTCTTCCCACACCTTAAAATTCACACCTGCTAAAAATAGTAGTTGAGCAGAAAAAGTAGAAAAATAGTTCTGAAAGTTGGAAACTCTTATTCGACGAAAAGGGTATCCAGAAATGCAAAAACATCTACAGAAAGAAAACAAAAGAAAAATAAATGGAAAGCATCTTTTTGGGTGATGCAAGATTGCCCTCACACCACTGGATGCTCCTGCATCATAGATTTTCTGCTCTTGAGGAAAAAAATGATGATATTAGGAATGTTATGAAAAAGGGTGATACTCCTACGGTTGTGGACATTCTGGTCTCTACTAGGGTTATTTCCCCTCTGATGAAAAAGAAAAAGGAGAATGTCTCTGTGGATGATGTTGTGGTTGTTGGTAAGATGTTGACTGTGGCTGGTGAGGGTGAAAAAGTCGTGGGTAAGGGTATTGTTTTGAGTGAAGAGGTAAAGACTAGTGGGTCGAGGGTTAGAACTAGGAACAGAATAAAAGCTCAGGTTGGTGCCTCTGTTGAGGCCTTGGATATTGTGGAAAATGTGCACAAGATGGTTGAGAATGAAATGGAAGTTGTGGAGATCCTGAATAATATGTAGTGTTGTCTAGTTTTCGTCTTTTTGGTTGTTTTTTGGTTGTGTGTTTGTTGTTAGTGGGCTGATTATTGGTTATTGGTTTCTTCTTTTTATCAGCTGCTCTCTTTTGTATGGGGTTTCGGGCCCCTTCAAAACTCGTCTTTTACCTTTAATCAAAACATTATAATGTAAATTGTATGATAATGCATGTTTATATTAATAGAATAAAAGGTATTATAAAGATATTGTAAATATAAAAAAAAATTAAATGATAGTATAATATAATTAAAAGAAAAAAATGATAATTATATAAATATAAAATTTATCTAATAATTATGATAATATGTATAATACACTATAAATTTATTATATTATATTAAATAATATTAATTGATTATATAATATAAATTTAAAAAAAATTTTTTAAATTATTTTATATTAAATAAAATATAAATAAAATGAAATGATTATATAGTATAAGTATATGAAAGAATTAAATAATTATTATTTGAACATAAAATTTATATAATAGTTTTGTGCAATAATGATGAAAGTTATATAAACAATGGTTGAATGTAGCCAAAATAATAGGGGAGAAGGGGCCCATAGTGGAGCAGGGTCCAATAGTGGGGATAGAAGTAGTCCTCAGTGGGTCCCATAGCACCTTAATATCCAATTGCAAAACACTTTTTATCCATAAAGTACACAAATGACAAATCATGTGATGCCACATCAGTGCACCAATAAAACATGACTTAGTGTACCACTATCGGTCTCACTTTTTTTTTGGGTTTTTTTTGGATACCTAAACAAAAAGCATGTTGATGTGGCATCATATTGATAATGTGGCCCTAAAACGAAATACATAAGCATGTGAGTTGTAAAATAAACTATTATACAAAATTGGAGTGATTTGAAATTTCCACATAGGATTTTGAGAAACGCGAAGTTAGGGTGCTCCACTATGGACCCTTCTCCCCTAGTTCTTAGTTCTCAAAACTAGGCAAAATAATAGTTCATTTTCACTTTTCCTAAAAATCCTCCAATAACACACAACTTCTTAGCCAATCATATTGATGAAAAATAATTTTTATAATTTATAAAATTAAATATTTTGCAAGTTCACTTTACAAAATTGAATTTATTTTTTTTCAAAAAAAATTATTGTTTTTGATTGGTTGAAGCTAACTTATTAATAACTAATTAACTAAGAAAAACAAAACTCATTACAATAGTATTGTCTGACAGCAAGTACTAATAAGACATTTAATCAAATTATTACGAAGCTTTGTGAGAACATTAAATCCAAGTGAATTTGAAGCTATAACGTTATCAATTTTTTTTTAAAAAGGTGTTTTATTCTCTTAGATCAAGAATTAAGACTTGAGAGGCATTGTGAAGTGTAGAACTTTACTCTTCATTCGCCCTGTGGGCCAGTTTGTTCCTCTATCAGGCACTTGTTCCCCACGCCATCTCTCCCTATTTAGCCATTTCCCTTCATCTTATTTTGTGAAAGACCATCACAATCGATCTTCTACAAGTTAGAAGCTCAGTTTCTATCATCACACGTAATTTTTGCATTTGAGTTTTCGACTGGTTCAAAATATTTGATCTGTCATCATATCAATGGCCGACACATCCTAAAGATGTGGTCATTCTAACAATCTCTTATCTAAATTTCCACATCAACTAGAGCGGTCCCCTCCACTATCTAGAACATGCAGGTAAAAGAAAAGAAGAATCACGTCAACAATGGAACATGGTGACATGGTGTATGCCAAAGATATCGTCAGTCTGACAAATCCTAAATGATGCACCATTGCTTTCAATCTTCATGTCACTCTATGGGCTCTACTTTTCAAAGAAAGAGGTCTCCTCTCGTGCCTGACCATGCACATATTTTCTTGCATGAAGCTCATTAATGGATCTCTTCACTCTCCCCTCTAGATCAAAAGTCCAGTTTCATGCAACAGAGTTACGTGACAATCGTGTGCATGCAATTTTAATACTCCCTTCTCTCCTTTGTGATTAGTGGCATGTTCCTTCACTCTTCCAAGGCCATTCACCTCGGGTCTCTCTGATCTTTGTGCTCATTTTGCAAGGGGGGAGGGAGGTACTAAGTTGCTCATGCCTGGAAAGCTCTACAACTTTGATATTTTCTCATGTTTTTTTTCATTTTCAGTGGTCTTTAATTGTCTAAGTTCAACCAAGCTCTATGTGATTATATGTAATTATGCACTATTAATTAGAATTGTGATCTACCTCTTTTTCTATTTTATATTGTTATAGATTCTTATTGTGAAAATATTATTAATGAGAAGCAATGTTATAATTCAATGATTGATTTAGTTCAAATTGTTCACTTAGATCAATTAAATTTATTATTTTCTTTAGTTCTCTTTCTTTTTTTCCTTTCAACAGAATCTAAGAGTTTATTGAAAATCTAATGAAGAGTTTATTTCTAAAATCCTAGAGACATCCTTTAGGTTGTGTCCCATAATTATAGGTTTTCCATGCTTGATGTTCGAATGGGCATAATTAGAATAAGAGTACTAACTAAACATAAAAAAAAAAAGTGGCATGCCTGATGGAACTTGAAGTTATAAGTTGCATGATTCCTATTCTATATTATAATCTAGAGGCCTATTATAGGTCCATTAATTCTTAGATCCTAGTTCCCCCACTAGTGTTTGCTCTAGGAATAAGGTAATTCAACAAGTTTCATGCTCTCTTTATCTACCTCCAATGGCTACTCAACAACCACAAGCCCATAGAAATTTGGTATGGTAGGATGATGAAAGCCTTTGGTTCCTCTAGTTGCTACTTGGGATCAAATCCTCAATAATGCACTTAAATCCCTTCCAAAAAACATAGGGGAGGATTTTAAGACCTCAACTTAAAACTAGCAAGATGTAGCAGATATATGCACCATCCATTATATCATAGAGAAAAATATTTCTTTAAGGTTTCTCACAACCTCATTTAAGGGAAATCTCTTACTCTAAATTCTATTACAACATGGGACCAATTAAGAGGTGCATTTTTCAAGTGATTTAAGAAAAAGGAAGAGAATTCTTCCTTACAACAAATACTCATCACTATCAAAAGAGCACCCCAAGAAGTAATCACTAGCTTTAATAATAGGTTCACCAAAACCATGGAAAGGATACATATATTTGCATGACCTCTTGCTAGTATGTGATTTATTTTTTACTTGAAGGGTTTTAATTCATATATATCACTAATGATACAGTCCCTAGGGGGTCAATCATTACTTGTATCCTATTAATTACTAGTGAAAGTAGAGAATAATCTACTAGATGCAAGGAGATTACTACCAATGTTGCATCTACCTATTTTCCCAAAGATCACTTTATTAGTGTAAGCTAATATCATAGTTTCTAATGTCCTTATTTCAACAATCTCTTGTCATCCAATCTATGTATGAGTATCCCAAAAATATTGTTTCTACTCCTCAAACCAATCCAAAAATTAATGGCATGAAGAGAGTGCTTAGAAGTTTCTCAAGAAACATCATCAACCTAAAGAGGTAGCATGTTACATACTAGTGACCACCTTATTGGAAAAATTAGGTCCCTGAGGTTCAATATTAACTCAATATGTATCAAAATTATTATGTCTACTCCTCAAACCAATCCAAAAATTAATGATGTGAAGAGCATGTGTAAAATTTTCTCAATTGAGATCATCAACTTGAAGAGGTTGCATACTAGTGACCAAAGTTGATCAAAAAAATTAGGTCCCCAAGCCTTAATATTAACCCAATAGGTATCATAAGTAATACAATTGTTGTAATTAGGGGTACACTCAAAATTATGTTCAATATCATCCTTAGAATTAGCTTATTTTTGTTGATGTCACATTGTAGCAAATCTCAAGAACAATACTATAAGGGACATTGTTTCAAGGCAAGTCAATTTCATTGCAAACACCAATATGTGGTGCTTCCTATTTAATGCATCTTATGCTCCAAATGATTGCACAAAGGTAAGCTATAACAATATTAGTAGTTCCCCAATTAGAAGGTCATTATCACTTTTTGGGAGTCCAAACTATCATATTTGTTGCCCAAACATAAGGAATCTATTTAGTACAAGAAGTAGAAATAGGCATGGATTAGACACTATTCTCATGGGTAGAATAATAATTTATGTTTATGAATGTTCCCTCTACCTCTAGAGCTCCTCACATGCAATTTGACTATTATACAAAATTAATGAGGATAGTGATTGAGGGCCATATCCATGGACCACAACTTGAGCCAATGATTCAAAGGATGTCAAATATTCATAACCATCATATCCAATTGATCCATACTTGGAGTTCTTAATCTACAAATAGGAATCCAAAAGCATCTTAAGAACTACTTGCACCAAGGGTAATTAATTCCTTAGTCAAGAGAGAAATATATCAAGTGAACCTCAATAATGTGATAAAGGTATGACTGATTGTCTTGTTTAATGTTGGGCATGTACACAAAGATGGGGGACCAAAAAGTGGCTACACCCACTTTTTGGTCCATCAAAGACACATGAGCACATTATAACATGCTCATTTTGATAAAAATAAAAAAATAAAAGGCCAAGCTCATTTTACCTCGAGCTGATTTCTTCCCAATACCCAAACATGATAGAGGAATAGTACAATTACATTTGTAAACCATTTGAGTAGATTTAACCCAATATGATGCCACCATGAAATTTACAAGGTTGATGAGGTTAGATTTTTATATTTTTAGTGATTTAAATTAAAATTAAATTATTTTTTAAAATTATTTTGATTCAATTTTTTTAATTTTTAGGAATTAAAAATATTTCAACACCCTCAAACCCAAACTCACCAAATTGTGTGCACAAGGAAAATATTGATGAAGAGAAGGCACCACCTAACCCTCTTCAAACTTCTATGTCCATTCCCTGCCATCCTTGTGAGGCATAAGCAAACTTATTAGGTCAAATTGAAACCAAAAAAAACTTTGAACAATGGTTGATATGTAAAAGAATCATAATGCAACTAGTTCATATCAAAGATCCTTGCCAAATATTTAAAATATATTATCTCTCATATAGATTTTTTTACTGACCAAATAACAAATGGTGCGATCATAGGGACAATGCACAACAAATTTATTTTACAAAATTATTGTACAAAACAAGTGAAAGAGAAGAATTTTTTGAAATCTAATTTGCATGCATTGTTTATTGATTTGAGAACCAATGTACCCATGCACAAAATTTGCAAAAGATTCTCTATTCATCGTTGCCAACACAAGGAATAAGGGATGATCTTTGGGATAGGTGGTGGATTGGTTTTAACCATCCCTCATGCAAAAATAACATGAGGTGCCACAATATTTCTTAAGGAAAGTCTATTGTGATTTTATCTTGAATGAGATTCTAAATTATCTCGATATGCATGGTTTCCATTACAAAGGAAAAGCTTTTGCAAAGGATACGGAGGGGCATGTCATGCCTAGGTCCAGAAATCAAGGCCCTTAGCCAAGCCAAATATTTAGCATATGTGTGTCATAGAAAAATGGCCCCTTGTCATTTTCATGGCCTTTTAGGTCTTGTTTCATGATGTTTGATATATTTTTTTCTAATTTTATGTTGTGACATGGCTTGAACATGCATATTTAGGTACTAAAATTCAAATAACGACGTCTTGTGAAGGTGTTGGGAAGTGTTGTAAGACATTTCTACATTCTTCTAGACTCTATTTATTACAATTCACCTAAAAATCACCTTTTTATTCATCAACAAGTCCTATTTTGAAGTGTAGTAAAGTCTTGTAACAAGATTTCACTCTTTTCTAGGCACATCTTCACTATTTATCCCTTTCTCATGCTTTATTTGACCCCTTTATGCCCTCATGTGTCTTAATTAAGTGTATTTTTGAATATTATCCCGACAAACAACATTAAATACAACATATTTCCCGACACATATTTTCAGGTCCTAGGTGGGACCCATTTGCCATGGGTGGCGAATGAGTCCTCCTTGGCTCCAAATTCAAAAATTTTAAAAATGTCCTTTCAGGTTTTTATTCAAAATCACTTGATGTCGTCCTGTGATGAGGTATGAATGATTAACTAAGGCACAAATGTGTATAAATATGTGATTTTCACCTCATTTTACATCTCCTGCAATTCTCCAACATTCATACATCATATTCAAGTATTTAAGCATTCTACAACATCAATTCAAGCAATATTCAAGCACTTTAGAGCATCCATTGACATTACTTCATACTTGCATTATCAAGGGTTTGGTAAGTTGATAGCTATTGCATGTTATTATTTTATCATTCTCTTTCCTTTTGTTGTTCCATTAAGGGTTTGATTACCAAAAGTGGGGTTTGAACAAGGCAAACCCCTATTTGCTAATCGTCAACCATTTTTCCCCTATTGCATGTGCGTTTGCAGACCTAGGTATGCATATTTGACAATATTTTTGGTGTTGAAGATTGGTTTACAAGTCAACTAGGTGCTTCAAGTCAACTCAAGTCTATTTCAAGCTTGGAGAAGGTTTCTTGTATGTTTCCTGCAGAATTGACTTTAGCGACCCGACATTCAGTGATTTCCAAATTTGGTGTTGTAGAGTTGTCTCCTAATTTTTCAAAAATTTGGGAGAGGACTGATTCACCACTTGTGGCAAATGAGTTCCACCTTAGGACTGAAAATCTGAATTTTGTTAGATTTCGGATCCCGACAGATAGAAACTTGTTTCTGACACTTTTTCACTAGGAGGACTCATTCACCACCCTGGGAAAATGAGTCCCACTGTGAAAAATTAGTGATTTCAACCAGCATCCACAAAATTATAGATTCATCATATTTTTTCTAGGTGCACTCAGATTCATCTGGTTTCTCTCTATTCTGCATAATTTCTTCATTTAGTTCATTGTTTGCATATCACAGTGTGTTTTCAAACATAGCTAAAATCTCACTTTTGCATTCATATTTAATCATTTACATTAGTCAATTGCATTTATTTTACTTCATTTATATTAGACAACATTACACATAATATAATTTGAATGAACTAGTTTGCATCTTTGGCCCTACCTCTCTCCTTTTAGGTGAAAAACCCAGAAGAGCTAGAAAGGTACAAGTAAGCCAAAAATCTACAGTTCAATATGATGATCCCTTCTATTGTGAAGGAGAGTGTTGAGGTGGAGGCCTTTTTATCTATCAATTCCCTCACAAAAACCTTATTATAACATAGTATGTATTTTTTACAAGATGATGAAGGTGATGATCCTAGGCATTGATGGTCATCTCACCTTTGTTGAAAGTGTGAATCTATTTGTGATTATAGGTTCAAGGATTCTAAAGATACACACATTGGAGAGAATACTCCATAGATTCAAGAGTATGGTACATAGTGTTAGGACTAGGATACATCCATATCAAATAATATGGTGTTGAAAAATGAGTTACTAGATACCACCTTTGGTATTGATTGATAAATAATTTTTAATAATGTTTTGCAATATATTATATTTCCTTTTTAATCTAATATTAACAATATTAATCTATTATGAATGAAAATTAATATAAATAATTATATGTAATGAAATTCTACGGTCAAATTACTTATCCTACATTTATTAGCCCTTCAACTCTTAATTATGTGGTCATCTTGAGTCCATATGTGTGTAATTTGTAACAAAATAGTAAATACACCACATAAATATTTTGGTCTTATATCAATGTTAATTTTAAAATTCATATATTTGATGATGAACATGTAGATATTGGATTTTCAATATTAATACCTATTGATGGTAATGGACCAATGGTCGTATGTCAACTTTCACTAAGGTAAGTTTTAATATTTTTAATCACTATTTATGTAAATAATGTTAAATATATTTTGGTCAAATAACTTTGTTTTATTTTTAAGTGATAATATTAGTTCAAAGTCCTCCTGATATTCATGGCATAATGGAGGTGGGCATTGTTGTAGCATTTTTATCTTCAATGTCTTTCACAAACGTATGAGCCAATAATGTAAATTTTATTTTTTATTTTGTATTTTATCCCACGTCATTTAGTGTGAATTTAAATGATATTCATTAGTAGTGAATGATTGAGGTGGGTTATCAACTTGTAGTAAATGATTATTCATTTATGTCATTATATATTTCATGGTTTCTATATTAATGTGTATATTTTATGATTGTATTAATAGGTGAACATCCATAAAATTTAGAGAGGATATCCAATCAATAGGTTAGAAAGCAATAGGCATTGATTGCTTCTCCATCTTCCCAATAGATAACTTAGAGTCATTGAATCTTCCTTGATAATCCATATGAATTTATTGTCTATGTTATGAAATTTTAGTGTATGCCTATATGAATTTACTATACATAGATTTTCTTACCAACCTATAACATTGTATTCCTATATGGCTTTGGTGTACTTACATTTTTGTTTTACCAATGTATAATATTATATTCCTATATTCAACTTCGTTTATACATTCAAATTGTATTCATGCCATTGTGTACACAATACATGGCATTCTCATGAAATTATGTATATTAAAATTTATATTATATATGATGATCAATTATTATTATAGATGTTGTCATATTTATTATTTCTATATTATGTTATTAGATTTCCATGTGGTTTTATGTGTGTACAACAAGTGCATAGGAAATATGTATAAGACAATCTGATTTAGTTCAAATAAATTAATCTTTATTCTATTAGTAAATTAATTCAAATAAATAAATTAATAAAACATGACTATATTCCTAATGATTTCTATTAATACCTTAATGATTTCATAACATTCCTAATAGTTCCTAGCTTTAATTTTCATAATAACTAGTACTTTTGATTGATGTTACACCTCGTTTCCTAGTTACTGAGTTAATTTTACCTTCATGAGTGAAAGTGTTGATAAATGCAATTGGTGACTTAAATATGTTTAGTAGGAGAATGAAATATTGAAATATGCATTAAGATTTTATTGCTTTTAAATGAATGATTATGTTTATATTGATGAAATGTGATGAAAGAATATGTATTGCAATGTGAACATTCTAATGCTTTGTTGATGCAAATGGATTTAATGTGAACATCTAACTACCTTGGCGTTGCACTAAGTTGAATGTAGGAACAAGTTCAAGCCTCTAAAAGAGAGGGGAAGTATCACTCAGTAAAGGGGCTTGGTTTGGTAACCTTTTATAATACCTAAACTGAGCTTTCACACACTCACTTCTAGTTGGGTTAAGTCGATTAATTAGCCTGGGAAATGGTATGTTACCTATAGTCTTGGTTGTGCCTATTTTCAAATGAGGGTATGCTTTTTCTGTGAATGTTTAAAGTTATGTGATTGAATCGCTTTATCTAGGTGAGAGTTCTTTGTATGTTCATATTTGTTGATGAAGTATAAACACTCCATGTGTATATGTCGATCAATGAATGTGTGAGTATATGTACTCAAACATGGATACTAAAATAATGTTATATATATATATATGTATGTATGTATGTATGTATGTATGTATGTATGTATGTATGTATGTATGTATATATATATATGTATGTATGTATGTATGTATGTATGTATGTATGTATGTATGTATGTATGTATACATACATATTGATATATGTATATGTATAAGTAATAAAGTATGTATGTGATTGATAAATGGATGATTAAGTTATATATTTATATTGATTGGTGATTAATGCATTTCATAATCATATGGATATGATCGTGTATATATTTATTAATATATATTATGGTATATATATTAATAAATATAAACATTACTATATATATCATGTTTAAACTTAGATAGAAAGCACATTATCATAGTGCATAAATTGTAGCATTGTACATATATGAAATATTATCCAAAGCTTAAGTCAATACTAACATGGAAATTCACGTGAAGCATAGTAAGAATTAATAGCAGTGCATAATTGATTATTAAGCTAGCACATAGTTAGCAAAGAGTATGCATAGGAATAAGTCAATAAAGACTTATTGGTCTCGAGTTTGACTCCACTTCCGGGTTTAAGAGGTGGGACTTTTTGTGGGTGGGGGATCTCACCTGCAGGAGACTAGTCTCACCCCAAGTACCCAAGGTATGAGTAGTTGGGCCATTGGGCTGGGTCGCGGGGACACCGCTGTTGTATAAAAAAAAAATTCAATAAAGACTTCTAATCAACACATATGAAACAAAATATGTTGGCATATTGAATCCAAAGTAAATAACAAAAAGTAAGAATTTATACGTTGCCATGGCAAGGTGAATAATTGTTCAATACCAAAGTTTAGACACAACACTAAGATATAGCACAGCAAATAAGGCTAGCACATAACCATGAGTAATGGTTAAAGTATTTAAAGTGTTCAGTATTATGAATAAAATCAGTGTCATGTAAAAGCGTATGGTTTCATATTTCAACCAACGTGTAAGTAAACTGCCATAGACTAAGTCATTGCAAACAATGTGGTGCCAACTTGTGAGAAGCAAGAATAAATTAGAAGTCTAATTTGCAATATGAATCCCAGATTATGAAGCATTATGAAATATGGAAATGGTCAAGTGTGCAACTGGCCAAGTAAATTGACTTGTAGAAGACAATTACTTTGCATCTTTTATTATCATTCTTGTTGTTCATATGAGTAAATCAACTCATTCACCATGGTTGTGTATGTGTTCATTGTACAATGATTATAGCTGCCACATTTTCTTAATCTTGTTGAGTCGAACCATTTGAGCTGAGAAGTTTCATTCTTGATACCTTGTTTCTAGCCTTTAGTTGCTGACCTTTGTGTGTAAATATAGGTGCTTTCTACCTAAATAGTGATGCATATTTGCATTCTTGTTGTGATTGTTTGAGTTGTTATTATCTGATATTTTGAGTTGAGAGAGTTTTTGAAAGGATTTTGAGAGTAATATTTTTGTTGAAGAGGGAGAAGGATAATTGGGGAATTGCTTACTATTTTGGGAAGGTTGTGCTAGGAATCTAGTTTGATCAATTGGAGCATTGTGTAAACAGGCATGTTGATTTTTACTCTTTTATACTTTTATGTATTTTAAAAGATTGTGTGACATCATTTGTCTTGTTTGGGAAATTAGTTCAATAGCTTATTATGGAAAGGTTATTTTATTCTTATGTGAAAGTGAAATATTTCTTGTTGTGCTTAGTGAGAATTTCATCATTACGATGTTATGTAAACCTTGATTGATAATCATTACTTGATTAAATACTCATGTCTCCTTGAAATAGGAAGTGAGTCTTAACTCTAGTATTAGGGTATAAACTTAGAGGTTATATCAATATTCAACGATAGGGATGTGAGTTGTATTTTACAGTTATATTATTATCTTATTTTGAATTATATTTAATTCATGGATTTCCAAAAGGGGGCTCACATACTGGCAACCCAAAGCCATGATGAGTAGAGATCTTGTAGGTGCAAATAATAAGCCCTTCTCAAGCTAATGTCCTCCATGTTTTATACAAAAGTAGTAAACATGAGAATATTTGTGATATATTGGAAGAGAGACTTTTATGACGGTCACTTGAATGTTACATTACTTTTTGTTGGAAACCCTAGGATAGGAATAACCTATTTTGTAGGGTTGACAATTTGATTATTGATTGAAGCAAATAAGTCGAGGACCTATATGATCTAATTAAACATTTTAATTATTGTTTATGCTTTAAATTGAAGTTGATTTATTGTTGAGACCATACTTTGGAGTGAGTCCTTTATTGATATGACTAATATTTTGATTGAGGTCATTTATTGATGAGATTATACTTTGATTGAATTCATTTATTATTGAATATTATACTTTTGATTGAGGTCATTTATTGATAAGCTTATACCTTTTTTTTGGATTCATTTATTGTTGACATTATACTCTTGTATGGGAACTTTTATTGATATGAATGTACTTTTTAAATAGTCATTTAAGGATGTGACGTTATGTTTAAACCATATGGTTAGTTGGCATGATAGAATTACTTGAATTACTTAAGTAGAAGAGTAATAATAAACATAAGAGGGAAATAGGTTATTCCTAGTGTTAAGTTTATTCCATGGCTTAAGGTAATAGCCTATAAATAGGTTATGAATGGTCAATACAAATCTTGCTGGGAAGGTGGGTTAATTTTTATGAAGTCCACTCTAAATCTTGGGTAATGAATACTTTGGCCAAAGTGGTGTAAGTTGTCATTTTGTACATTATCAATTCACTATGATCTAGGTTTACATACTAGGTAGGGTAATGCCATATGTGTAGGTTGTAGCCACTATGTGATAGATCTAGATGTGTAGGACACAACACCATGCTCGGGAAAGGTCAATTTTATTATGAGGATACCAAACCAATCTCTTCATCAAAGGGTAGGGCCATTTACCAGTTTAGTAGATGTGTGGGGGACCACAGTTAGTATGTGGTTTGTGGAAAAGAACTTGATTGATGCTTCTTCTCATCAATAGGTGACCGGTATTTGGAAGGTACCTGGACCATTCATATACCTAATGCCAGTTAGCTCATGGAAGCTAAAGTAAGTATTTATGTATCCATTTCTATGGAAGATTGTAAAAGAGGAAATGTAATCATGAAATTATGTAATGTGATATCAATACTTTGGAAAGTTGTAATACTATGATGTAATGCAATGGGAAAGTTTTGAACGATTTTTATTTCAAATGTGCATTATATTCTTATATATGAAAATAATTTTTTTATTGCTAAGTGTTGGCATCATAATTTATTTACTTGAGGTTAAAAACATAGTAAAATTTTTAGTTAGAACAATGGGCATGTTACAATTGAATATTGACGTAAATATTTTTTTATACTTATGAGTTCCTTTTGGATACTAGATGCCAATATGACAATCCTATAACCAATGTGAGTCATCTTGTGAAAGGTATGGAAATATTATGGTCTATTCTTCATATTCCTATAGGATAGTGTTTGTGGTAGACATTTAGGATTGCTTCTACTATATTTAGTACTATCTATCCATAAGATACATCGAGATAAATCTCACATTAGATTGATTCCAATTATAATTAAAATTATAACCTACTAATGCAAGATTATGATAGGATTACCCTCTATAATTATGAATTGATGGATTGATACATTGATACATTATTTTCCTTATTCACATAACCTTTGATTTTGACTCTTGAACTAGTTATCTTATGATTTATATATGATTCATTCTCTTATTTTGAAACCTCCTCAAGTAATTGATTTAAATCCAATGGTAATCCATCTCCATTCCTAAATATTATGGCTATAATAAGTTAAAATGATGAATCTTTACTCGTGGACATCACAACCATAACTAGGAATATAATTGGCCTTATATTGAAACACCTAACTCTAGTTGATAGTATCGTGGGAAGGGCTAAAAATATTTCATGATGATTGAGAGAAACCACCTTTTTTTCCTTGTACCAATGGATTTTAGGAGATATTCTTGTGACTAAGATAGGAAAATGATATCCCTATCATGATAGTCCTTCATTATTGCCTTGATTTTCCTATTCAATTCAATCTTTACAAGTTTTGGTGATTTATATGATAGTCATCATAATGATCTCTTAAACATGGTTAATACCACAACTCTCATGGTAATATGGAAATTATATTAAACATAAACTAACTCTTGTAGTCAATGGTTATCCTTTCATGATAGTCATGTTGAAACCTATGATAGTCTTAACTATCCTAATTCCTCTTTTGGCATGTTTTAGCTCTTGATTAATACAATTTAATTTACTAAGACCATATCTAATGATATTTCCACATCTCAGATATTTTTTACATTGTGTATAGATATATCCATACTACGATAACCTCCTTTATTTATTTATGACATTTTTTTATTAGTGATCACAAGCTTGTATTGATTTTTTTAACATGAATATTACGTATTTTTTCTAATTCCTTAGATTATTATGAGATAAGGTTTATATAGAATGATGCCAAAAAACTCTTT
Organism: Sequoia sempervirens; assembly: GCA_007258455.2. NCBI lineage: Eukaryota > Viridiplantae > Streptophyta > Pinopsida > Cupressales > Cupressaceae > Sequoia > Sequoia sempervirens. The sequence goes on from VDFB02281492.1 coordinate 1,056,308,052, forward strand.
ATGTCCTAATAAAAATTATTTTTTCTTGGATATAGTATGACTAACCCATTTATCATTATGGCATTCATACTATCTAATGGTTGATTTAGGACTATCACACCCTTATGGTAGCATTCTTTCTTATTTTAGATGGTAAACATTAGCCTTTTTATCTCCTTGAATCTAATAATATTTTTAATGATTTGAGGAACACGAGGATCTCATGAAAAGCTACCTTGGAAATTGATAACCTAGATGAGTATGGTGATAGAGCTGCACAAAGTGGTTTAGGAAAGAAAAAAGATAAGTAAACATCCCTATAATTTCACCTATTTATGACAACCCTATCTTTTCCATGAATCCATATGTATAAATTCTATTTCACTTTATTAATCACTAGTAATTTCCTAGGGTTTTAATGAGCCATCTCAATGACATTTGGAATTCATAAGTGCATTCTTAGGTAAGTGGCGATCATGATAGCATCAATGGTTTATTATTTTCCTCTAAGGTTTAATGGCAATTTCATGACTATCATAAGGATATTTTATTGGTTTTACATCCTCTAATAAAATTTCTTCATGGTAGTCAAGGAGATCTAGCTAACACAAGGTTTACATGGTCTATAAATCTCTCTTTTCAATACCCAAATAATCTTTCTAGTAGTTGCCATAATGAAATATTTGATTGGGATAACAATAGGAAAATATTTAGGAGGTTAATATATGAAAGAAAAGGTATTTATAGAGGGAATCAACATTTAACTATATTTGTAATTAGTCATTCCCAGGTTCCATGGTTTGAGAGAATAAGCAAGTGAAAGTTTGATAACTTTTTTCTCTTAGGGCCCTCAAGATAATTTCTCAATGTAATATAGCCCAAAAGGATAGGGAGACCTAGGGAAAAAAAGACCTCTACTAGCATTCATGGTCCACTTGACATGTGGGCATTGTTAGTTCAATCCCATGAGGTGTAGAAAAAATATGGAAATTGACACATTTGCATTGCTCTTAAATGAGGTATTTTGCAAGAATGTATTCATTGTTTCCATAGTCAAAAAATCTAGATTTGGAAAAAAAATAAGTTAGGATACTATAGAGGGACTTGAAATCAAATTTTAAGTGTGAATAAGATATTCCTAGTTGTCATGGATTGAGAGAATAGGAAAGGAAAAAAATTTCCATATTTTCCTCTTATGGATCTTAAGGATCCATCTCAATGTAATGTAGCTCAAAAGGATCAAGAGACCTGTGGAATGAACCAAGTTTTCCACTATCATTCACCTACCCACCCTGATGTGTTGGCACAATCGGTTCAATCACAAGAGGTGTAAAATTAAAAATTCCTATAGGCACATTTACACTAATCTTAAATGAGGTATTTTGAAAGAATGAATTCATTATTGGTATGTTAAAATGATTTGGAGTTGAAAAATTTTAAGATATGGTATTTTAGAGGGACCTGACATCCATGTCTAGGTGTAAATGAGACATTCCTAAGTGCCATAGTTTAATGGAAAATTTAAGAAAAAGTTCAATTTTTTTTCTCTTATGGATCTTAAGAGTCTATCTCAATGTAATGTGTCCAAGAAGGATTGGGAGACCTTGGTAACAAACCAAGGACTTCACTAGCATTCACTCACCCACCATGATTTGATAGTGCTTTCATTTCAATCCCATGAGGTGAAGAATGGAAAATATGGCCCTTGGAAATAATACATTGAATGCCATAGAGGTATTTTGTAAGAATACATTAATTATTTACATGATCAAATTATTTTGAGTTGAAAAATCCAAGATAGTTTATATTGGATGGACCCCACATCAAACTATAGGTCTAGATGTAACATTTGTAGGCCCCACAAACTCCAAGAACTACTTTATCAAAGTTTGACATTTTTTTTCTCTTAATTCTCTTAAAATACTTTTTCAGAGCCCTATAGCCTGGAAGGATCAAGAGACTTGAGGAAAAAACCGAGGCCTCCACTACCATTCACCCTCCCATATAAATTTGATGGATAATTGGTTTTTCCCTACAAGGTGAAAAATGGAAAATATGGCTCTTCACAACATTAGCTTGAACGTAAATGAGGCATATTCTACTACCCCCTAATCTTAGAGTATACGTAGGGTTATGAGTAGTCAAATTATGGCTAGCTTAAATCTCAATTAAGTCATATTCTTATTATTATATTTTTATTTAGATCAACATAAGGCTTATATATGATTATCTAAGTCAACCTAGGTGATATCCTAGACATAAGTAAAGTAGATATAGGAGGTAGTGAGTCTTATTTATTCATTAGATTGTGAATTGTGTTCTCATTGGAGATATTTTGTGGTTTTCCCCCTTGAATTTGCTTGTTATTCACAGCTATTATCAAGTACTTTCAGTGTATTTCATAATAAATTCCTCCCTTGTGCAACTTATTTCATTATAAGTGGTATCAGAGCATGATCTTGGCATCATGAAGGCAAGGCATTTTCTCCATTTTGGAGGTCATTTTGGGAAGTGCTTATCTCTCAAATTTTGGCATTTTTTTAAACTTTTTTTTTTTGTTTTGAAGAATCTATTGAAGCAACTACAACCTAGATTTGGAGAAATTCGAGCAGAATTGAGTGACTTATTATAGAATTGTAGCTCTTGTTAGATTTATTTGGCAAGCACATATCTCCCAAATATTGGTGGTTTTTTGCTAAATTTTTAGTGGATTTTTCAAGAATTAAGTGAGGCACCTACAAGAAAAAATTTAGAGTAATTGGAGTGGAATTAAGAGATATATTATAGAGTTATCATTTCCAAAAGAATTGATCTCAAGATTACAAATCAATTAATTTTTGGGAGATTTTTTGGGAAAGTGGGACTTAAGTTTTTGATGAAGGGTGTTCCCCTTACAATTTAAAACTCACAACAACAATAGAGAATTGCACAAATAAAATTCAAGAAGGAAGAAAATATTTTCTATTATCACTGGAATAAAAATGAAATTACAATATTACAACTAACATCACATGGGATTTTTATTATATAAATCTACAAATCTACAAATTGGAGCCACAATCTACTCTACTCTCCCCTACCCTATAACCCCTAGTCACATCCTTTATCTAGAATGTATAACTCCCCCAACATGTTTTGGAAGGTGTAACCCCCTCAAGAAGATATTTTTAAAAAATTATTAATTTTGGTAGTACAACTTTCATAAATTTTGACTCGACCATTAGATTTTCAATTATATATTTTTGAAAATATCTTGAGAAGGTGCTTAACCACAAAATTGTATCTAAAGGTAAACTATTTTGGTTTTCAACCAATTTTCGGGCCCATCTAGAGCCTCTAAGTGCTTCAAATTTGACTTCAAATATTTTTAGCAAGACTTTTGGAAATTGAAATTTTAATATTTCACAAATGAAAAATGATATTGAAGTGATTTATTCACAATTGGCTTCAATTCACCATTTTGGAGGTCTGTGTAGGATTTTGTGTCCATACGTGCATAAATACAAACTTACTAAAAATAGTAACCTTGCCAAATTTAGCCCTTATTGAAAAGAAACAACATTTTTTGTGTGATGTAAGATTGCTCTTACACATTGGATGCTCCCGTATTAGTTTTGGTAAGTCATGGTAAAAAAATTAAAGCATTTTGAGTTTGTTTGTGTGATTTATTGCAAAATTATTTGCTTTCATCATGATGAGGCCTACAACATGAGGAAAAAAGAATGCCACCATACCTAATAAATCCCTAGATAAGGATGATGTAGAAATTGAGGATATTAACTCTAACGAGGAAATTAACAAGGTCAAGGGTGAAATTTCATAAATGAAAAAGGATATGACTAAAGGAATTTCATCAGTGAAGAAGAAGGTGAATGAATTTTTCAAGGAATGAAGTATAAGGGAGAAGATTAGCCTTATAATGTTGAAGATAATGCTTTTATTAGGCATAATGTTTTTGGGCTTGACTCAAATATAAAGAAGGATTGGCTCTTTAATAATCTTATACCTAAGGAATTCATACCCAAGTTGGATATGAGAAAGTTTGATGGCAAGGATCCAACCAATTGGCTTTGCCAAATGGAACAATTATTTTATCTTCACATATTTCAAGTCAATAGAAGGTGGCTATGATATCATTATACTTGGAACTAGAACAATTTATTTGGTATCTTTAGTTATATGATAAGAAGAGAAAGAAGGGTCTTGTGGTCACAAGGTCAATTTTCCAAGAGAAACTTGCTGCCCATTATGGAGATAATTTTATGGATAGCTACTTCTACCAACTCATTAAATTAAAGAAAATACGTACAGTCAAGGACTATACTCATCAATTTTAAGCACTTTATCTAATAATAGAGAATGTTATAGAAGAAAATTTGAAGTAATTATTTTTAGAAGGTTTAAAGGACCAAATAAAATATGAGGTAAGTTTGTTCCAACCATAATCCTTATCATAAGGATACTTATGGTAAGACAAGTTGAGGATAAATTTTTGGCCAATAGGAAAAAAGGGATCATAAATATAAGAGAAAGGAGCTCTCCTACACAATCATTTCCTTAACCTACCAAGTTATCTCCACAAAAAAATTAGGGAGAAGAGAGCAAAAGGATTGAGTTTCAATTGTGATAGTAAATACGGTTGAGGACATACATGTAGTGAAAATAAATTATTATATATTGAAGGTCTAAGTGAGGAAGAAGAGGAGGACCAAATATTAGAGGGTTATAGGGAGTCACATGAGGAACCACATGATCCCCAACCAATCATTTCTTGTCATACACTCTCAGGTTTTAGAACCCCACAAACTCTCAAGGTAGTGGGCTTCTTAAAGAAGCAGAGAGTAACAATGTTGATTGACTTAGGTAATACTCACTATTTCATCAACAAAAATTTGGCTACTTGTCTAAATTTTTTTATATATCCAATTACAAAGTTTTAGGTTTTGATTGTAGATGGTGGTAGAGGTTTTTTTGGAAAATTTCACACAACATTAAATTATCTATGGGAGATTATCATCTTGATTTTCTATTTTTTTCTATCTTAATGGGTGCAATAGATATTGTTTTGGGAGTACAATGGCTTACTACATTGGGAATGCTTGAGATTAAGTTCTAAGAACTATTCATGAGATTTCAATCTAAAGGAAAGATAGTGGAGCTAAGAGGGTTGCATGCAAAGTCCCCACATATGGTAAGATCTCATCAAATATGAAATTTTCTTAGGAGATGAGTTGATGGATTTTTGAGCCAATTATGTTCACTAGAATCCTATCAATCAATGCTCCTACCATCCAGATTTACAAGAAATTATAGATCATCGCTCAATGGTTTTTAGAGATATGCCTAAAGGAATCCCTCCTAAGAGGGATCGTGATCATTCCATACGACTAGTACTATAGATACAGCCACCCAATATCAGGCCTTATAGGTGCCCATATATACAAAAAGTGACATTGAAACTTGAATGTTTAGAAGATGCTAGAGACATAAATTATCAAGAATAGCCTGTTGGTTCCCAAATCAATAGATTCAATGAGTCCTAAAGAATAGCCACTTTCTCATATTCAGACTTAGAGATGGATTTGGCCAACGAACAAGATTTAGTCAAAAACTGAAATCTCCTACACTTTTGGCTATGTTAAACCAAGGTGGGTCTCCCCAACAGTATGCTTACAAATACTTTTGTGTGCCAAAGTACCCAAAATACTGTAAACAGATGATTCTCCTTTAGATACTTAATAGACAGAATACTCTAAAGGCTTGGCTGACCTATATAGTAATGCCTAATTTAAACATAAGAGATGTAATTCATTAAACTCCTCACACAATTAAAATGAGATTAATAAGTAAATCTGATTGTAAAATTGTAGTTGCTACAAACAATCTTAAGAAACTGCAACATTAAGAGACCAATGCCATATCCCAAGGTGGAGTCATCTAAACCATGTAATTTAAAACCTAACACAACATTAAATCGGTCATAATTATGCCTATCAGATGATGCATTACACCATTGATACCAGCAACTAAACTAGTCATACTTAGCAATCCTAGCACATAGCTACATAAACCTCTATTTGTGTTACTACAAATTAACTCATTCTTTGAATGAGAGTAATAACATCAAACAAACATAGAAGGAAAGACAAGAAGTTGACTAATAACAATCTTTGATTACTCATATTCAAAACTTATGCAATGTGAACAATGGAGACAATCAGTTCAGAATATTGTATCATTTACATTCAACTATGACTATACTGTAATTACATTCTTCATTACAAACTCAGACTACTCCAGAAACCTAAAAAATCAGCATTATACACTTGAACTCCTGTTACAAAAGTGTTCCTCTAAAAACCAAAAATGTGCAACCCCTTACAAAATGAGAGAAGAAGAAAAGATATAGTAGAAGGAAACCCCAAAATTGCATATGTTGTTGACACTTGGATCCTTTATCCTTCATTGATTTGTAACTGCCTCTGCTTCCTAAAAAAGTTTCAATATGCTCCCCACTAGTACAAAAACAACAATATATGACTAAATAAACTAGTAAAAATTGCATATAAATAACTAATTTTGGTCACATGACCATTAGTAGTTTATTGCCAATCATTATAATGTGACCAAATTTATGACTAAACTATTTGTCATTTATCTAGTCATTGATTTGGTCATTGATATAGTTGTTAATTTAGTCATTGATTGTTGTTAACTGGTCATTTATTTAGTCATGTGTAGTTATTTATTTAGTCATACATTTAGTCATTTATTTAGTCATGGTAGTCATTTATTTAATCATATATTTAGTCATTACTTTAGTCATATATTTAGTCATTAATTTAGTCATTAATTTAGTCATTACTTTAGTCATATATTTAGTCATTAATTTAGTCATATATTTAGTCATTTATTTAGTCATTAATTTAGTCATTACTTTAGTCATATATTTAGTCATTAACTTAGTCATTTTTATTTACTGGTTTCCATTAATTGGTAGTAAATATTGTCATGAAATGAATAATTTATTAAATACCATAAATTTTATAATGCAAAACTAACATAATATTAAACTTGAACTAAAACATAAAATAAAATAAAAATATTACATATGCGAACAAGCTACAACATACTAGAATTAAAAGATTGATTCAACATCATGATAAATAAAGGTAATCTGCAATAAAAAAAAAATGCAAATATATATATATAAAGTTATAAGATGTCAAAGTTGTTTAAGAGTATATATGTAAATATAATAAAAAATGTCAAAGTTGTCTAAGAGTTTCCAACTCTTTCAAATACACCATGATAATTAAGATCCCTAAACAACACATTCAAAATATTGCATAAAGCAGTGAGCCAAGATGTCTAACAACTAGTACATGATAAACATGTTCAACTATGTCATTTTTTGCAAATATTTTAGTGGCCACCGTGTGAAGGTTCCCTCTTTCTCTTTCAAATGAACAACTCCATCTATTTTGTCTTCATAAACAAGGGGTATGATACTTGTGACCTTTAAAAAAATACATTTGCATCTCCTATTCCTGTCAAGTTGACTCCATGTACAATAGATAGGGAGTGAATCCACCCAATGCCCACAGCATCACCATCAAATGGATCCAACACCCTAACTTTATCCCCTTCTTTGAGTTTATCAATACATTTATGCAAAAAGAAAAAGAAAAAAACACATTATATTACATAGGTAATGATTACCCTTATTTGCATAATAAAACAACCATTACTTAAATAGTACTTGCATGTGTGTGTTAAAATTATTGTAAAAGGAAATTTTCAAAAATAATTGCAATGATCAATCTAATTTACTAAAAAACCAACACTCATAGCAGTGCTTACAATGTTACTATTAGTTTCATGCTAATCAGATACAAAGGCCACAAATATAAACACTACATTACCATGCACACATACCAGACACATAAGGTTATGAAAACATTGTTACACATAAAAAAAAGTAGCTAATGCACAAAAACAAAGAATGCAATATGAGAGCACTACTAGTTGTTGCAAGGTGAAGGTGAAATATATTGGGATGTACAAAAATAGTGGCATTAAAGCTTGAAACATAACCCCATGTAGTCAACATAACCTTGTCAATGATGACATATAAAAGAAGAACAAAGAACAAAATGTATCAAGGCAACATGTGACAACCATTAAGAGAAATCATTGAGGAAACAATGCAGTCTTTCTTTGTGGCTTTCATAGCAGCAGTAAAGGAGTAACAAACAAGGTTGGATGTAGAGGTCACATAAATAATAGAGAAAGAGCCTTTCATTGTTAGAAAATAGTATAAGATTATGCAAAAAGAAGTAAGGAATGATTTCCAATGAAAAAGTAGTAGTAGCAGTGAGTTTCATGGCTATAGCAGTGAGTTTAGTGCAAGGGCAATGAGTTTTATGGCTATAACAACGAGTTTAATGGATCGAGCAGAAAATATCATTACTAAACAACAACAAGACATTAAGAGAAATCGACAAGAATATCAAAAGAAACTTTTTTTAATAACAACCATAATGAAGAGTTAACAGCAGATCCGTGAAGGAAAGAGCAGTAGGTATCATCCAATGAAAGAAGCAGCACCCTAAGAACAAGATGTTGGCAAGGTCAATTATAATGCCATAAAACATAGTCAAGCATCATAAAGTATTGAAGTTCCAACAATCCCCACTAAAAAGGGACAAATTAGGTACAATGATTGTTCTACGGGTTACATTCAATGTTTTAGTTGTCTATGCACTATTTTATAAGCTTGTTCATTGTTTGGGATCATAATAGTCATTAATACATGAAAAGTTTCAGAATCAAGGAAAAGTAACGTTTCATAGCACTCACCTCAAGTTCAGCACCATCAGTACTATAAATATCATGCACATACTCCTTGAATTCAGCATAATCACTGTCAACATTATCCTGAAGTTGTGTAGCTTTGTCGAGAGCTCTATTGACAGGGTCTTTTCCTTTTCATTTTGCTTTCATACAATTACCTTGCATGTGGTTTAATCATCATGCAAAGTTAATATAAGTACGACCAATTAAATAATGCAAAAGCTATAAATTTTTGTCCACAACAACTATTAGATTACCTCAACTTCAACACAACTATGATTGACATCAAGGCGTTTTTGTTTTCGTGTTGCTTTTATAAAAAAAAATTGCATGTAGTTTAACCATCAAGCAAAAAAATATATCCATATGAGGATTAATTCATTTAAAAAATAGTCAAAAAAGCCTTTCCAAGCATAAAAGTCATAGTATACATCCATATTTCATGAATATCCTAAGTTATACAAGGCAAAGGGTAGCATGATATAGGTCACTATCATTGGGCCACAATCATACACCCCCTTGATAGTAAGAAGCAGCTATAAAAACATATAGAGTAAGATTATTATGAAGAGCTCAACAAAGAAAAAACAACAATGAGAGTAAGACAATTAATAGTATTTCTATCACACCTCAAATTTAGTAAGGCAGGAAAAATGGAATTTCTCGTGACAAGTCATTGAAAAGCTAAAATAAATGAAGCCAATTTCTTCTTATCTTTCATCAAGTGGTGCAGAGCAGGGAGGCAATCAACTAACAATCACTATTCAAACTCTTTCAAACAATTTTGCAATCCTTAAAACCCCAACTTGTCCATATTCCTCAATTCTTTCATACTTCTCTTGTAGGTCTCCAAATAGATAATTTTGTGCATATCTTTCAAAATATTCCTCTAACCCATAAAATAAATAGCATTTCAGATACCCATTAAGGAGTTCTTCAACATATCTCAAAGGCTTATAGACTTTTTTTAGAGCAACACCTCTAAAAATAGACAGCTATGTTGAACAGGGGTTCAATTAGCCCACTTTTACAAGACAACACCAACCTAATCCTCCTTCCAGAAATAAAACTTTATTGGATAGTCTCAACCAGGCTACACAAGCATTGAATCAACAATTTTCATCTAAAGAAATAGCCACTAGTACCCCAAAACACAAAACCCTCATTTTTGACTAGTTTCAAGGGGGTTTATTGAAACTATGGTTCCCAAAGCCTATTTCATCTTACCAACTCATAAAACTTGCCCCAAATGGCCTGAAAATTCTTAATCAAACTTCAAAATTCACTACCCCAAGATTTTTCCACAATTCCCAACTTTTAACCACCAAATTAAGCCAAAAAACACATAAAAATGGCAACTAGGGCATCACACAAAACCCCTTAAATGGCCTTCCCTGCTCTTGAAACCTCATAAAAACCTAATCCTAACCTAGACCACCCATTCCACCAAGTTATAGATAAAACCAATGGTGGAATGGGTGTTTAATCCATTTTTAAAGCTTACTCATAAAACATGCCCCAAATGGCCTGCAAATTCTTAATCAACCTTCAAAATTCACTACCCCAAGATTTTTCCACAATTCCCAACTTTTAACCACCAAATTAAGCCAAAAAACACATAAAAATGGCAACTAGGGCATCACACAAAACCCCTTAAATGGCCTTCCCTGCTCTTGAAACCTCATAAAAACCTAATCCTAACCTAGACCACCCATTCCACCAAGTTATAGATAAAACCAATGGTGGAATGGGTGTTTAATCCATTTTTAAAGCTTACTCATAAAACATGCCCCAAATGGCCTGCAAATTCTTAATCAACCTTCAAAATTCACTACCCCAAGATTTTTCCACAATTCCCAACTTTTAACCACCAAATTAAGCCAAAAAACACATAAAAATGGCAACTAGGGCATCACAAAAACCCCTTAAATGGCCTTCCCTGCTCTTGAAACCTCATAAAAACCTAATCCTAACCTAGGCCACCCATTCCACCAAGTTATAGACAAAACCAACGGTGGAATGGGTGTTTAATCCATTTTTAAAGCTTACAAACCCCCAAAACTAATTGTGAAAACCCGCCTACAAAGATTTGGCTATAAGATTCTTAAAATGAAATGAAAATCCTTCAAAACAAGACTAAATTGAATTCACTTCACATCTCCATCAATTTCAATGCATCAGGGATCCAAAAAAAACTGTACGAGCAAGTACAAAGATCTAAAATAGAAAACTTGACTAGTAAACACAAATTTTAAAGTTTATTTATTGATTTTCTTCCCCAAAACTTCAAGAGAGACATTACATCGAGACCCCAAGAATATTTAAACCTTTCCCTCCTAAAAACAACTAACTCAACCAACAAAACTTCCTTTTGAGTTATGTGAATGTTGATCTTCCCCAATGTTGCATTTTTGTGACTTTTACATATGATAATTTTGACAAAATTGCAAGATATGACTAAGAATTCTAAACCGACAAAACACAACTCACTACATATTATATGGTCTATTGTGACTTTATTGTATTGACAAAAGACTCAAGCACACCTAAATCCTATCAAAGACCAAAATTGATCATATTTACAAGTCTTAACATGGTGCCCCTACACAATACACCCAGCCTATAAAAGATTCCAAGTCCCTTGGAAATTGATTTGCAGCTCGTCCACATTTGAACACTTCATCTCTTTTACCTAGTAAGCCTTTCCATTGAACTAGGTACTAAAGCTTTACATTGTTCCTTGCACTTGGAAACTCCAACTTCATCAACTGACCTGTTAGATGTTCACTTAACTTTCTACCATCATAAATTGATATAGAACTTTCCTTTGCACTTGCAAACAATCCTTGTCCAACTTTATCTTTGACTGTCTGTTAGGACTGAAAAATCCTACTCAGTATTCACTAACCTTCATCTCATCCACATCCCACCTGCTACTAAATGTACTACATTTGATTTTTTGATTAACACAAATTGCAGAGATTTTTGTGACAAGATCCATTTCATGACCCGTATTACCATATGATCACATCCATCAATAATCCCAAGACTCCATGTTCACCACTCCCATTCCTAATAAATTGAACAATATCCGCCTAACATTACTACATCGGGGAACTCCCCTCATAGCTCCACTGATAGACCAATGAAAGCAACTCACAACACAAATATCGGTGTAACAACACTTTGTCAGGAAAACTTCCAAAGGACTCTCCTTGATGTACCGACGAGGTCAACAAAGGTGAACACATCAGAGTAACATAAGTGTATTAGTGGAAAAAATGTTAGTGTTTCCCCGATGGCTCAAATAAAGCATATCGGCAGCACTAGAACATATCAGTGGAAGATAACACAACATTCCACCGATGGGGCGATACACTATACAATAGGGAGATTCAACATGTGGTAAAACCATATCGAGGGAATAGAAGGCTATTGGGCCAACATAAAACCCAATTCCCCCAATGCAATGATAAAAGGCTAAAGGCATCAAAGGAAGTGACACCTATCGGTGGACCATGAGCCATCAAATATATGCTAAGGAAGGATATCAAAGGAACTAAGGCACATCAGGGAGACATTATCTAGCATCCCACCAATACCTCGAAGGGAAGGAGTTCATCGGTGAAAAGGGTGTTTATCGGCAGACGTGGAACCATGATCCCATTGATGCAATGATGATGATTGTTTTTGACTGATGTGACATCTCAAAGATATCGTTGAGATATTCAAATTAAATGCTCTCCTTTGACGACAAGATTGAGAGCAAGTGGAGCATTTATGAACTAGAGCTGAGTGAATTATATCTTAATTCAATCATATTTGGTCATTAAGACTTGAAAGAATTTTTTGGAAGTGGGAGAAAAGGAGAGAAGATTGGGAATACGCCATTGTTGCATAGCTTAGAGCTAGAGAAATCAAATTCAAGTAAGTGTACAAAACCTGACTAAGAAGTTGCTTTTATAAAGGCTTGTAAAAAACTTTAACAATGGAAGAAAGCTTAGAAACACAGAAAACTAAGAAACAAAAAATAGAGAAAAGACTTCTAAAACAGGACTTGATTGACCAATTCCCTGGGTTGGGACCGAGACCCAAAAGGAGTGCATAGTTGAATCCTTCCATGGACAAGTTATGGGACAAGCACAAAGGTTTAGGAGACGTGTGGACACCATGGTGGGGATATGAATTGTTCATATACCATTATAGTAAATAGTACAAGTTTCAACCTTTCTACAACCCATGGAGATTAAACTTGGGGAGATTAGTGGTACCCAATGTGTTTGTCCATACAGAACTGGTTAAAGCTTTAGCCACTAGATATGACCCTAGAAGAAGAACTATTCAATCATATGATGGGTCTAATATTCTCATTATTTCTAAGGATCTCATATCTACAGTTTTTCAATTGGAGTGCTCTTTGAATTTTTCATTTACAATCAAGGACCTTTTGACCGAATACCATTACATGGACATAAACTATAAAAGATGGAGCTACCACTACACATGCCCAGGGATGAAGGGATCCAACTTAGAAGGTTTTCTAGCATTGACAACCCTCCCTTTCATGAGGATTTATTTGAAGAATATTTTTGATATACATATCACTCAGCTGGGCAAGTGTCAGGAATAGAGGTTCCTCCCCTCATGTCAATTTCCCCAATGGTCTTGGTTGTAGACATACAAATTAAAGATGCCATACCATTTGAATATGTTGGTTATTTAGCAAATGCTTTGAACCAGGGGACGGAAAGGATCAAAATCAATAGTGATAGTATTAATTTTAAACATTATTCCTTGTTTATGCATTTGCTTCTACATGAAGGACATGTTAAAAGGTTCTAGGGAGAAGATTTAAGGATAAGGGATGTTGATGAAAATGGGAATTATAAACCTATACAATTGTGGACCTCGATATGGGATAGTAGATATGGTAGATCACATTATCTATACTTTGAAGAATATTTTGTGAAACCATTGTTGAAATTGTTGGGACATCCATGTTGTTGTGGTATGTGGCAACTGATCATGCTATACTATACACCTAACTATACTATATTGAACACTAAATATGGATTACAGTTTATAAGTAGTATGTTCCATTATTACTTCAAAATATAAACATTATAACATAAGTGTCTCAATATGATGTAAATAGGCGAATTGTGCAATCTATCTTTTTACTATGTCTACTATAATGGAAATGTAAAAATGAATTGATAATGTTCAATTGGGTCTTGGTCTCCCTTTATATATGGGAGGCAACAAGCTACAAACCCATTACAAAAAGGTATGATGCTTGATAACTAAATGCTAATTAACATAAATAAAAACATAACACTTCAACAAGTGAATGCATTAATCTGTTAATCTCCCAGCAGGCGCCTGTGACCACCTAAGATTTGTTCAAGGCTCCTACTCCATGATAATGCATCATCTAGAAAGTACACCTCCCCTACGATGCAAGCTAGTTTTCATGTCCCAATGGTTGTCCTTCTGTATTTGATGTGTCCCTGGTTTGGTTGATGAACAAGTTGATAGCAAAAAGATGGCGAGTGTATTCCTCCTCAACATAAGTCTCTATATTGGAAATTGCATCCTTCATATCAAACTCCATATACATCATCTTTTCAAGTTGTTTATGTGTATTTTGTAACACCATCTCTTCGTTGTTTACTCCTTGCAATGCATTAGGTAGAAGCATGGAAATATCGTCCTTCCAATCATCTTGCTCCATAGGATTTCCACAGCTGTCATAGAGTGTAGGGGGGAAATAAAAATAGCCAAGATCCTGTTTGAGCCTATTGTGGTACTTATTGTGTGATTCCACCAACTTATTGTATGCCTGCAATGTTTGACCTTTCATGGATTTCTCATTTAGGAGCTCCTTCCTTTTGTCAATCATCTTCTCTTGCAATCTTTCATTATCCACGAGTGTTGAGTGTGCTTGTTGAAAAAACTTCCAATATTCATTAGCACGATCCATCATCCTGCTGAATCTTTCTTTGATTATCTCAGACACAACATTATACTTAGTCGTTTTTATTTCTGTTTCTACCTCCTTGCATTTCTTCTGGGACATTTGATGACAGTTTTTCCAATAAGCCACATCTACTAATGCATCCAATATTCTCTTGTCACTTTCTATCCATGGGGAATATAATTCTAGTGTGGAAGAGGAGGATGTTTTATCTTTGTAACTAGCCACCCCTTTCTTGAATTTATTATTTTCTTTTATCAAATTTTCAATTTGTGCCTTAGTAAACTTTGACACATTTATGTTCAGTTCAACTGTTCCAATGGGTTTAGTGTCCCCTACTGTTTGGACCAAAAGATGTCCAAACACCTAGTTTGGGTTATTAATGACAGTGGGTCTCTTATCCTAAGGATACAATGCCCAAATTAGCAAGGTGGCTTCATTCAGGTTGTACCCTTATCCTAAGTACATTTTATCACTAGCTTCCTCTATTAAGCACATTGATTTGTCTCCATCTCATTCTTACTGGGTGTGAGATTTGCTAACTAGCCTACCCAAGAATCTAATGACTAAAGGAAATCAAAACCAGAAATATGAGGAGGAATAAATTGTATTCCTCTCAAGAATGCAAAGCTATATTTAGCTTGAGAATTGAGAATTACAAAGGAAATTCCTTGGTTATATAGGCCCAGGGGAGAGATAGATGCAACCAGATTATGACAAGTGTTGGAATCTTATGAGGTGTGACAACTCGTATCATTAAAGACTCAACCACCTTATCCCTATTTAAAGTTAAGCTAGTTTGAAGAGGACTTTAGTGGAGAACTAGCTAAGAATGAACTAGTTAGATAAAGTACCCATTTCACACTAATACCCCCCCTTAAGTGCAACTTAGGGAGAAGTATGCAATGCAAAGATGAAAATATGGGTCCCAGCTACTAGGCCTGATAAGGTACCCATGTACATAATAGCCTCTCAATGATAAAGAAGGCGAAAACCCAGTGGGAAAAAACTCCTACTCATGAGAGGTTGAATGAAGAAGGTCAAAGTGACCCCCCCAAAAGAGATGTGCCTCACCCCTAAGAGAGACCGAAGATGAACATACTTTCTCTTAGTGAAGGGTTTGGTGAATATATTTGCAACCTGATTTGTTGTAGGACAATATCACAAATCAATGACCTGTTCCTGAATTAGCTCTCGAAGAAAATGCATATGGATCTCGATGTGTTTGGTTTGTTGATGATGCACCAGGTTCTTCAAGATCTAGATGGCACTTTGGTTGTCACAATAGATTATTGATAACTTCTGATAGGTGATACCAAATTCAGTGAGGATTTTCTAAAGCTAAATAGCCTCAGTGGCAGCATTGATAGCCCCTTGATACTCAACCTTAGTTGAAGAAAGAGCAATGCATGTTGCTTCTTGCTCTGCCAACAAATGGGGCCAAAAACATAGTGAAAGTTGTAGCCAGATGTGGACTTACGATCATCAATATCATCAACCCAATCAGAATTTTTGTATCCCAATAAGTCTGACTTTGTGCCTAGTGCATAGTGAATCCCATACCGATGAGTTCCCTAGATGTAGTGCAAGATGCGTTTGGAAGCTTTCCAATGAATCTCATGTGGTTTCGTCATGAAGCACGAAACAATGCCAACTACAAATGAAATGTTAGGGAAAGTATGAGTCAAGTAGATGAGGCTACCAACAAGTTAACGATACAAAGTAGCATCAACTAGGGGTGTGGAACATTTGGCCTCAAGCTTAACTCCAGACAGAAAGGGAGTCGGTGCAAGCTTACAATCAGCCATATGAAAACATAACAAAAGATCAAGAGCATACTTGGGTTGTGCAAGTGAAATCCCAGAAGAGGTCTGTGTTATCTCGATCTTGAGAAAGTAGTGCAAGAGACCCAAGTCAGTCATGGAAAATCTATCATGCAAAGCAGTCTTAATAGTCGAGATGATGGATGAAGTTATCCCGAGGACAATCAAGTCATCAACATAGAGAGCCAAGAAGAGAAGAGCATCCTCCTACCACAAGATGTAGACATTCAGATCTGAGTGGCATCTAGAGAACCCAATGGAGAGAAGAAAGGAGTCCATTTTGGCATACCAAGCTCATGGAGCTTGTTTGAGGCCATAGAGAGACTTCCTCAGTTTACAAACCAATGAAGAATCTTGAATGAATCCTTATGGCTGCTCCATGTAAATTTCTTCATGTAGATCTTCGTGAAGAAATTCCCTCTTCAAATCCATTTGATGTACAACCCAACCATGAGCTGCAGAAATAGCAAGTAGCAAGTGAATGGAGTTCATTTTGGCAATGAGGGAAAAGGTCTCAGTGTAGTCAATACTTGGTACTTGAGAGAAACCTTTGGCCACAAGTCGTGCTTTATACTTATCAACTGAGCCATCTACTACAAATTTGGTTTGATAGATCCACTTACACCGAATTAGTTTTCTTCCCTTAGGAAGTCAGACAAGTTCCCATGTTTTATTCTGCATTACAGAGTTCTACTCTTCCTCCATTGCGGAATCCCACTCAGCAATACCAGATGCTTCATGAAATGAATTTGGATCTAAAGTTGTGGCGATGTAGGAATGTGGAATGTCTTGATGTTGTGATTGAGTCCTTGTATTTGAAAGATCCCCAACAAGATCGCCTACAGACTCAAGTGTTTGGCAAGCCCAATGAGGCATGGTAGGAGATGGAGGAGGAGATTTTGAACTCTCTAAAGAGGAAGATGAAATCTCATGATCAACGAGATGACTAGAGGAAGCATGAGGAAAATCCTCAATGTCAAAATCCTCTAAATCCACTATGGAGGAAGGAAGAGTAGAGGAGGAGCTTGAATAGCTTTCCTCAAATTGCACACTGTGCTCAATGAAGAGCTCATGTGTTTCAGGATCCATTAGTCGATATCCTTTGACACCATCAGGGTAACCAACAAAGATACAAGGCCGAATCTGAGGTTCCAAGGCCTTGCACTTCTCTGAAGGAATATGTGCCCATGCTGAGGAGCCAAAAACTCTAAAGTTCCCCACAACAGGTTTCCTACCACACCAAGCTTCGAAGGGAGTGATGCCCTTTAATGCCTTATGTGGAACTCTATTTTGGATGTGAGTAGCACAATTGATAGCTTCTGCCAAATATGCAGGTGCAAGGGAGTGAGTGTGGATCATGCAGCCAACAATCTCTTTCAAGGACCTATTTCTCCTCTCAACTACACCATTTTGTTGTGGTGTGTAGGCAACAGTGTGTTGAAGATCAATCCCTTCAAGAGTACAAAATTGCTCAAACCAATAGTTCACATATTCTTTGCCATTATCAGTGTGGAGAATTTTGACACACTTCCCATATTGCTTCTCAGCATGAGCCTTAAACTCTTGAAATCTATCAAAGACTTATCCTTTGTGTTGAAGAAAGTAGACCCATGTGTATTTGGAATAGTCATCAATGAAGGTGAGCAAATAACGATCCTTACTAAAGGATAATGATGGAAAAGGACCCGCCAAGTCACTATGAACCAATTCAAGGACTTCTGAAGCCCTCCAAGCCTTCCCTTTGTCAAACTTCTCCTTAGGATGTTTTCCTAAGGCACAACCTAAACATACTCCATCTAAAAAATTGATTTTAGGAAGACCCGTGACCATATTTTGTTTGTTGAGTTGCAGAAGGTAGCAGTAGTTGAGATTGCCAAACCGCTCATGCCATAGTTTTCTCACAGCATTTGAATGGGTGAGCAATGCAATTGAATGTGAATCAAGTACAAAATGAGAGAAAGCATATAAGCGAGACTCATGATTGGCCTTGCCAATTGCAAGGAGTGCATTATCTTCAAGATTTTTGATGTTGATAGAATCTGTAGTGAATTCAACTTTTCTACCATTTTGAGTGATTTGGTAGAAAAAGAGAAGGTTGGCTAACAAATCAGGCACATAGAGGACATCCTCAAATGTACCATTGCCAGTATCAATTGAACCCTTCCCAATTACATCCACTGGAGAATCATCCCCGATGAGAATGTGGGGCACAGAACAAGGCTCCAACAAAGAAAATTGTTCTTTAGTAGAACCCATGTGATGTGATGCACCCGAGTCAAGAATCCACTCTTTTGAAGAATCAGTAAGAGCAACAATTGCATGCGCTTTCCCTTTACCTAATTTTGAAGAAGGAGCAGAGGATTGTTGAGCAACAAAGGAAGGAAGATTAATGTTGTTCTTTTTGAGAAGATGCTTTAACTCATCGATCTGCTTCTTATGACAAGAATGTTCCTCATGACGAGGTTTCTTGCAATAGCTACAAGTTGGTCTTTCTTTCTTTTGAAAATTCCCCTTTGAAGAGGAGGAGTTGGAGTAAACTTTTGTTGTTGAAGATGGTTGTGCTTGATCTCTTTGTGACTTCTTCTTGAACTGCTTTTGTTTTTTGTCAGGTTTCCTTGATTCCTTTTTACCCTTTGGTTGACAAACCATCAAAGCTTGTGAGTGTGAAGGCTTAAGAAGACCCATTGATAGAAGCTTACCTTGTTCTTGCATCAATATTTCAAAAAATGGTGCAAAAGAAGGTGTAGTAAATGTGGATCCCATTTTCAACCTATAAGTATGAAAGCTAGAAACAAAAGCTGCAAATTCAGGTCCAAGTTTGTTTAGAGTGTTATAGACAAGTTGAATGCCTTTCTTCTCTAAGCCACATGATTTACATTGTGCTCTAAGGTCATTGACCTTTGTTACATAATATTGGATGTTATCAAAATACTTTGGATCAAGACTCATTAATTCATTATCAATTTGATAACCATGAATTTTATCAGCTGTACCATAGAGAGTTTTAAATTTGTCCCATGCATTATGTGAATCTTTACATTCTTCAATCTAAAACATGATATCAAGAGAAACTAAACTCTTTAGACAACCAACAGCTTTTGTATGTTCAAACATTCAAAGTAGTTTTTCCTTATCATTTGTGGGTTCAGTTACCTTCTTCTCAACATAAGGTGTATATCCTAGTTGCATTAAGGCATTCCATGCATTTTGATGCCATGTGTTGTAGTTGTAGAGCATGAGCAATGGAAACTTAAATGTATCCATAGTGAAGGAAAAACAAAGCATAAAGTATGCGAGATGTCCAAGCACAAAGACAATAAGAGACCCCTTATTTACTCAATCAAAGAACCCCCCCAAAAAAATGATTTGGCACTTTATATTTAGTGCAGTTACAGATTTTTGGATTTCAATGCTTTTACAATTCCTCAAGAAATGAGCATGTGTTGAAAGTATACATTTGGTACAATTTCATACAAAAATAAACAACATCAATGTGAAGTACATGAAAAATCATGCACTTTCAAAACAAGAATCAACTCGATCTAAGGTTGTATGCAAAAGTTATGCAACTTTGAAATTTGCAAAACAAGAACGGTGAGGAGTCATCCCTAAGAATTAGCAATTTCTGAAAAAATTGTGCACCAAAATCTGAAACCATCTTCACCAATGCGTAGAGCATGAAAAATTAGCCCAAATAAAAAAATTGCACAGAATTTGGAGGTCATAAGCCAGAGTTGTGAGTTGTCAAAGTTGGCCTTCAAAAAATAATGCATCAATGGAGAGGAGGTAAAAACATTTCAACAAAAAATCTGCCAAATTTAGCTGAAATGCCACTAAAGTTAGTGGTCCACCAAATATAAATGTCTTCCAGCTAGTTTTAAAACTCCGCCAAATGTAGCACTTTGCTAGATAAATTTAGTGTACCTCCAGTTTAGCCACCCGCCAAATTTCTCTCCAATTTTGACAAAGTTTAAATTTTTATATTTTTTAATTAAAAATATATTAAAAAACTATTGGCAAGATATTTTGGAAAAAGTGTCGCGGATGTCAAAAAATGATATTAAAAAATATTAAAATTGTTGGCACATTTAAAAAGGTTGTAAAAAAATCAATTTTTAATATTAAAATATTAAAAACCATCGGCCAATTAAAAAGTGGCTGGAATTTTTAAAAGTTTGCTGGAGATTTTAAAAATTCATCGATGGATTTGAAAATTCATATTTTTTAATATTTAAAAAAACATGAAAACTTCTAAAAAAGTTTTATAAAAATAATTTTTTTGTGCTTTAAAATTTGGGTCTGCACAGCACTGCGAGTACGAGGGTAGGGGATGCGCGAGTACAAGGTCCTATGTAGGCAGGTACCTTGTACCTAAAATTTGTATTTTTTGTTTAAAACTTTTTCAATGTTTTTTTTTTAATATTGAATTTTTGTTTTAAATTTTAATTTTTTTAAAAAAACAATAATATATCTTTTTCAATTTTAAAAATAAAATAAAAATATGTATTTTATTTTATATTTCAAATAAAATAAAATATTGTTATTTTAAAACAAAAAATAAATATTTTTTTATTTTTAAAACAAAATAAAATGTTTTTATTTTAAAACAAAATAAAATGTTTTTATTTTAAAAGTTTTTTATTTTAAAACAAAAGTTAAATATTTTTATTTTAAAACAAAATAAAATGTTTTATTTTAAAACAAAAATTTTTTATTTTAAAACAAAAAAATGTTTTATTTTAAAAATTTTATTTATTTTAAAATAAAAAATATATATTTTTATTTTAAAATAAAAAATATTACTTATTTGTTCATGGAAGCAAAATAGCTCTTTGGACAAAAAAAAATTGCCTTACCTGGCAACTTTGTCCAAAATTGACATTTTGAAAGTTGATTTTATGGTTTTCGAGCCTTCTGAGCACAATGGCAGGGTCAAATTTGACCCAAAATGCTTTGAAATGATGGCTCCTTGTTGGATCTGACAATGAATCTCCTGCTTCAAATTGTTGTAGATGTGGCCTCTAGTGTATGTTTCAAGTGAAATAAAGGGCAGATCTGATTGTCTCAATTGCTCTGGACTCAATGATGAGCTTAGAATTTCTCCACGAAACTTCAATAGACTTGTAACTAACAAGTCAATATATGAACCCCCCAAAAATTGATATTTTTTTTACACCTTTCTGATTCTCCAAATCATCCGAGGATGCAAGAGAAGAGCATACTCAGTTTTTCTCAACACTCTCAGATTTCCTAAAGGAATGCTAACCCACAACTCAAATTTGGGTCTTATACCATGTGAGATTTTCTAACTAGCCTACCCAAGAATCTAATGACTGAAGGAAAGCAAAACCAGAAATATGAGGAATAAACTATATTCCTCTCAAGAATGCAAAGCTATATTCAGCTTGAGAATTAAGAATTATAAAGGAAATACCTTGGTTATATAGGCCAAGGGGAGAGATAGATGCAACTAGATTATGACAAGTATTGGCATCCTATGAGGCGTGACAACTCATGTCATTAAAGGCTCAACCACCTCATCCCTATGTAAAGTTAAGCAAGTGTGAAGAGGACTTTAGTGGAGAACTAGCTAAGAATGAACTAGTTAGATAAAGTACCCTTTTCACACTAACATTGGGCCACAATGCTCTAGTTCGCATTCTAGATGTATCAAAAGATGCATACAAATGTTAAAGATTGTTGGTGGAAATTCTCGTTCCAATAGACAAAGGACTTCAAGAACCTCCTCCCTCAAACTATCAAAGTTCGAAGGATCTAATACATGTAAACCCATTCTCTTTTATATTAGGCCCAACCTTATATTTCCAATCTTGGCCCCTTTTCCAAACTTGATATATTTAACACATTAGGTAAAATATTCTCGATTAAGGCATGATAGTCATGGGTCTTGAGGCATCTTAAGCTATTAATGTCAATTCGGCTTCTGATACTGCTACTTACATATCTAGTGGGAAAGCGAGTCTAAGATATCAACTGTAATAATTGTGCAAGTTGTTCCTTTGTCCAGACATAAGGAGCACTAGGTTTTCTATATTTTTCATTATCATATTTTTCAACCCAAAGATTTTGACGAATCTTTATTTCTTGAAATTCTTCATGTGATGAAATAGTATCAAAAGCACCAAAAAGTGTTTCTATAATAGCATAAGCTATATTTTTCTCAATATGCATAAAGTCAACTGTATGCCTAATGGCTATATCCTTAAAGTATGACAAATTATACAATGTGCACAACCATTTTACACCGCTTTCATTACATGGATCATATCTACTGCCAGCAATCCCATCATTTTCAATAAATGACATTCTTTTTTGTCCATTCTCAACAATGTAATCACCTGTTATTAGCAATGGCGCTTCATGATTCTCTTCTTGACCATTGAAACATGTTTTTTTTATGATATGGATGATCCATTTTAAGGTAAGCACAATTTTCACAATAAATATGCTTACACAAACTTCTTGAGTGTCTCACAAAATCCTTAAAGTTGCAAGCAGGACATCCATGGTATCCATGAATAGAGAGACTAGACAATTTTCAATATGCAGGAAGATCATGAATCATAAACAATAAGGAAGCTCTTAAAGTGAATTTGATTGAATGACCATCCCTTAAATATTCAATTGCTTCAATTCCTTTCCATAATTCCATTAGCTCATCATACAATTGCTCTAGATAAGCATTTATTGTATCTAAAGTCACACTTTTCTTTCCTAGTATAATCAATGATAACATTAAGAAAAATGGTTTAGTTGCTAACCATGCAGCAAGTTATAATTTATTAGAAACACTAGCCAAGTTGACCATTTAGTACTTTTCACCCCATCTAGAGCCAAGCCCAACCTTATATTATGAGGATCTTGAGAAAAATTAGGCCATCTATTATCAAATTCCATCCACATCTTAGAATCAAGCACATGTCGTTTTCCATCATTGCTCATATTTTGGGCATGCCACTGCATAAGTTCAACAATGTCTCTGCACCTATACATTCAGAGTAATCGTGGGATTATTGGAAAGTGGAAAAAAACCTTTCTAGGAACCACAGTTGATTTCAACCCCTGTCTATACCTCACTTCATGACATTTTGAACATTCACTCTCATTTGCAATTATTTTGTGAAATAATACATAACCATTCAGACATCTATGGATTTTTTCATACCCCGAGCCGAACTTATTGATTTTCTTTTTACATTGACTTCATTTTGTTGGAAATGTGGAGTCAACTAGTAACAATGAACTTAATAATGCCAATAACTGATCTACACTCTCATTTTTCCAACCATGCACCACTTGCAAGTTAAGAATTTAAAGGATTGTTGTCAAATGACTTAACTTGCAATTAGCATACACAAGCTTTAAAGCATCCTCCATTGACTTGGCCCAATCATCGTTTAGACCCTCATTCAACATTCTATCAACTTCAAACCCTTTGTCAAACATTTATGCCTCTTCATCTATGTTTGGTGCCACTTCATCTATGTTTTTTGTCTCTTCATCTCTCATAGTCTGTAATTCTATCATATCTTCATAATACTTGTAAGCCCAAGGACTTATACCACTATGCCCATATCTTATCATATGTCGATAAATCATATTTCTTTTTTTCACCTTTCCACCAAGACAATTTTTACATGGACATGGATATTTGTCAATGTCCCTCTCATCAGCTACTCTCTCATCATATGCATGATATTAATCCATAGTCAACCTTTGACGTTGACCCATCTGTAATATTGTGCATTCTAGTATTAATTTAGTTTTTGATTTAAAGAAAAAAACATAAATCTAAAAACAAAGATGCCAAAACATTGTTGAAAGTAGTCACTTTTAGTAGAGACCATAACATAAAGAAGAGAATATAATGAGTCATTATTCTGAGATCTATCTTACATTCATTTGAAGTTTACCTGCTAAGTAGGGAATATGTTTGTGTTTCCTATCAGCTTACTTTCGACAATGAGGGTTTTGAATTACCTCTGAATTCATTGGAGAGGGCCTCATTGACTTTAAATTTGTTGTAGCAAATTTTGAATTTCTTGCCCTCCTTTTCAAAAGTCTCTAGGTCTTATCCAAACAAGCTTTATCACCCATGCAAGTGCTTCAATACCTATCCATGAGAATAAAAAAATTTAACAACAATCCAATTTCATTCCCATTCCAACAATTATACATTTTACAAGTTCCTGACTTATAAATATAGACAAGTTATGTAAACCACTAGATGAATAGCATTTAAAAGAAATACTAAAATAGTTATTGAGATTAGACTTCAAAACCCCAATTAAGGTTGTCTAAGATTAGACTTCATTCATTATTTAAGTTGTCTAAGATTCATTGTCAAGTATTACTTGATCTAAAGTCTTAGCTTGGATAGTGAAAGTTTGGTCATGAATGGTTTGATGCTAAGAGAATCACTCTAAGTTTTCAAATGTTAAAGACACATGGAATAGATCTATAAGTATTTGCAATCTCATTGATAGTATTTCATGCATGGGAATGTCATCACAATGATTGAGTGGGGAAAATGTGTTAGAAATAGTCATGCAGAGCAATGAGAGATAGAATGAGAGCTAGGGAAGCCAAGAACAATCAATGCTAGAATAGAGATGACAAAGTCATATAAAGGCAATAGCAAAAAAAAAGGAGGTCCCAAGTAATTGTAAGGCAGTGAAAGGAAGCAAGCATTTAGTATTTTGAAGACTCTTTCCAAAGGACATAATGCAGTGTTAAGTTGAAAGAGTAATCAAATGAAACTGTGAAAATTCTTGAAGACAAATTGAAGAGGATAGCAATGTTATAAGACATGATGAAAACACAGTGATATATGATGAAAAATATAGAGATGTAAGAAAAACTACAAGACACTATCATTACAACATTGTGACAGCAACATCTAGTGTTAAAACTATGATACAATGACCACTAATAATACATACCTAAAGATAGTGGGAATGTATGAAAGCAACAGTCCAAAACATTAAGGTTATAGCATTCAAGATACAAATCTACGGGGGTTGTTGTGATAGTCACAAAGATGGTAAGAATCAATGGGATGATAGTGATATGTATCAATATTAAGCAAATCAAGAACACGCATGAATATAATGGTGTGGTGGCAATCAATCAAAGAGCCAAATGACAAAAAATGATGGGTTTTTGTTCACTGTTGACAATTGATTCTAAGTTTTCTTTAAGAGGCTTGGGGTTGTAAGATCAAAGGGGTCTCTTGTAGTCAATAGAGAAAGAAAGTCAATCCTTCAAGAGATTGTAGCAAAGATGTGATAATCACAAGGCACAAGGTTCAAAGCAATGAGATCATAATGTAAAAACAAAAGAGAAGAAGATTATTTCTATCAGAACAATGATTTTAAGGATTGACTATGAAGAACAATCATCATAAGATGGCAGTGAATACAAATAATGACAATTCCAATGAGTTATCAATATAGTGAATAAAGAGTTCCAATTTTCAATGCACGATAACAATAGTCCAAGGCATGCAAGGGATAGGAATGAAAGACAATATATAGAGGTAAAATAGTTGCAAATGATCACTATTATATCAAAGCATATGAGTGTCAAAGGATCATAGAAAAATGAAGGAGATAATAGCAGTTATTATGAATTCTATGTGACCCGATATCATGCACAAAGAAGATGTAAAATACCATGGAATAGAGTGAAAAGGGGTCAAAGTCAGTGAGATTCATTGAATGTCAAAGAGCATTATCATTATATCAGTGAAAGCACAAGATTGTAACAGCAATGAAGCAATGGAAAGCAAGAACAATGATATGCAACATCAGGATCATTGTCATAAAGGATGAAGATCATCTTACCATGTAATATTAACATAATGGAGGGTCCAAAAATAGTGGCATTTATGTCACAAAGGGATAATGGCTATTGAATCCTAATAATAGTGATTTTCAATTAACAACACCAAGCTTGATAACAATGATATGAAAGAGTTGGAAACACTATCGTAGACACATAAAAATGACCTAGGCCTGCAAGCTCTATTTTCACCACTTTCGTCCTAGCATAATTAAAAGATTTAATTATGTCATTTGGTCCATTTTCAACTATTAATTAAACAATTCATAATTATTTAATTAATTCATGTCTTGTATTCCTCTTGATTATTTAAATAGATAAATTTTATTTATTTATTTAAATATATCACTAATTGTCTAAGATCTCTCTATAATTAAATAAATTTCTTAATTTATTTAATTATCTTTGTCCACTAATTCCTCCTAATTATTTAAATAGATAAGTTTTATTTATTTATTTAAATATGTCATTTATTCTTAAATGTCTTCTTATAATTAAATAAATTCTTTAATTTATTTAATTATTATCCACCTTGGCATTTTCCCCATTTTAAATAAAATTATTTATTTAAAATAGTCCCACTCTCTAATTTTATTTTTTTAGTAAATAATTCAAATTAATTATTTACTGTCATGTGACCCCACCTTTTGAATTAAAATCAATTTTAATTCAAAATAGTTTTTTTCCTCCAAAAATCAAGTAATTTCTATTATTATTTGATTTTCTAGCCACCTCTTTTTTTGTGCCAATCTTATCTTCTTATCACATGCATTGTCAACCCTTGATTTGATTTTCTCAAAATGAATCTTGTCCACTCATTTTGAATTTGACCTAATGTTGCCCTAACCCTAATTGTGGGTTTTCATATTGAATCTTGTCCATTGATTCTAGGGCACTTGTCAATCTTCAATCTTGGCCATTCATCCAAAATTGCATTTTCTATAAAATAAAAATTTTGCTCTCATTTTGACATCTCATGCAATCTTGTTTTAGGAAATATTGTTATCATCTTGCAATCTTGTCATTTTAGCTCTTGTTTAGGCATACTTCATCTTTCATTTGGCATTTTGGCATACATTAGTCATATATCATAGTTGCTTACTAGTTGCATAGTTGCATAGTATTGCATTGTCATATCAAATCCTTCAACATTTGCTTTGTTCTTGGCATATTCAATATGTTGCTCACTCAAAATCTGAGGGAAAATTTCATATTATAGTAAGTTGAGAAGGTGTAATGGAGGTCAATCATGGAGGTTGAAGACTTAAGGTGATATCTTTCTTGTTTTCATGTTATTTCCTCCCATGTTCTTCATTATCACTTTGGGTTTTAGTTTATTTAGCTACTAATCTTCTAACCTAGATTTTTCTCATAGTTACATTGGTGAACCCAACGTGAAAATCGTGACTTTTTATTTTTTTTCATACGGAATTTTCTTTTTTGTAGGTACAGGTACGACTACGACACATTTGTTTTGCAGAACAACGCATTTGATATTTTGTGATGTATTTTCTTTCCCGAACGACACATATGATCTACTGTGACGCATATGACTTGCAAAATGACGCATTTGATCGACCACTATGCATTTTCTTTGCAGATCGATGCATTTTCCTATCAGATTCTAGCTTGTAGACCTGAGCCGCATTTGTTGTGCAGAGTGACGCATTCACTCTGTTGTGACGCATTTGTCCAATAAACTTTCATGTTCAATTTTTTTCATAATTTTATAGATTTTTCATTGCAAGTTAATAGCTTAGAGATTTTTTTGGTTACTAATGGGTTGTTACAGCATGTGGCATTAAATTTTTGTGGGTCCAAGGCATATTTTTGAAACTACTAGCAAGTGGTTTTGTAGGTTCGATTGTCCAAGATTTTGATTTTGAAACCATTGTGTTTTTTTTAGAGTAGAAAACACTTCAATTGGTGCTTTAAAAAGAACATTTGTTTGTCCTTTTCTTGATTCTTCTTGAAGTTGGTAGGTGATTATGTTCTCACCTTATGCAAACTAGGTGATAAAAAAACTAGACCCATCTATTTTTGTGTTTACCCTAATTCAATAATTGAAGTATCCTCTCCCCTTATGCACTTGTGCAATCCTGGGTGTAAGAGAAACGGTTATTGACTCTAGGAATTGGGCCTTCCTTAGTGGGAAAAATTACTCACCCCAAGGTGACTCAAACCGGCAATGGAGCTCTTTGGCCGAGCTACCCCCAATCGATATATAAATGTGAATCCTAATGGGAAACTTAGGATTACGAGTGTGAATGTGTCACACAGACAAGTGAACTCTGCAAAACCCTATTGAGTGTAACCTCTTCAAGTTGGAGTTCCTCCTTATCAAAGCTAATCTTTCCCCATGTGTGGCCACTCGAATAGGGGTCCCGAACTAAAAAAAATTGTGTAGTAGCCAAAATCCTTTCTATTTGCTAGCGTAGCAATGGTTGTTGTGAAGGCATCCACATTCTCACAATTATTAGTAGAGGTGATCAACCTACCATGGGAGTTTTATGGGGGCTGGAAGCTTTGTTGTCCTGAGAAGTAGTGCACTGTAAGGGGGAGCCCATGTGGCCAAGATTTTGGATTCACACGCCAAGAATAAGTGTGGTTGGGAAAACCCACATGGAATCTAGCAAATATTGTCCTTGCCTAACCTAGGATTGTGCTTGTTTTCAAAGACAAAATATTATGTTTTCCAAGTGTTTTATGAAATATTCAAACAAACAAACAAACACCATCTCACAAATCTGGAAACAAACATTCAACTTGAGACAACTTCAAAATTTAGTCAAACTTGCAAATCAACTAGGCATTCATTCTTCTTGCGACGCATTCGTTGTCGTCTGCAGCACATTTACTCTGTTGAACCGCAATTGATGCTTTATGTGCCAAAATCACTTAGATAAAATGCATTTGATGCTTTCTAAACCGCATGTGTTTAGCTAAAACGCATTTGAATCTTTTTGAGTCACATTCGCTCTACCATCATGCATTCACTTTACTTTCTGTAACGCGTTCGCCATCCTAAGTCACATTTTCCATTTTTTGCAACGCAATTGTTCTGCTAAACCACATTTTTCATCTATGGTGATGCATTTGCCTAGTCTGAACCACATTCACTTCACAGTACATCGCATTTTCTTTTCTGAGCTACATTTGTTATCTGAAAAAATTGCATTCGTTGAAACTGTGTGCATTTGCATTTACTGAGACACATTTGAAACCTGGAACAATGCATTTTCCTGATAGAAATTAAAACACTATTACAGACTAAAACCCAAGAGGAAACTGGTCCAATCTATCATCAAACATATTTTTCCAACAGCCTCTATCAAAAACCAAAAAGAAAATTGCTCAAATCTTCCATTTCTTGCACACTTTAGTTTGCATTTTACCACAGGTTCATCTTTGCAAATTTTAGTTTCATCCTTAGGCTTCATCATTTTCATTTTCAATCATAAACCAGTCTGTAGGTCCTCATTTCATTTGCATATTTTGGATTAGGAAAATCTTACCACACTTTGCAAAATATTGGCCTTCAAAAGTAGGTTATCATTGGACTTAGTCATCATTATCTCCTTTAGTCATTTTCATTTTGTGAGATCTTTCCAACTCATAAGTCAAGTTAGGAAACCTCACTTAGTCATCTTGTCATTGTCATTTAGTCCTTCAAACAAGTCCTTTGATATTCCAAAATTGAGACATAGATCAAGCTTAGGGTAGTTGAGTAACCTTCTTCCAAATCATTTAGACCTTTGCATTTGCATACTTTAGACATTCAAGTCATCTTAGTCCTCATTTTGCATACCTTATTCCAAAAATACAAAAAAAATAGTGCCATAACTTCTCATCTTAGTCTTCATTGTCCTTTGGCATTAGTCATTCCCTTTAGACAACATTGTCATATTGCATTCCTTATTGTCAAAAATCCAAAAACATAGTTTGCATTTGCATCCCTTATTGTCAAAAGTCCAAAAACATAGTTTGCATTTGCATCCCTTATCAAAAAAATCCAAAAACATGGTGTCATCATCTAGTTGTCATTTTCATCCTTCTTCCTAATTTGAGCAAATTTCTTATATGGTTGAAACTAGGCTTCAAAGAAAAAGAAGACAAATGGCTAATTTTGGACAAGACACCAACAATCACATTTTTTCCAATGACATGAATCAAAACATGAACCAAGACACATCCTTTATCAATCCTTTCAATGACATGAGCATGCCATCTTTGTCACATAACCCCTTCAAACCATTCATACAAAGAGACCAAAATGGAAAAGTATATGAAAAATACTTAGAAGCCATGGCGCAAAATCCTGATATAGCCAACTTCGTAGAAGATTTAGTCTTACATGACCCTCAAAGATATCTAGCCATGCTTTTGGACCAAGGGGTTAAGTTTCCACATGTTTTTGACATTAACACTTTGATACCAACCTCACCCAATCATAATACAAACAGCATGCCCAACACTAGTCAACCTCAAAACAATACAAGCAATGCTTTCATTGGTGCCACCTCAAAAATTTCCACAAGCACTATTAATGTTACCTCCAATGACACTTCCAATCAAAATAATTCCAATACAATCAATGCAACATTCGTTGGACGAACACCAACTTTGTCAAAAGCCATGTCAAAATCAATGCCTACAATGTCAACAACATCTTCACAATCAGTTGGAGCTACCTTTGGATCTTCATCAATGGGGGAAACTTCCTCAAATCCTCTATTTGGAGCTTCATCTAGTGTCATGGGTTCATCATCATCAAATCCTTTCACTGGTACACCATTCAATCCTTTTGGAGGAAGTATATGACGTATTTTCATTAGAGCACCACAACCAAACACCAACACATCATCACAACTTAATACCAATACTTTCCAAGGGAAAAAAACAAACATTCCCATGGACAATAGATAGCATATGACCTCATTTGGACACCAAAATATTCATAGCCAACATATCCCACAAATATCAACTTAAATGGTTGGAGGACACATACCTACATATGCATCACACATTCATACCCATCAACATGTCCCTAATCAAAACTTGCAATACCAACAACATTCAAATCAAAACATGTCATACATCTCACAACAACACATCCCATGACAAAATTAGAATGTCTCTTCGCAACAAATGGGGACCCATACGATACCTATCACTCCCATGTGTGACACAACAAACAATCCTATAATTGATGCCTTGAAAGCTCAAGTGATGAACTTACAAAAGACCATAGAGACTATGAAAATGTTCGAAAAAAAGTCACACATGTCATATGACCTATGCCCATATCCTTTCAACATGAGTCTATACATGCCACCATTTCCTCCTGGGTATGTGGCACCAAACTTCACCAAATACAAGGGAAAGACAAATCCTATTGAACATGTTTGATAATTCACAACCAACTGTATGGACATTGCCTATGAACACACTTACTTGATGAGACTCTTCTCCAAAAGTCTTATAGGACCCACACTTGAATGGTTCTCCACTTTAAAGGGAATAAAAACATGGGACGAACTTGCAGAAAAATTTGTGCAAAATTATGCCTATAACATTGACACAGACACCTCCATCACTAGCTTATGCACACTTACACAAGAAGACGCTGGTGAAACGTTTATCCCATTCTTCCAAAGATGGAGAATCCTAGCAAGTTATTTCCATATAGACATACCTGGGAAAGAAAAGGTCGGCATGTTTGTTCAAACTCTCCTAGGACCATTGAAATATGGCTTACAAGTCCATTATTGCACAAACTTTACAAATTTAGTTGAAAGAGGAGTCCAACTGGAAAAGGCCCTTGTTGCTAAAGGAGAATTTAAATATGGCCCTAAGAACACAAACACCAACCCACCTTCGGACAAAAACAAATATTGGGTCAAGAATAAACACGTAACCAATGATGGCGTTGTTGACACTAAGGCAGTAAACATAATGGGTCATGTACTCACTCTCAAAGGAGCTCAACCGAAAAACACACAAATAATCACACTGACACCCACTGCTAATGTTGTTCAAAATAATCAAAACCAAAGGCAACCTTGTCAACCCAGACAATTTTTGAAAAGTCGCACATACACCCCTTTGGGTGAACCAATCAAGGATGTCCTTAAGAAGCTCCTTCAAAATGGTGTCATCACTTTACAGGACCCTAAGCCATATGACCTAAGACAATTTAAGCCATCTTGGTGGGATAACAACGCATTCTATGATTACCACCGCGCTAAAGGGCATAAGACCTCTTCTTGTCGACAATTAAAGAATTTGGTTCAAGACCTCATTGAAAATAACATAATTCAACTAGGTGGACAACAATTTGCATCAAATGTAGACCATACAATTCACAAGAACCCACTGCAGGACCATGGTTCTAATAAAGCCTCCACATCAAGTTCCAAGACTAATAATAATCAAGCCAATTATGTTTGTGTTGCCTTCGGTTATTCAGGAGGAACTATTATTAACCACATCCAAATCGATGATGAATACATCAATACCATCACTATCAAAAGAGAACCTAAATGTAATTCCACTACTCGAAGTGGAAAAGTCACCATAGCTAGTCCTCCACCTCCTCGACAACCAAAAATTACAATACCTAGTCCATATGTTAAGTAATCACAATCAGGCTCATCTACAAAACAGTCGCAACCTAAGAGTTAGTTTAACCTTATCGACCAATTAGGAAAAACCCCCACATAGATTTCCATACTCAAGTCGCTTCGCATTTCTCCCACGCATAAGGATATACTTGATAAAACTTTGCAAGAGTCGTTTGGCCCTAAGGATATTGATGTCAACCAATTTGAGGCCATGGTGGGATACCTCACTACACCCCATCACATAACATTTTCAGACCAAGATTATTCGTCACCAAAATCCAATCATAAAAATTCCTTACACATGGAAGTCTTTATCCACAAACATAAGGTCAAACAAATTTTAGTATATGGTGGAGCAGGACTGAACATCTATTCCTTAAAACTGGTTAAGGCTTTAGGCTTTTCTGATGCTTGCATAGACAATAAAAAGAGCATAGTTATAAAGGTGTATGATGATGATGAACATTCCTCCCGAGGTGTCATCACTCTTCCTATCAGAGTTGGGCCAGTCATTGTAGACACAACATGCCAAGTCTTGGATCTTGAATTACCCTATAACATATTGCTTGGTCAACCTTGGATCCACGCCCTTAAAGTGGTTCCATCCACCTATCACCAATGTCTAAAGTTTCCTTTTGATGGCACCGAAATCACCATAAATGGAGACCCCGATCCCTTTCCATATTGTACCAATATAAGGGGTATTTCAAAGCATCAAGTGCCCATCAATCGTGAAGCTTTGACTTCCTCTTCTTCCAAATTCGTTGACCCATCCACACTCACTAAAACTTCCACAACTACGTCCACTTCTTCAACCTCCACATCCAATTCTTTGACATCCACCACCTCATCCACTTCCATTGTCCCGAAGACCGATCCAAACGTCAAGATCCAAGACTTAGGTTGTGGAGAATTTAAATTGCACACAGCATACTGCATCACCAAAATACCCAAGTCTCCTAAGGCTTATGGGTGACCTTGTTTCAAAATGGAGCCTAAAGAGATTTTCAAGGTCCCTCCCACAACGACATTCATAAAATGGGGTGACATGAGCAAAGAATACATTGAAGACATAGTATCTTGGATTTATAGAGACCCAGAGAATCCGCCCCCATTGCCAATCCAAATATACGGCAAAGGCTATGACATAATGAAGGAAATTTAGGCTATTATGGTACTAGTGGCCTTGGCAAGAATAAAACAGCAAGGCGAGAACCTTTAATGTCATCCAGAAGACCAAAAAGTCTTGGGTTAGGGTTAGGTACACTTGAAACTGGCAATCAAAGTACCAATGGACTTTCGAGTGAGAGCATGAATGCTTCGGAAAGTGTCGAGACTATTGAGGAATCCCTTACCGAAACCAACTCCCATGAATGGGAATTTAGCTCCCAACAATCCCTAAGCGACTATTGTCTTGATGAATTGTTCCTTGAACCTAGAGAACTTACCTATGAACAAATATTTTGGCAAATGTTTAAAATTGATCAAGCATCGAATAATGACAATCCTAAGATTCCAAAGAAATGAGAAGACTAGGATAGGCTCTTTTTCCCAAGCAACAATGACAAACCTGAATCATCTTCCAGTCCTATTTCCCATAACCCCGACATACCTATCCAACCATCCAAACCTAATGACCATTAGCCGGATTCACTTGAATTTCCACATGACACTACCGACCATGATTCCAATCCCTTCGTCCCCTACTTTTCTAATGAGTATGAAACAAGTGAAGAAGAATATTGGATAGAGTCTGATTGGGAATTGGATGATGACAACTTCATTTTCAATGTCTCTAAATTTGTCTACATGCTTTTCGCGTCCTCCCCACAATTCACTAATATTGATGATGGTATCTCCTTAGTCTATCCGCAACTAATTGATTGGGATCAACAAGGCCCACCTACTATGGACATATTTTAGAATGATGAGGCCATTGCAGAATTCATGGGACTATGTGAGGGCATACCAAGTGGAGACCATAAGGATGGATTCACGATTGACCTAGATTGTGCAGCTTACTTTGGGGAGACTTCTCTATCCTCTAGTCGCAAAATGAAAAATAAAAATAAAACAAAAAATGACATGTCTTTAGGTGAAAACTGAAAGGCACCTTCTGACGATAAAGAAGTAAAAATAAACGGTGTATCTGTGAGTGAAAACCTCTTTGAGGTGCCCAAAGATGGCAGACTAGATTTTCTCCCCGTAAATCAGGAAAAATCGGCCATGCTCATTGAGGACACTATGGAAGTCAATATATCTACAGCAAAAGATCCTAAGATTGTCCTTTTTGCAGCATCCTTGACAGAAGAAGAGAAACCTAAATTCCAAAAATTCTTTTCAGAGCGTAAAATTAACTTTGCATGGTCCTATGTTGATATGCCTGGGTTGGATCTAGAACTTGTCTTGCACTATTTTCCATTATTTTCAGATGCCAAGCCAATGAAATAGAAGCTCTGAAAGATGCACCCACAAACTTCCTTGTTAGTCAAAGAAGAACTTAAGAAATTGTTAGATGTGGGATCATAGACTATGTTGAATGGATATCAAATATTGTACCAGTCACCAAGCCTAATGGTCAAATTTGCATTTGCACATATTTTTGGGACCTGAATAAAGCATGTCCAAAGGATGACCACTACCAAACATAGACATCATAGTGGACCTTACGACAAGATATGAGATGTTGTCCCTCATGGACATTTTCTCAGGTTATAATCAGATTTGTATTGCCCCTAAAGATTAGCATAAAACAACATTCACATGTCCTTGAGGTACATACTATTGGAAAATTACGCCTTTTAGTCTTAAGAATGTAGGCACCACTTATCAGAGAGCTATGACAACAATATTCCATGGCATGATGCACAAGATAATGGAATATTATGTAGACGACCTTTTAGAAAAATCTTTGACATGAAAAGATCACTTGAATGTGTTAGACAAAATCTTCAAGAGATTGGAAGAATATAAGCTTCGGTTGAATCTGAAGAAATGTGTCTTTGGTGTGACATCAAGCAAACTTTTGGGGTACATTGTTTCTCACAGAGGCATTGAAGTGGATCCTACCAAAGTGAAATAAATATTAGACATGCCTCCTCCAAAAGGGATAAGTGAACTCAGGACATTGCAAGGCAAGTTAGAATCCATTTGACGCTTCATAGCACAATTGGCAGACAAGTGTCATCCATTTTAGTATCTTCTGTGCAAGGATATTTCCTTTGTGTGGACTGATAAATGTCAATAGGCCTTTCAACAAACAAAAGATTATTTGTTGTCACCACCTATTTGAATGCCACCAATCGAAGGGAAACCTTTGATTTTATACATTTCTACAACAACTTCAGCACTGGGGGCATTACTGGCACATAATGACCATGATGAGAAGGAGAGGGAAATATACTACATCAGTCAGACACTAGTCGGATATGAGCTAAACTATACATCCATTGAACGTGCTTGTCTTGTTGTTGTCTTTGCTGCTCAGAAATTAAGACACTGCATGTTGAATCACCAGACACACCTAGTAGCAAAGATTGATCCCTTGAGATATCTTCTAAGTCGCGCAACATTGACAGGTGACCTGGAAAAGTGGGTCATGATCTTGAGTGAGTATGATATTCAGTATGTGGAATGAAATGCTATAAAAGGATAGGTGATAGCAGACCAATTGGCTGACACACCTATATAAGGTGATCATCCACTAGTAGCAGACTTTCCATATGAGTCAATATTTCATACAAAACCTAAGTCACCTTAGAGACTACATTTTGATGGATCTCATACCAGTCATGGCTCGGGAGCAGGAATATTGTTTATCACTCCACAAGGAGACTCCATCCCTAAGTCATTCTGCAATGCTTTTCCATGTACAAATAATGTGGTTCAATATGAGGCACTTGTCACAGGACTCAGAATGGCTATAAAATGGAAAATTAAAACACTTCATGTCTATGGAGATTCTCAGTTGGTTATTAACCAAGTCAATGATGACTATGACACCAAGGACGAGAAATTAATGTCTTACAAATGAATGGTTGATAGCTTCTAGACATATTTTCACATGTTGACTTTTGAGCAAGTTTTGAGAACACAAAATAAGGTAGCAGACGCAATGGCGACAATTGGCTCTCTCCTAGACATTCCAAGTAATGTGCCACAATATGAATTCTTGGTAGAACAACTGTTGATCCCTACATATGACATGCCATAATCAAAGATGGTTTGTGACCTTGTTGGTCCTAATTCTCCATGGTATCAAGACATCTATGACTATCTCAAGTCTCAAACCCTTCCCCCTAACCTATCCAATAACCAACAAAATTCCTTTATCCGTAAAGCTGCCAGATACACCATCGTCAGTGACACCCTTTACTGTCGTAGCTTCGACAACACCTTCCTTCGATGTCTCAACACTGACAAAGCAAGAAAAACCTTACGAGAGGTACATGAGGGTATATGTGGTTCCCATTCGCGTGGCCCTACCTTATCCAAGAAAATAATGAGACTTGGGTATTACTGGCCAACAATGGAGAAAGATGCACTTGAATTTGTCAGAATGTGTCACCAATGTCAGATACATATTGATTTGATTCATGCACCAGCACAGGAACTTTATTCGATTACTTCTCCTTGGCCCTTCACACAATGGGGACTCCACCTCATGGGAAAAATCCACCCTACCTCGTCCAATGGCCACAAATTCATTATCACCGCCACTAAGTATTTTACTAAGTGGATCGAAGCCATCCTGATAAGGTAGGGTTGGATGGAACACTCACTGTCCCATGCTCTGGGTCACACCTTGGAAAACCCCTTTGGTGTCACTCTCCACCTTCTTAACCTATAGGCCCTATTGCTTGTTAGGCACCCCTGGTTCTCCTGGCCAACCCTACTATCATCTACATTCCCCTAACCAAGCCAATCTTGGTGCTTTCTCCTCTATTCTCTCCTTAGCCCTTAATCTTCCTAAAGGCTAGCTAACCCTCCAAACCTCACTAACTTGTTGCAGGGGTGTGTGATTCCTCCCATGGCCTCAAATCCATCCCTCTAGGGTTCTTGATCATTCACAAGACTCCAATTCTCCATCGCTTCCACCAAACCCTATTCTAGGGTTTAAGAAGGGCTACTAGCCCTTGAGCCCCAATTAGGCCTCCTAACCCGAGAAAGTAGGATTAAACTCCAATCCTTCTACAGAACATCACAATCTTCCAAAAGGGACCCTAGTTCATTTTCCTACCTCTCCAATATTTTTGAGGTTATAGGCCTTCACAGGCCATACACAGGCGTAACCCTCTTTTTGTAGGAATTAGGGCTTTTTAGGCCATTTCTTAACCTCACAATGAACTGTTTGTTTATTTCAACCACCAAACGGATTGGTGAGATCTCTTGCTTCTTTCCAAGCCTTTATAAGGCCTCCTGCAACCACCACACACCTTGGATTTCCAGGGAATGGTCACCCCTATTGCGTTAGTGTTTGTTTTCACTGTCTTTCCTAGCCGGGCACAGTCAAGCTCGCCTAGGAGAAGACCTTTTCCATGAAACCTTGCCTCCTACAAACTCCTAAACCTATTCTATATACAGGCATGGAGTTTAGCCTCATTCCCCATAGACTATACACCAGGTATAGTGGAAGACAGAGGTCTAAGACTCCATGATTAACAGCCTGCTAGACTGATCAGTAATGAAAAGAAGCAAAACCTACTAAGAGCAAAGCTAGGAAACGATGAAACAAAACCACTAATGACCACACAAAACTTGTAAAATGAATACCACACATGCCACACACTGCTCAATGCCTGGAACCCTCCATTAACATAGTAATAAGAACTAAAAAACCAGAAAATTGCAAGAATTTCATTACTTTTCCATGTAATCTGCAAACTCCAAAAATGATACAAAGTTTTCCAACCAACCAACCTTGCTCTCAGTTCGAGCAACACCTTATAACTCCTCTCCAAGGTAGTTACCAATCCCTTGGGTCGGACATTTTCATAATCAAGTGGCAAAAGGTGAAAAATGTCCCATTTTGCCACCTTTGCCAATTATTGCTAACTCCTAAACAACAATGAAACATGAGTTACAAACTCCCTCCTAATCACTCCTAAACAACTAAGAAGCACTCTAATTCAAAATTAAATGGTCAACATGACCTTAAAGTATGACAATCTCAAAATTTCAGCTAGGCTTCCAAATTTTCCTAATGCTATCTAATGTTTCCTAGGTGCTCCTGCACCATTCTCCCCCTCTCTACCCAAACACAAAGGAATGGAAGGAGAGACCAATGACAGGTCAATACCAAACTTCTTGAACTGATCTTCTTGTATCCATGTGGCTTCTAATTCATGCTTGTTCTTCCACTTGATAAGGTGCTCCATGTACACCTTATGTCTTGTAGCCTTCTTCACTCTTGACTCCAAGATCTGATTTGCCTGAGGCTTGTCTTGATTAGGCAAGGATACATTGTTGATGTCCTTGAATATCTCCTTACTATTATGATCCACATCATTTACTATCCCCTTATACTTGATCAAGTCAGCTATGTTGAAAATTGGTGAGATTCCAAGATCGGTAGGTAACTCCACCTTGTAGGCATTCTTTCCATACTTGGCCAATACCTTGCATGGACCCACTCTCTTCATCTGCAACTTGGTTGACATTCCCTTTTGCAACCTTGACTTGTTAAGGTGGAACATGACATAGTCCCCTACTACAAATTGCACATCTTTCCTTGACATATATGCCTTCTCTTTCAATTTTTGTGTAGCCTCAGTGACTATCTTCTTCACTTGCTCCTGAATCTCCTTCATGGTCTGACTGAAGTCCTCTGCATGTCCACTTCTTTGTTCCATAGCTCCAAGATCTTTGAGCTCACATATGCCTCTTGGGTGCATCCCATACACAATCTCAAAAGGACTCTTCCCTGTGGTCTAATTCACACTATCATTGTAAGCATACTTAGCTTGTGAGATAACCATATCCCATGTCTGTCCATACTCCTTAGTTAGGCACCTTAGAAGGTTACCTAGCACCCTAATAACCACCTCTATTTGACCATTGGTCTGAGGATGGTAAGCTGATCCAAATGACAGATTGGTACCCAATCTACTCCATAGAGTCTTCCAAAAGTGACTCATGAACTTCACATCCCTATCTGAAACAATGCTCAAAGGTAGTTCATGGATCCTTACCACTTCCTTGAAGAAAAGATGAGCTATGTAGCTAGCATCATGAGTAGTTTTGCAGGGAATAAAATGACTCATCTTACTAAATATGTCTACTACTACATAGACATTATCAAAACCAGTCTTGGTCTTAGGAAGGCCTACCACAAAATCCATGCTCACACACTCCCATGGTTTGTTAGGAATGGGTAAGGGTTGATATAGACCAGCATTACTAGCTCCTCCCTTAGATTTCATACACACAACACATTGTTCCACATACTTTCTAACATCTCTTGCCAATTTAGGCCAGTAATAGAATCTTTGCACTAGTTCTAAAGTCTTTTTGATGCCAAAATTTCCACTAAGACTTCCATTATGCTTTTCCTGAATCAGATTTTCCCTCATTGACCCTCTTGGAACACATAACTGATTTTCCTTAAACAATAACCCACTTTTCAATGTATACTCTGAGTATTGGCTATGGAAATGGTTCTCAAAGTTAGAACATACCTTATAGACCTCTGAAAAGTCTTCATCTTCCCCATAGAGATCCTTGAAACTCTCTATGCCAATGCTCTTGATCTGTATCTCTTGCACTATCAACAATCTCCTACTTAGTGCATCTGCTACTTTGTTTAGCTATCCCTTCTTGTGCTTGATGGTGAAGGTAAAAGCTTGGATATATTCCATCCATTTCAAATGCCTATTACTCAACTTCTCTTGAGTGTTGATAAAACTAAGTGCCTAATTGTCAGTAAAAACTACAAACTCCTTGGTTAGAAGGTAATGCCTCCATTTCCTAAGTGACTAAACCAAAGCATAAATTTCTAAGTCATAGGTTGAATACTTCTTCTTTGCTTCATTGAGATTCTCGCTAAAGAAGGCTATAGGCCTGCCCTCTTGACTTAGCACTCCTCCTACTGCCACTCCACTTGCATCACATTCAACAGTGAACAATTTGTCAAAACTAGGTAATAAGAGAATAGGTTGAGTTGCCACCTCTTGTTTCAGTTTCTCAAACCCTTTCTCAGCTTCTTGAGTCCACACAAACTTATTTATCAAACCACCCTTGATTGTGTCTAGAACTGGTGCACATATACCACTAAAGTTCCTTATGAATTTCCTATAAAATTGAGCCAATCCATGAAAAATTCTTACCTCTGTCCCTGTGGTTGGAGTAGGCTAGTTTAGGATGGCTTCCACCTTGCTTGGATCCATCTTCAATGATCCTTTGGACACTACAAAACCCAAATATACAAGCTCTTGCTTAAAGAACTCACACTTCTCTAGATTGATTGCCAACTTCTCCTCTTGCAACCTTCTAAGAACCAACTCCACATGTTTTAAATGCGCTTTTGTTGTCTTGCTGAATATGAGGATGTCATCAAGGTATACCACCACAAATATCCCTGTAAATTCTTTAAGTACTTCATTCATGAGCCTCATGAATGTGCTAGGAGCATTGGAGAGACCAAATGGCATCACTCTCCATTCATATAACCCATCATTTGTCTTAAATGTTGTTTTCCACTCATCACCATCCTTAATTCTGATATGATGATATCCACTCTTGAGATCCAACTTTGTGTAGTATAGAGCTCCCCCAAGAAAATCCATAAAGTCTTCAATCCTTGGGATAGGGAATCTATATCTGATTGTAATTTTGTTTATAGCTCTAGAGTCAGTACAAATTCTCCACTTACCACCTTTCTTTGTTGCTAAGACCACTGGTACTGCACATGGGCTGATGCTCTTTTGAATCAATCCTTGTTCCAACAACTCTTGCACTTGCCTAGCTACCTCTAGATTCTGATCCAGTGTAAGCTTATAAGCTGCTTTGTTAGGCAATGAGGCTCCAGGTATGAATTCAATTTGATGACTTATGGCTCTCTTTGGTGGTAAAGTTGCAGGTGTTCCATCACTAACTATGTCCTTGAACTATTCCAACAACTTTAGGACTGCTTCGGGTATGACTGTCTTTTCAGCCTTGGCTTCTTCTTTAGGTTGTAACATAATCACATATCCTTCACTCCCTTGATGTAGGTTGTTAAGGAATTCCTTCCCACTACTCAACATGACACTTGGTGTCTTTGACTGTCCCTCTTCTTCTTCTATCAATGACTGCAACTTGAAAGTATTCCCATCCTTCTTGAATGAGATGGTGTTCTCTTTCCCATCATGTATGGCACCTCTGTCATATTGCCATGGTCTACCCAATAGTAGATGGCATGCATCCATGGGTAAAACATCACAAACCAACTTGTCTTTGTATCCTCCAATGGAAAATTCCATCGTTACTTGCTCATTCACTAAAACACTTTGCCCTTTGTTTAGCCATGTGACCTTGTAGGGGTTAGTGTGGGGTACCTTCTCCAATTTTAGTTTCATTACTGCCTCCTCTGAGATTATTGTTGATCTTGAATCTACTATGACCTTGCATACTTTGCCAAGTATCTTGCACCTTACTCTAAATAGAGCTCTCCTTTGTTTTGGTTCTTCCTTGACTGGTTGTCTAATCAAAACTCTATTGAACATCAGATTCTCTCCTACCTCAGATTCAATATGACTAATCTCAAATGACTTAGGACTCATGGTGTCCTCTTGTGCATAATCCACTCTCTTCTCATTGCTTGATGAAGATGCTTTCTCTGGGCACCTATAAGCAAGATGTCCAACTTGACCACAATGGTAGCATTTCATGTTTGCAAAGTATGAATTGCTCCTGCTTGCTCCTCTTCCTCTATTTGAACCTCCTTGAGGTCCTCTACCTCTGTTATACCCCCCTCTTGAAGGTGTTTCATTGCCATGATCTGTGGATTTAAACTCTCCTTGGTTCCTTTTGTCATTGCCTCTACCTTGGTAGCCACCTCGCTGTCCTCTTTGATCTCTTTGATCTCTGCCTTTGCCTCTGCCCTTAGAAGCCCGGTCTTGCTTCCTCTTGTTCCTTTCCTCAATCTTGATAGCCAATTGGTAACATTGATGTACTTTCTTAGGACTTAAAAGATCCATCTCCTCTTGAATGTTCC
This sequence comes from Sequoia sempervirens, assembly GCA_007258455.2. Lineage (NCBI taxonomy): Eukaryota > Viridiplantae > Streptophyta > Pinopsida > Cupressales > Cupressaceae > Sequoia > Sequoia sempervirens. Next base: position 1,056,351,366 of record VDFB02281492.1, read on the forward strand.
ACTTCAAGCCATTAAGATACCTAGCCACCTTGAGACTCTCATCCTCTGTTACATTAGACCTCATACAAAGTTTTTGAAACTCCTCTGTGTAGGTATTCATATCTTGGTCTTTCTACCTTAGACTTTGTCTCTTCTTGTGTAACTGAATCTCATAATCATCTGGAATGTATGCTTCTTTTACTTTCGCAACCATACCCTTCCAAGTAGTTATAGGCTGCTTACCTTCTTTTTCCCTCTCTGTCTGAATGAACTTCCACCATGTCAAGGCAGAACCTCTTAGTCTTGATTTGGCCATCTTTACCTTCTGTACTTCAGTGACTCCATCACATTCAAAATGGTTTTACATTCCCTCTATACAATCCATGACTATATCAGCTTCCATTTTTCCACTAAACAGTGGTATGCCTTCAAGTGCTTTTCCACTCAAAGCCTTCAATGCTTTCAAGAAAGGTTCTTCTTTCAGAACAGGGTCAAGTTCAGGGGTCTTGTCTTCCTCTGCAACTTCTTCCTCCTTTGGTATCCTTCCCTCAAATTGCACACTCCTCACTGCTTGTTCAAGTTGGGCTATTCTTTCCCTCAATAGCCTATTGTCTTCCTCCTGCTCTTCAACCATCTTCGCCAATTGTGTGTTTGTCACCATGATGGTAGTATCACTTGACTCAGCCTCTGACATATATTATTCTATTCCCAAATCTTTTACTTGCTCTGATACCAATCTGATAGGGTAGGGTTGGATGGAAAACTCACTATCCCATGCTCTAGGTCACACCTTGGCAAACCCCTTTGGTGTCACTCTCCACCTTCTTAACCTATAGGCCCTATTGCTTTTTAGGCACCCCTGGTTCTCCTGGCCAACCCTACTATCATCTACATTCCCCTAACCAAGCCAATCTTGGTGCTTTCTCCTCCATTCTCTCCTTAGCCCTTAATCTTCCTAAAGGCTAGCTAACCCTCCAAACCTCACTAACTTGTTGCAGGGGTGTGTGATTCCTCCCATGGCCTCAAATCCATCCCTCTAGGGTTCTTGATCATTCACAAGACTCCAATTCTCCATCGCTTCCACCAAACCCTATTCTAGGGTTTAAGAAGGGCTACTAGCCCTTAAGCCCCAATTAGGCCTCCTAACTTGAGAAAGTAGGCTTAAACTCCAATCCTTCTACAGAACATCACAATCTTCCAAAAGGGAACCTAGTTCATTTTCCTACCTCTCCAAGATTTTTGAGGTTATAGGCCTTCATAGGCCGTACACAGGCGTAACCCTCTTTTTGTAGGAATTAGGGCTTTTTAGGCCATTTCTTGACCTCATAGTGAACTGTTTGTTTATTTCAACCACCAAACGGATTGGTGAGATCTCTTGCTTCCTGCCAAGCCTTTATAAGGCCTTCTGCAACCACCACACACCTTGGATTTCTAGGGAATGGTCACCCCTACTGTGTTAGTGTTTGTTTTCACTGTCTTTCCTAGCCAAGCACAGTCAAGCTCGCCTAGGAGAAGACCTTTTCCATGAAACCTTACCTCCTACAAACTCCTAAACCTATTCTATATACAGGAATGGAGTTTAGCCTCATTCCCCATAGACTATACACCAGGTATAGTGGAAGACAGAGGTCTAAGACTCCATGATTAACAGCCTGCTAGATTGATCAGTAATGAAAAGAAGCAAAACATACTAAGAGCAAAGCTAGGAAATGATGAAACAACACCACTAATGACCACACAAAACTTGTAAAATGAATACCACACGTGCCACACACTGCTCAATGCCTGGAACCCTCCATTAACACAGTAATAAGAACTAAAAAACTAGAAAATTGCAAGAATTTCATTACTTTTCCATGTAATCTGCAAACTCCAAAAATGATACAAAGTTTTCCAACCAACCAACCTTGCTCTCAGTTTGAGCAACACCTTATAACTCCTCTCCAATGTAGTTACCAATCCCTTGGGTCGGACATTTTCATAATCAAGTGGCAAAAGGTGAAAAATGTCCCATTTTTCCACCTTTGCCAATTATTGCTAACTCCTAAACAACAATGAAACATGAGTTACAAACTCCCTCCTGATCACTCCTAAACAACTAAGAAGCACTCTAATTCAAAATTAAATGGTCAACATGACCTTAAAGTATGACAATCTCAAAATTTCAGCTAGGCTTCCAAATTTTCCTAATGTTATCTAATGTTTCCTAGGTGCTCCTGCACCACATCCCCCTTACATACATAATCGATAAAAAAAATTCCAAATTTATCCCCAACTACATCATGTGTCGGTATGGTATTCCACAATCCATCATCACAAACAACAGGTGTCCTTTCAAAAATCAAGACGTTCGTGAGTTATGTGAACGCTTCCATATCCAACACCATTTTTCCATGCCATACTACCCCCAAGGAAACAGTCAAGCTGAGGCATCCAATAAAACAATAATCAAAATTCTTAAGAAGACAGTCAATGATGCTAGTCGTGACTAGCACATCCAACTTAACCCTGCTTAATGGGCCTATCGCACTAGCATTCACATGCCTATAGGTGCCACTCCATTCACCCTGGTCTTTGGAGCTAAAACCATCCTGCCCATCAAGGTTGAAATCCCATCTTTGAGAGTCTTCATGAAGGGTATGATCGATGATGAGGAGTATAGATAGTCATGACTACATGAGCTAGAGATGTTAAATGAATGATGTGATAATTCCTTAAATCATTTACAAGCATATCAGAATCATCTTTGTTGCAGTTATAACAAGAAAGTAATGGTCAGAAAGTTTGACATTGGTGACCTAGTTCTCATTCAAAATCCTAAGAATCAAGCTGACAGAGAAAAACCTAGCAAGTTCAAACCAAATTGGCTAGGTCCTTACATCATCACGTCTTCTTTTGGTTCTAAAGCATATCAGCTAACTACTCTAGATGGTGAAAAACTGACAAAGCCTATCAATAGTCTACATCTTCGGAAGTTCTATGCATAGCATCAGGAAGTTGGGCTAAAAACCTTAAAAATACAAAAAAAATGAAAAATACAAAAAAAAAATCATCACCTTGATGAAAACTTGGCAAAGAGGCTTCTCGATGACACCAAAAAAAATGAAAAAATGACAAAAATAGTAAAGAGAAATATTTCTTCCAATAGTGAAAACCTGGCAAACAGGCACTTTGGATAAGTATCATAGTGAAAACCTGGCAAATAGGTGCCATGTGTAGTCAGTCATTGCTCTGCCATCTACTGTCACTCTATCTTCCTTGGTCCATAATAAAACACACTTTTCTGTCACCACCACGAAAATTCCCATGACATTACACCCTTCCTTTTCATGGTTGACAAACGGTTGACATCAAGTCTTGCATACCATCCATCTGTTACCCCATGCATATCCTTCAAATTTTACTATGTCTTGGACCTGACTAGGGGAAATTCTTTATCACCTAACTATAGTGGGTATCGCACATGGTTCTGTCACTCATAAAAATTCTTGACAAAATGACATAAATATCATAAAAAGTCCTGAAAAATGACATAAAAATCATAAAATGTCCTAAAAAAAGACATAAAAATCATAAAATGTTCTGAGAAAAAGACCTAAAAATCAAAAAACATCCTGAAGAAATCCAAAAAATCAAAATATGGAAAAAACACAAAAACATCCAAATAACACGACAAAATCCCAAAAACAGAGTCACATTTTGTCACGTCAGTCATGTCAGTCAAGTCTTTGTTATGTGTTGAACTACGTTGTCTCTGCACATTTGCTACGTAGGCAAGGCTCATCTTTGAGTCCCCAAGACATTAGGTCAGTCCTTTTAAGTTTTTCAAAATAAAAATCATGACTCAATCTTTTGTCATTGTGACAAAGTCATTGGTCGTGTTGAACTACAAGGTATCTAAGTGTATGACGTAGGCAAGGCCATCTGTCGATGAGCCCTCGAGGTTGCACTAGGTTAGCCCATTAGGGTTCATGGCACTGCACTGGCACACATGTCAAATATCTTCAAGTCAAACAAGTCATTTCAAAATAGACAAACTTCTAAAATAAACTATGGCAATCATTTAATCAATATGTCAATCACATCAGCATGTCAATGGCTACATGTAGTCAAACTCAGTCAACTTCAGTCAAACTCAATCAGCTTCAGTCAAACTCAGTCAACACAAGTCAAATTGTCAACTCTCAGTTATTCTTCAGATGTGTCCTTCTGAAGAATGGCCTATGTCATTTATGCCTTAGGATGTGTCCTTCCTAGGTATCATCACTAGCATTTTGACGAATCCTCTTGACATTTGAGGATGGATCCTCTCGACATCGGCATCATTCAGGATGTGTCCTTCCTAAATTTGGAAAACTTTGGCATTCATCATCTCAGCATTGTCAACGCTCAACACCTAATCTCTTGACAATTGGCAACACCTGACATCTTGACAATTGGAAACACCTGACATCTCGACATTTAGACACCTAGCATCTTGACATTCAAAACACTTGACAATTAGACACACTTAGTGAACACTTGGCAAACATTATCTTGGAATTTTGTCCTTTGATCTTTCATCATGTTACAAGTTTCTCTATGATGTCTTGACAATAGGATTTAGAGAAGCAACAACATTTCATGGTGATTGACTTGTCTTAGCTTGTCAAACTGTCATGTTACTAGTTTCTTAGTGATGTCCTGACAACGAGATGTAGAGAAGCAATGACGTATCATGATGGTGGGATTGTTTTGTCTTTCTCAGACATTCATGTTGCTAGTTCCTCAAGTATGTCCTGACAACAAGATTTAGAGGAGCAACAACATTTCATGACTTGTCTTTATTGTCTTTATTGTCTTTTTATGCTTATGGTTGATTGTGACAAAAATACTAGGGCAATCACACTCTTAGTATGAGTCATTATCATCCTTGTTTGTGACTGCTTGTCTCATGTGATGGTATGACCTTGTACACCTTGATCTATTCCATATCATGGTGTTTGTCGGCCATTACAATAATCTACCTAATGATGATTAAGAGCAATAATTGTTAAGTCCTATGGTAACATGTTGAAGGATTTGGTCTTCACACTAACATTCATCTCCTTCTATCTTGTCGTCTCGTCCCATCTGTCTCATGATGATGTCATGTGACATACAAAAAAAAAAGCATAAGTGCATGCATGATCATATACACATTGCAATAGGTTTTAACACATTCGCATTACATGTAGGTGCATACATCATTCATGTCATTAAAACACATATGTCACATCATAAGATTGCATTGTCCATACATATATAGTCATGCATCAACATACATAAACATGGCATCCACTACAATCCTACATTATGCATCCATATCATCATCATTAGAACATAACATCATCATGGAATATAAGCATCAATAACCATCATATCATCATGGCATCTCATCATACATAGCTATCATAAAATACATACATGGCAGAGCATATAAAAGACATCATTATAGGAATCATAAATGCATAAATCACACGACATAGGCATCATGTAAGTCATCATAATCATCATCAGATAAGCATATATCATAAACATCATCAAAAAATAATGCATCATCACATAACATAAAGCATATAGGTCGCATTAAAACTACATCGCATATATAATCTCAAAAAATATAATGTCACATGATAGAGTCATGAGACATCTCAAAAATGGAGCTCACAGGCTCGATAGTCAACATATAAAGTGTCATAACAATGAATGTCTAAAACATTATGTCAAAATAAGAATATGAAATTCCCTATGTTGTGCTCTCCTCATCCCCTCGAGGAGAAGACCTAGGTGATCGATGCTCTGTGAGTGGAACTGATGTCATCATCATCACTATTGCCTGTGTCTGAGAGGCCGATGGATCTGTAACCAGAGGTTGACTGTGCACTGACCTGTGACCCGACCTAGTGGAACCATGACTGAAGTTGGACCTGTGCCCTGAGGAATTCCTATGGGAATGGTGAGACCTATACCCTGATATGTGCCTTGATGAGGTGGAACCACCCACACTGCTTTGGTTGCGACTACTATGGGACCTACTGCTACTCCCTGATCCTGAACCTGTCCTACTGTATAACCGAGATAGCCCAAGCTCCCTCTAATCGGTTGGCACTTCCTGCTCATAGAGCATCCTATATAGTCCTCTACTCTCACTAACTATGGCCAAATCCCTCACCACATCCTCAACTATCCCAACACACAACTCTGCAAATCCTAAACAGCAGCTCTTCACCTCATGTCATATGATCTTTGCTTGATCCCTCTCAACCTGTGTAACCTCTAACTCTACTTGCAAGGATCAGAATTGTGCAGTGGCCCCATCGAGCCTCCTCTGTAGATCGGCCACTCTTTGATCTATGGTCATATCATGGGGTAGTGGTGGTCCTGTTAGTATGTCATCCTCCCCCTCTACCATCCACCACCTCAGTAGCCACTCTGCCTCATCTATGGCATCCTCATCATCACCTATATCGTCCTCATCCCCCACATCCTCCTCACCTTTGTTGACCCCCTCCTCCCTTGGCATCTCTGCTTCTGTCTCCTTCTCTTGCCTGACCTCCATCTCTGGCAGTCCCTCCTCTTCTAGCCTCTCCATCTCTTGTCTCCCACCCCAACATCAAGCACAACATTTGGCTATCTCTCTACCTCCTCCTCTCTCTCCTCCTCCTCTGCTACCTCAGGGATCATTACCAAGGGCACTCTCTCCATGCATTACCTCACTCTCCTCCTTTGTCTCCCACCATCGCCTCCTCATCTTCGCCTCCCACCGTCATCTCTATCTCCTCCATCATCTCCTCCACCTCTCCCTCTCCCTCTGCCTCCATCCCTCCCCCAACCTCTACCTCTATCCCTCCCTCCATCCCTGCCTACACTGCCACCTCGTCATACCCATGGTATCACTAATCTACGATACACTGGTACTAGCCCATCAGGATCTGTCAATGGCACTAGACGGTGTGTCTGCCACCACAAGTCAAAATTTGTTGTCATCCCTGGATCAGCAGGCCCTCCACTCCATCCCCACTATTGTGACACTAAACTGTTTATTTGTTGCTCAAAAAATGGCACTGAAATGGAAGGCCCCCACATCAACTCCCGTGATGATCTGGCATACTTTGTGCTACCCATAGGTATGCCCTACTACTCACCAAACTGTCAAAGCATCTATTGTGGTAGGTACATCTCAATGATGAGCTGGCTTTGTACAGTGCACTCAATCAAATATCTAAACTACCTACAAAAATTCAAATGATTAGCCTCATCATCCCACTGCCCGCAATCCCTGTATGGCCTCCAGATGAATGACACCATCATGTCTATCCTATGTCACCACCAGCCTATCTCTACCACCTAGGTCTGCTATAGGGCGCCTGCATAATAATACACATATGGCATACCATCTGCCAACTATGGCCTCTGAATTGACGGACAGAAGACAACAACATGCTCCCAAGCCCGGATCATAAGAAGTGTTGTGTCGCAGCTAATGCTCTATGCTCCCTTGTATACAACCTCATGTAGCTAATGGTACAACATCCCTAGAAGACAAGGTCCCCATGCATATACAGTCTTGTCTCACCATATCCTCACCAGTACATCGCCCCATCCAATAGGGAATCCATGTCCTTGCCGATCTGGTATCAGCACTCCTATAAATTAGTGTCACTAACATGGCATCAAACCAAGGGTAGTGGTCCGCCACAAACTCCCAAAAAATATCATACCCCTCGATCCCATGCCCTACACCAATCTCATCCTTCTAGAAACCTATAAATGTCTACAATCCCTAGTGTGGATCATACATGACCCACTCCCCTCAAATCAACAGGCACAGGATCCGGTACACATCCTCGAGAGTCACTATAGCCTCTCTCGTCGGCAAATGAAAGGAACATGTCTTTGAATGCCATCGCTCACAAAGTGTAGTCAACAGTCCCCTATTTTAACAAACAATGGGCATATAGGCAATGTAGTACAGACTGAGTTGCATTAGTCGTCGTCGCTCCCTATCTCGAAGCTGGTCTCAGAACCCATATGTTGATGGTTTGCTCTCCCATGTATAGATTGGTAATAACTATCTCTGCATAGACATAAGTAAACATTAGCACATTATTGCAAATCATTCATATTTTCTATATCCTTGGAGCTATTTAAAAATTTGAGCCTCAACAAAGTCAGCCTTGGTCAAATTCAAATGTGTCGCATTGACTTCATTTGCGTCGTACTTCAAAAATTATGTCATTTTGTACTTAAATTGTGTCTCAATCTGGCATTTGTGTCGTTTTAGCTTGTGTTTGCATCTCGACATGGCACTTACATAACGATTCTTATCAACTATGTCACTTCATTCAAATGCGTCACCCGAGTTCGCGAATGCATCTCAATATTTTGAATGCGACATTACACCTGTCATTTGCAGTGCAACTTGGAAAATGCATATTTATTTTCCGCAAATGTGTTGCACCTAAATAACTTATCCTTTGAAATCGCTTCATTTGTGTCATGACGCATCAAATTCGTCAAATGCTAGCATGAATGTGGCTTACGCGCACACATATGTGTTGCGGTGCATTCGATTGATTACCCTAAAACCCTAGAAATGCATGAAAAATGACAAAATGACAAAGTGGGTTCGAGCTACTCACCGGCGGGTCCAGGCCCTCTGGTCGTCTGTATGTTTGAACGATCTCCCTGTAGTGCTCAGTCACTGGAATCACCATCCTCGCGTCTGCTCTCCTTGCTCTGAGCTCTCCAAATTTACTATTGAAAATGTGAAAATGAATTGACTTTTACCCATTTTAAACCTATTTATAGGGTCAAAGTGGGACTTTTCAACCTTGTTATTTCTGGAGGCTCTTTTGATCATCTTTCACCGACTTTTTGGTCGCCTTAAACTCCTCGAAATCTGAAACCGCTTGCGTCGTTGATTTTCTGGTCATCAAATTAACTTGTCGGGACACTTTCCAAAAAAAATTTATCACCAGGCCAAAATTTGGAAAATTTCCCAAGGGGGCAAAGCTACTCCGTACCTTCATTGGGGCATGTTTTTGATTGAATTTTCTTTGTCACAATGCAACAGGCTGCATTATGATAAAGAAGGGCAAAATGTAGACACATAAAAATGACCTAGGCCTGCTAGCTCTATTTTCACCACTTTCGTCCTAGCATAATTAAAAGATTTAATTATGTCATTTGGTCCATTTTCACTATTAATTAAATAATTCATAATTATTTAATTAATTCATGTCTTTTATTTCTCTTGATTATTTAAATAGATTTTTAAAAAAAATTATTTAAATACGTCACTAATTGTCTAAGGTCTCTCTATAATTAAATAAATTTCTTAATTTATTTTATTATCTTTGTCCACTAATTCCTCCTGATTATTTAAATAGATAAGTTTTATTTATTTATTTAAATATGACATTTATTCTTAAATTTCTTCTTATAATTAAATAAATTCTTTAATTTATTTAATTATTATCCACCTTGGCATTTTCCCCATTTTAAATAAAATTATTTATTTAAAATGGTCTCACTTTCTAATTTTCCTTTTCTTTAGTAAATAATTCAAATTAATTATTTACTGTCATGTGACCCCACCTTTTGAATTAAAATCAATTTTAATTCAAAATAGTCTTTTTCCTCCAAAAATCAAGTAATTTCTATTATTATTTGTTTTTCAGCCACCTCTTTTTTTGTGCCAATCTTATCTCCTTGTCACATGCATTATTAACCCTTGATTTTATTTTCTCAAAATGAATCTTGTCCACTCATTTTGAATTTGACCTAATGTTTCCCTAACCCTAATTGTGGGTTGTCATATTGAATCTTGTCCATTGATTCTAGGACACGTGTCAATCTTCAATCTTGGCCATTCATCCAAAATTGCATTTTCTATAAAATGGCAATTTCGCTCTCATTTTGACATCTCATGCAATCTTGTTTTAGGAAATATTGTTATCATCTTGCAATCTTGTCATTTTAGCTCTTGTTTAGGAATACTTCATCTTTCATTTGGCATTTTGGCATACATTAGTCATAGATCATAGTTGCTTACGAGCTACATAGTTGCATAGTATTGCATTGTCATATCAAATCCTTCAACATTTTCTTTGGTCTTGGTATAGTCAATAGGTTGCTCACTCAAAATCTAAGGGAAAACTTCATATTACAGCAAGATGAGAAGGTGTAATGGAGTTCAATCATGAAGGTTGAAGACTTAAGGTGATATCTTTCTTGTTTTCATATTATTTCCTCCCATGTTCTTCATTATTACTTTGGGTTTTAGTTTATTTAGCTACTAATCTGCTAACCTAAGTTTTTCCTATAGTTACAACTATTATACTTAATTGTTATAGTAATGTTGATCCAAGTGATTACATGATAAGGTGATTATGAGTACAAAAATGTCATGACCGTGATAATATATGCCAAAAAAATGATTTCCAAAGCACCATGGGCATCAAATGGAGCAGTAGTCACTAAGATCAAAGAAATGTTAAAGTGTTTACAATCATGGGACTGTTGTAGTAGCACTATCACAATAATATGAAATGATAAAACAGTGATCTTAATGCATATAATAATGATTTTCACACAAATAGCAACTCATCCTATGGATCATGATTTCTTTCTTAGTGCAGACCTGAAAGTATTTGTCAAATAATACAAAGGACAGGGACCTTCAAAATTAGCAGAGTTCATGGTAAAGTACAGAGATATATTCACTATCAAAATTAAGTGGTGTATTCAAGTGGGAAGTGACAGTCATGGCAAATAAATAAAGGTCAAAGTCATAGAAGAAAATAAAGATTATAATAGTGAGAAGACCTTCAAGATCGGTGTAAAATGTCACTGATAAAAGTGAATGCATCTCAAACAAATAAAGGGAAGCATGAGGTTTCAGGATTCAAGATTTCCACTTACCTTTAGATTGTAACCTTGTTTAATGTCCTACCCTTTCTTGAATGATACTGGTGTTGCAACTCAGAAAGCATTGCTCAACAACCTCTGGCATTACAAAAATGGAAACCACCACTCTTTACATTCAATGGTTGTTTCCTTCATCAGTCTTGCAATGTACTCTCAAACTAAAGCTTTCGCTTGACATATGTTGTTATGGGGTTTTTTCCTCTTAAAAGTGTGAAGTTTATACTTCTAAAACCCCAACTACAAAACTCTCTTGGCTGCTATGCCTCATGCCCTCATGACAGTGCCTTGGTGGATGGATACCTTTGTTGTTCTTCATGACAAAGAAACCATTCTATGATCCTTTAACAGTGATGTCTATGTCATTGCATCAATGCTAATGATCCTTTAATATTGATGGAGTCTTTCTTAAGCCATTTTTTTGCTCTAAAAACCAAGGGAAAACCTTAAAACACATATAACTACTGAAAGGGAGTCTTTCTTAAGTTGATTTTCTGTTGAAAATGGAGGTAATTATGTAGCTTTAAAACTTGTAAAACTATTATACTGTAGATCTAATTAAGTGTTATTTGTTACAATTTTTTTGTGGATGATTATCTGTTTAGATTCATTGTACCATTTGTAGAATGAAGATAGAAGGTTATAGAAGAATAAGACCAAAAAATTAGAAGTTACACAACATATACTGTGGAGAAACCCTTTCGGGAAAAAACTCCACCAAGAATCAATGTATTATTTAATCTCGTAATAAGATTACAATAATTCCAATCCTTGCTTGAGATGCTTCTTTTGCCTTCAACAGATCTTCTTCACAACCTACAATAAAATCTGATCAACTCTCTTCAACTTGTTGCAATAAATAGACAATAATGAGCCTTGTAAACTCCAAAGAATTTACAATTACAAAGCACAATGCTTATCTCACAAAACCCATGCCTATTCTTTGCAAGTAGAGTTATACAGTGAAAAACAATGTCAAAACAAGTCCATCTATTTGGGCATCCCAAACTGAAGTCATAACTCAACGTTGATTCTGAAGATATCTTCTAAGTTTATCCTCAAAGTTGGCACCCAAGAATGGGCCCACTTAACTCAGCCTTATAAAATATCTTATCATGCAAAAGTGTTAACTCCAAGATGCCAACTTGGGCACCCAAGGTGGGTCCAAGTCAATCTCTATTAACTGAAACATATCTCTCCACAATTCATGCAAATATCATGCATGATTGATCATCCCCACTTAACTGAATGTATCACCTATTATCTATCATGCAACTCAAGTCATTAGTCATGCATTCCAAGTCAACTGAAGTCAACTAGCATTCAATTGAAACTAACTACATGCAACTGAAGATAATTGAACCATAACTAAACTAAACTGAATTGAATTGAATTGAACTGAACTAAACTGAACTAATATTGAACTGATACTGAGCTAAACTAAACTGGTCTGAACTGAACTGAACTCCATGCATGTAAACATCAATCCCTAACTTCTAAGATCTTTACATGCATTACTAAAGTGTTATCTTTTACTCCAAACAATTAACTTAACTCAAGGTGAGTTCCACCTTCCATGTGGGTGTCCCATGTGCTCCTATTTTGTAGGAGCTCTTCATGGGCATCCCCACATGTTCCTACCATTTAGAATTAATTACAAGTTCCAATTAGCATGTTCATTTCATTCAAATTTAATCTCTTTCTAATCCTAGTGTTGGGGAGCACTTTCCAAGGACTTAGGAGATACAAGAAATAATGTTTAGGATTGCAATTAAATAGCATCCTATTCCCAACATTCTCCCACTTGACATTATACATTGCAATTATTCTAAACAAGGAATCATTATTATAAATCAAGTATAGGACTCAAGACCAATGACCTTCTTGCACCAACTAATCAATCCATGCCAACTTCAAATGCAACCTGCATAATCATGAAGCTCCAAGAAAATGATTAAAACCAAGAGAACTTATTTGTAGGAACTGGTTTCATAAGATAATCTATAGAATTAATTAAAGTGTCAACTTTCTCAATTAATACCTTCCCACTCTCAACCATTTCTCACACAAAGTGATACTTAACATCAACATGCTTAGTCAACATAAACTTGTTGTCAAGTTGAAATTCCAAGAACTTTCCCGCTCACTCCATCCTTTGGCCACATTTGAACTTCTTGCACGCATGGTGGAATCTACCCTAGGGGTACCCCATGGGCCCCCTCTAGCTATGCCTAACCCGATCCTTTCCTTGTGTCATGCAGACTCGTGTCCCTCAAAAGACACTCCTGGAGGGACAGTTATTTTGACCACGGATACTTCGGTGCATCCTGTGCCATCAGTTGAAGTGTTGGCGATTGAGATTACTTTAGAACCCATTGGGTGGAAAGATATTTTAACCAGTAATAAACTAGGCACTCTCCCTCTGTCTCATCTTGGGGATGAGTTTATTGTGTCAGGGATGGATTTTTCTAGTTCTAACTTAGTCAGTGATAGGATTCTCTCATCCATGGAGAACACAGTCATGGGTAGGTTTCTCTCCTTTCATCCTACTATAGATATGGTCTGAAAGTGGGTTGTTGTTAAGTGGTGACTCAAGGGGAGTGTGGATATCTATGCAATGTCTGGTGGGATTTTTCTTTTCAAGTTCATGATGCCTGAAGATCTTGTAACGGTTCTATCTACTGGACCTTGGGTCTATGGAAAACACAGCTTGGCCTTATGTCGTTGGAAGCCGGGATTTAACCCGGATGTGGATCTAAATAAGTTAGCACCAGTATGGATCCACCTGCCTGGGTTACCACTTGAATACTGGGATGAATCTACTTTTGAGAGCATCGGCAATTCTTTGGGTCACTTCATCACCTTTAACTCCATTACCAGGTTGAAATATAGGTTAGTGTTTTCCCATTTCTGTGTGAATATTTGTGTTAACAAATCATTACCGAATTTTGTTAAGCTCTGCTCCAAGTTTGGATCCTAGGTCTAACCTGTGTGCTACAAAAATGTTGTGGTTTATTATCAGAAGTGTGCCAAACCTGGACACCTAATTTCTGACTGCAAGGCTTCCTTTAATAAGGACCCTAACAAAGGGGTCTCTTCTACTCCTTCTGGTTTTGTATTTGGGAGTATTGACTTTTCCAAAGGTTGTGCTACTCCTTTGTCTACGGTCTCTGACTTTCCCAGTTAGGAGGCTCCAGTTTTGGAGTCAGGAGCTAACATTGCACCCCTTATCCCAGGAGATCCTGCTCCTGGGTCTGAGACAAAGATCGGTCCAATTGAGGATCTTGCAAATATTTCCTTAACTGAGAAAGTGGCTAATGTTTTTGTGTTGGAAGTAGATAATCCTACTTCTAACACAACTTTTGAGGATGAGGTTCTTGTTGGTGGTGCACTGTTAGAAGTGGCTTCTACTAGCACTAGTGAGACTGTTGGAAAGAGGGTGAAATTTGGGAGGATATGGGCCTGGGTGAGGTGTTTGTTGTCAACCTGGAGGTTTCTTCCCAAGTTTCTACTGCAGAAGAGGAGAACTAGTTAACTCTGAAGAAGAGGGGATGGAATAAAAAGGCTAATGTGGGAGATGACTCAAAGCCAGGAAGGCCTATCCATAGATCCACCTTCCTACGAGAGACCACAAATGAGATTGCTTTGGGAAAATAGAAGACATTGGAAGTGTATTCAAAAGAAAGGTATAAAAATGAAGGTAATGTCTAGGAATATGCGAGGGATGAATAGCTCCCATAAGCAAGTGGCACTCAAGAACTATGTTGTGGAACATAAGTTAGATGTCCTACTCCTACAAGAAACTAAAATGAAGAAAGAAAATTTTGATAATGTTGCTAAGTACATTTGGTCAAGGTCCTCCTACTTTTACAGTGATGTTGATGGAGCCTCTAGTGGTCTTGTTGTGCTTTGGAACCCTTCTAGATTAAGGGGTATTGAATTGTTCAGCTGCCAAAATAGTGTTGGTGCTTTTTTAATTTCCCGGGGGGCTCGTGATCTCTTATAAATGTTTATGCACCCAACCTCAGGAATGCTAGAGTTTCTCTTTAGTTGTCACTGGCTGACTAGATAAAATACAACTATGGATCGCGTTGGCTAGTGGCTAGAGACTTTAACTCCCCACTATTCCCCTCTGAGAAAAGTGGTGGTCTAATCGACTATTTTGAAAATATGGCTGACCTGACTAGCTTTTTGAGTTCTACGGGCCTAATTGATATTGACTTGTTAGGAAAAGCTTTCACCTGGTCAAATAGACATATGGGTGAAGACCTAATTCAACTTAGGCTGGACCGATTCTTATGCTCCAACAACTGGTACTATCTGATTAGGGCCTCTCTACGAGCTCTGCTTAGGATGATCTTTGATCACAACCCCTTGTTGCTAACCTCGAGCGACCAGTCTGTTGTTGGTCCTTTTCCTTTCTGCTTTGAAATCATGTGGAATTCCCACCCTGATTTCAAAATGAAAATTGTTGAATGGTGGAATATTCTTGTGTGTGAGTCCCCCATGTTCATAATCTGTTTTAAATTGAAGCACATTAAATGTATGGTGAAGGGCTCGAATAAAAGGGTCTTTGGGGATGTTTTTCAATAGAAGAGAATCTTAGAGGATAAGTTGAAATTGATTCAAAAGAGAATGGAGGAGGGTGATACTAGCCTCACCACTTGCATCCAGGAGAAAGAGTGTCAGGGGGAATGGGAACAAATCCTCAAGAAAGAGGAAATTTTCTGGAAACAGAAATCCAGGGTTCAATGGCTGAAAGGATATAGGAATACCTCCTTCTTTCATATTTTTGTTGTTAAACATATGAGGAGAAACTAGATAAACAAGTTACACAATTCCCAGGGTGAGGTGGTCAGCTCGGCCCCCCTTATTGGATTAGTGGCAGCGGACTACTTCTAGAAGGCCTATGTGGCTCTTGTTGATGCTCCCAACCTGGCTCTTGACAGTCTGCTACTAGACTCGTTACCTAATTTAATTTCTCAAATTGACAATATGGGGATTCTTGGTCCTGTTACGCCTGAGGAAGTTAAGCTTCCTACTTTTTGCATGGGGGCATTCAAAGCTTTGGGCCCTGATGGTTTCCCTCCGGCCTTCTTTCAGACCTTCTGGGAGATTGTTTGTGAAGACATCGTTCTTGTTGCTCGAGATTTCTTTAAGATGAGTAAGATTCTTAAGCAACTAAATCACACTTTCATTCCCCAAGATAGTTGATCCTCAACATATGACTGACTTTCGACCTATCAGCCTATGTAATACTTTTTATAAAATTCTCTCCAAAATTTTGGCTAACCGCATCAAACCATTCCTTGAAAAAATTATCAGCCCTACTCAGAAAGGTTTTATGCCTGGTAGGAATATCCTTGATGCTACCATCACAACACACAAACTCATCCACTCCATGGATAGATGTAACTATATTGGTATGGCACTTAAGCTTGACATATCCAAGGCCTATGATAAGGTGATCTGGAATTTTGTTCCTAAAGTCCTTGCTAAGTTTGGTTTTAATCAATTTATGATAAATCTTATTATGGAATGTGTCACTACTGTAAAATACTTTGTTTTGGTTAATGGCTCCCTCTTTGGTTTTTTTAATGCTGAGAAAGGTTTCAAACAGGGAGACCCCCTGTCTCCCTATTTATTTATAATGGTGGCAGATGTTCTAAGTAGGAACTTCTCTAGTATGTTAGTGGAGGGGTCAATAAAAAGGATCAAAGCTACTACTAACCTTCATCTGATTGTGATTCAAAAATTTGTGGATGATACTTTCCTATTTGGAAAAGCCTCAGTGCTAGAAGTCAAGAAGTGGAAAAACTATCTCAACAACTATGCGGCTTGTTCAAGGAAATATATCAACTACAACAAAAGCATGATTTACTTCTTTAACAACACTCCTAATCTACAGGTTTGGGTTACTATTGTTTTGGGCTATCAAAGTGGATCCCTACCTTTGGTCTATCTCAGGTTACCCCTAACTGTCAAATAGGTCACTCAGGAGTTTTGGTATTCCATTCTGGAGAGGATTCAACATAAGCTTGCTAGATGGAAAGGATCTTTGCTCAGCCATGCTGGTAAGCTTCAGCTTCTATCTGTTGTTCTTCAAGGTATCCCTATTTTCTTCCTATCCATATTCAATATGCCTAGATATATTATTGAAAATTTTGAGAAAATCCAAAGGTCCTTCCTTTAGTCTGGTACTGAGCAAAAAAAGAAGTTTGCTCTGGTTAAATGGGACAATATTTTCCAACCAAAAACTTGTGGTGGTCTTGGGATAAGAACTATTACTATTTCTAATAAAGCTTTCATGGCCAAAGTGGGATGGGATCATCTAAGGGATAAAAATAACTAGTGTGAGATCATGAATGCTAAATACCTTCTGAACAGGCCTCTAGTTGACTACCTTTCGAAGGCCCACCCTCAGGGGTCCCTGGTTTGGAAGGGGATTTGCAGCCTACAAGATCTTTTGAGTAAAGGGATCAAATGGAAGATCGGTGATGGTAACAAAATTAGATTATGGGAAGGCACTTGGTTGCTTGACTCTCCCCTGGATTCTTCTGAGTTCAAAGTCCTTATGGGTTGGGCTCAACAATTGTTTGGTATATATATTATAGACTACCTGATAGGGCCATTAAGAGCCAGGAAATGGAAGGAGATTAGTAGTAGTTGTCCTTTATCCCTGAATTTATGTACTCTTGCCAAATCCCTACATGAGTTACTCACTCTTACCAGAGTACCCCCTTCCCCTCGTGGGGATGAGTTCTTCTGGATCCATGATCACCAGGGTGATCTTACTATGAAAACTGCTTATAGACAACTAACTGACCAGGGGGTGTTGAATACTCTATGGAAGAAGGTCCGAAATCGATACATGATACTGAAAGTTAATTTCTTCTGGTGAACTGTGTGTCATAATAGAATTCTTACGTAGGAAAATCTAAGGATAAGGGGATTCCAAATCCCAAACAGATGTTTTTTGTGTAAAGACAATGAAGAAATTGTTAATCATCTGTTGTTACACTGTCACTTTGCTCTGGAAGTGTGGGAGCTGGCATTTGAAAGATTAGGGATTTAGTGGATTATGTGTAAAGATATCATATCCTTTATTTTAAGCTGGTTGGGTCCCTTTATCCATCCTTTAACAATGGAAATTTGGAACCAAGTTCCTCCCATTATTTGTTGGTGCTTATGGAAAGAGAGAAACAACAGGATATTCAAGAACACTAAGATGAACCCGAAAGAGGTTTTTGGCATTGGGGCCTGGCTTATTGAGGAAAATGTCTCTCTTTTCAAAGGTAAAACCCAAAATATTGGTCCGACTAAAATGGAAATAAGCATGGCTAAAGCTTGGCACCAGAACCTGGATGCCAATTCTTATGACAACTCCAAAATTCTTGCCAGAGGGCCACTATTTAGAAACCTCCTGACAGGGGCTAGTTCAAACTAAATTTTGATGGGGCTACTAAGAGCAACCCAGGTAGAGCTAGTATAGGAGGAGTGATTAGAGATCACAAAGGTAGTTTAGTGGTTGGCTATGCTGGGGGGATTGGTCTTCAATCTTCTATGATAGCGGAAGCGCGTGAATTGTTAAAGGGCTTACAAATAGATATTTTTCTGGGGATAGAGAACCTTCACATTGAAGGGGATTCAAATTCCGTTATTGATGCTATTAATTGTGGTAGACTGCTGGGGTGGAACACTAAGGATATTCTTCTTGACATAAGGTTCCTTGTGTCAAAGCTAAATTTAAATGTGGCTAGTCATATCTACAGAGAGGGCAACCAAGTTGTTGACACCCTGGCCAATTTAAGCACACACTAGAAACTGTCCAAATGTTGGTGGGATTTAAGTCTTTTTCCACCAAATATTCAGAGTATCATAGTTAAGGAACAAATCCCTTACTTGACCAATGATGAAAACAATGCACTTGCTTAGCTGGATTGTTGGGGGACCCACTTGCTTACTCTTTGGGTATTGTGGTCTTCTTGAGTTGATGAGATGGATCACAAGTGGATCTTTTCAAATTATAACATGGAGCCTGTTTTAAATAAAGAAATTATGATATTTTCTGGCAAGTACCGATTGATTAATTCTAATTTGGTTTGTACTTGGTGTAATCTCCTTATGGGGATTTGCTTAAACTCTCAAATTTTCAAATTCATGTTTTTTTTATTTTGATGTAACTTGTAATTATGAAACTAAGCTCCTTGTTGGCTTTTTTTTGTCCGCTATTCTGGTTTTGTGCCTTCCTTCTATGGGTTAACTAAAGTTGGCCAATCTTTTAAAGCTATCAAATTTGAGATTTCTAACTATAGCCCCGTAGCTATTCTGCATAGATTTATGTGTTTTTGCGATGTGGAAGGAAATCCTTCCCTACCTAGCATCTCCTTCCTTTACATTTGATTGCATGATATGATACCAATTTATGGCTCCGCTAAGATGTTTTCAAGAAATCTTTTTGCTCATACGTGTGACCTATCCATTGGGTGGATAACCAAATTTGGCCATTCACGGCATAAATGCCTTATTGTGTGGGGTTTTTTTCACCTTGCTATTGTCTCTAATATTTTGTACTTTCAAAGTTCTTGGTTATATAGTGTGAAGTGTGGCGCTATGGGAGGAGATAGGGTGCGGACGAAGCTGGATAACTGCAATGAATTTCATAGGGATCCATTGGTCTGGAACATATCTGTTGAAGGTGGAATAGCTCCTCTTATGGAAAGGCTTGTGGGTCATGACTCAAATCTGTCTACTCAATTTGTCAATTCATGGAAGAATCATCATGTTACCATTGGTAGCATCTCCTTCACGGTGGATGAGGAAGTTATTGCGCAAGCGACAGGTCTCCAGAGCACAGGTATGAAGCATCCTAAACATTCTAAGACCCAAGACAATGAGAACATGAATAAATTTTTCATTGGTGAGGAGGCGTCGATGTGCAACCAGTCTGGTTTGGAACAAGAGGCTCTGTCGCAGCCATGGGGCCAAGTGTGTCTGGCTTTGATGAAATATGTCACACTGGAAGGGAGGTACAAGACATATTACTTCTAC
This sequence comes from Sequoia sempervirens, assembly GCA_007258455.2. Classification (NCBI taxonomy): domain Eukaryota; kingdom Viridiplantae; phylum Streptophyta; class Pinopsida; order Cupressales; family Cupressaceae; genus Sequoia; species Sequoia sempervirens. The sequence continues at coordinate 1,056,371,346 of VDFB02281492.1, forward strand.
CATTTTCCTTTATTAAATCATCTTAGGCATAAAGTTCTTCTGAGCTTTCCCTTTTTCCTACTAATTGACCTTGAAATTTCTATTGAAAAGTGTATTGTTTCAACTGATGCTAATCCCAATGAACCTACCCCTCTTCCTCTCCATTAAGGTCTTATCCCAACACTCTACCATTTTCATCTGGCTTTATGCCCACCTAAACCTATCTCGGTTGTTCATATTGAGGAAATTGAGAAACCCACTATGCCCAACTTGTCTTCGGCTGAGTCTAAAGGCCCTATTAGAAAGAATCACTCGGTCCCTGCTAAGAAACCCAAACCTGCTTCTAAAAAACTCAAGGGTATTGAAGGAGCTGCCCAAGCCAGTGCGACGGTTAGCTTATGTGACCTTAAGTCTACTCCTGCTAGGACTCCTGGTCAACCTGGTCTGAAAAAGAAGGGTAAGGAGGAGAAGGTGCCTCCAAATAAAGGCAAGCATGCTATGAACAGGGATTCCTTAGGTGATACGGTGGTGGAAGAAACTGTGGTTACTGGTAGTGATGCAATCATAAGACGTTTGGGTAGGCTTGTTAAGAACAAAAAGAAAGTGCAGGTTAGAGACTTGGACAATGAAGAGGAGTTGTTAGATAGCAAGGATAGCCATGTTGAAGTGGTGTCAGAGGAAGAGCATGGTGAAAAATCCAGAGGTCCCTCTTATGTTCCTGACTTGGGACATGATCTGTAGGAGGTTTCAGCCTCCCACTCTTCGGAGCCTCTGGAGTGTGAGCAGAATGTTCATGATTACACTACAAGCGGTGGGGAGGAGATTGGTGTGCTAAAAGAGAGATTGGACATCCTCGACAAAAATTCTATGGGTTGACATGTTTCATGGTTACGATGATCCACTGTGTCACTAGTACCCTGTTGGCTACTATGAAGGAAGAGATGGAGATGAAAAAGACTGAGGACTGGCTTGAGTGGGTTGGAGATGATATGGTTATGCTATTGTCTAAGAATTGGGAAAAGGCTAGCTAATATGTTGCTAGTTTGGTGTTGATCTATGGTTGTTGTTAATCTTGGATTGGTTTTGGTTTAGTGTTTTTTGGTGTTTTGGGTTGTTTAATGCTTTTTTATTCTGGGACTTTTTTGCCCTTTTGGCTCTCTGTGTAGGGTACAGCACCCTGTAAGTGCTGATTATTTTATCAAAAACATCAACATGCTTAGTACGATCATGATACATAGGATTTTTGGCTAAACACATAGCATTCTAACTATCACATTCAAGTTTAACTTACTTGCAATTAAAAACAATACCTTTCCCAAGTCTATGTATCCAAACTACCTCTTTGGAGGCATGTGAAACCGTCGAATGTGTTGAACTCACATCCAACCAAGGTGTAGGCTTCTCGGACTTTACTTTTTAAAAATATTTTCTTACAAGTAACCATTCCAACATATATCTCTTACCATAAGAGAACTCAAGCCTCACCTATTTCTCCAAAATATCCATGAGGACTTGTAACCAACCAATCCATGCCAAACTCCAATTGCAACATAGCACTATCATGAAGTAATCAAGCAAATTATTAATATACCCAATACTTAAGAAAACTACACAAGATCAATGTCAAAGCTCCAATCATGAATCAGGAACATAAACATGACAACATGATCTAACCATCTCCTACTAGGAGATCACATGAACCATAACATATATACATCCTAGTCTCAAGAGAACAAGTACCATGCCAAACTCTAAATGCATATCAAGAGTAAACCATGACTTAATAGCAACCACTCTAAACCAAGAAAAAATCATATCCCCAATCACATGAAGATAACCTTACCAATGATGCATCCACGTCATAGCCAACAACTCCCACTAAACCATGGTACGAGCTACACATGGCATCGTGACTACCATTCTCCTCATGAAGATCACTTTGTAACATCAAGAAAAGATTCGTCACTTAGTTTTTTACATGAAATGATCAAAGCATGATTACCATCATCCGAGGATTTCTCTATAGAAGAATCATAACTCTTTTTCTTGTTCTTACAATCCTTCTTCACATGTCCCGGTTTACCACAATTCCAACACTTTACCTTACTTTGTCCTTCTAACTTACCCTTCCCTTCCTTGTTTCCCTTAGGTTCCTTTTTCTCAAGCCTACCTTTTACAAACAATGCATCTTGGATTTCCATTTTAGACTTCCTCCTCATCTCCTTTGATAGGAGAGTAGGAATTATATTGTCCATCTTTGGATTTGTACCACTACCACTAATAGCAACAATTAGATTTTCCCCAAGATTCTAGTAAAGAACAAAGTAACAATATGCATTTATCTTCATCTTCTAGTTTTACATCTATAGATGTTGACTAACTTAGAATCAAATTAAAAGCATTCAAATGATTTGCAACAGAATCACCATCTTTCATCTTTAAAGAATACAACTACCTTTTCATATACAACTTATTAGTAAGACTTTTGGTTTGATAGATATCACCTATTCTCTTCCACAACTTATATGCAATAGTTTCTTCTGAAACATTCAAGAGAATAGCATCAGCAAGACATAATCTTATGGTCCCTCTTTCCTTCTTATCAAGCTTAGCCCAATCATCATCTAACATCGTTGTAGGTGACTTTGTCTCATTCCCAACAACTAACCACTGATCTCTCTCTTCAAGGAGATCCTCCATTTTTAGTTTCCACATCTCATAATTAGATCCATTGAATCTTTCAATATCTAAATGAGAATTAAAACTCATTGTAACAAACTTATTTTCCAAAATCAGCAATAACACAATGGTAAAAGCTCCCACTACAACCAAAAAACCTTCAAACTTTTAAGAGAAAGGCATCCCAAACTCTACCCAACCTCAGCTTTGATACCAAATGTTGAAAATGGAGGTAATTATGTAGCTTTAAAACTTGTAAAACTATTATACTATAGATTTAATTAAGTGCTCTTTGTTACAATTTCTTTGTGGATGATTATCTGTTTAGATTTATTTTACCATTTGTAGAATGAAGAAAGAAGGTTGTAGAAGAATAAGACCAGAAAATTAGAAGTTACACAACATATACTATGGAGAAACCCTTTCAGGAAAAAAATCCACCAAGAAAATATGTATTATTTAATCTCAGAATAAGATTACAATAATTCCAGTCCTTGCTTGAGATGCTTCTTTTTCCTTCAACAAATCTTCTTCACAACCTGCAATAAAATCCGATAAACTCTCTTCAACTTGCTACAATAAATAGACAATAATGAGCCTTGTAAACTCCAAAGAGTTTACAATTACAAAGCACAATGCTTATCTCACAAAACCCACACCTATTCTTTGCAAGTAGAGTTCTATAGTGAAGAACAATGTCAAAAAAATTCCTTCATCCATTTGGGAATCCCAAACTGAATTCATAACTCAACGTTGATTCCAAAGATATCTTCTAAGCTTATCCTCAAATTTGGCACCCAAGAATGGGCCCACTTAACCTAGCCTTATAAAATATCTTATCATGCAAAAGTGTTAACTCCAAGATGCCAACTTGGGTGCCCAAGGTGGGTCCAAGTCAATCTCTGTTAACTGAAACATATCTCTCCACCATTCATGCAAATAGCATGCATGATTGATCATCCCCACTTAACTGAATGTATCACCTATTATTTATCATACAACTCAAGTCATTAGTCATGCATTCCAAGTCAACTAAAGTCAACTATCATTCAACTAAAACTAACTACATTCAATTGAAGACAATTGAACCATAACTGAATTGAACTGAACTAAACTGGATTGAACTGAACTGAACTAAACTGATACTAAACTGATACTAAACTAAACTGAACTAGTCTGAACTGAACTAAACTCCATGTATGTAAACATCAATCCCTAACTTCTAGGATCTTTACATGCATTATTGAAGTGTTATCTTTTACTCCAAACAATTAACTTAACTCAAGGTGAGTTCCACCTTCCATGTGGGTGCCCCATGTGCTCATATTTTGTAGGAGCTCTTCATGGGCGTCCCCACATGTTCCTATCATTTAGAATTAATTACAAATGTCAATTAACATGTTCATTTCTTTCAATTTTAATCTCTTTCCAATCCTAGTGTTGGGGAACACTTTCCAAGGACTTAGGAGATACATGAAATAATGTTTAGGATTGCAATTAAATAGCATCCTATTCCCAACATTTTTTGTTGCTTCCATGTAACTGTTGAAACTATGTTAGTTGTTGGCTCATTTCTTTGTGCTTTTTCTAAAGTTTAATATTGCATACTCTTTTTAATTCGCATATTTTCAATAATAATAATAATAAAAAAATGTGGGAGCTGAAATACCAAATTGTTGATTAAACTTCCAAACTTCCCTCCAATGTGCAATCATAATTTTTTATGCCAAAAATCAACTGCCTAAAATTCCCTCCAAATGCATACACGACCCGACCAAGGCACCAAAAATACCTATTGCTAAAATGCACCAAAAAAAACTATTGCATGAAAGGCATGTGAAAATTAATCTTCATTTTTAGGGGACAAGAATTCATCTGTCTACATTGTCATTTTAATATAGGTTGTGAAAATTAAGATAAGCATGATGTGCTCCTAAAATTACCAGAGTTCAAACTTGTATAAAAATATAACATCTATAAAAATGATCAACACATAATTGATTTCATAGATTATAAAATAATTAACAATATAAAGCTTGAAAGAGAAAATTTTCAAATATCAAAAGCGATCATTGTTATTTCTATTTTGCATTATTAAGATGGTCGAGTATATCAGCAAGCGAAGATAGAAGTGAATCAATCTTCACTTTTAGGGAAAAATCTCATTTCTAGGGAAAAATGTTCTTTATTTAAGGGAAAAATCTTCGTTTTCAGTAGACTCAACCATTACGTTTCTACAATCCATGTAAATTGAATCTAATTGCTTCTAGAAATAACTATTTTACCTTACGTTATTAAGGCACTGCTTCTAGAAATAATTACTTTTATAGACATTACATTTCTAAAATCCATGTAAATTGAATCTAATTGCTTCTAGAAATAACTACTTAACCTTTTGAAATGAAAGTGTCTACAAGATAGCCCTCAAAATGCAATTGGATTGTTTAAATCATATTTTATTAGTGAAATTGACCATAATTTCTCTTTGATACATTTGACATGCTAACACAACAGGAAAATCAAACTGGCTTCAAATCACAGTTAAAAACATTAATGATTCATTAACATAATGAGTAATAAAAGTTAAAGAATGTAAATGTTAAAATTTAAAAAAAAATATGTGAAGGCCTTAAGATTGCACCATGAGGCAATGCCTTCCACGTAATAGGTATTTTTTGTGCACCAAGCAACCTGGGCAGCCAAATGGACCGCTTAGGTAGGGGTCCCATGAGGGGGGCTTAAGCTCTATGGATTATGATCAAATTCGAAAGAAAAAAGAATAAAGGAGTAATAGTCATTTATTTAGTATTTTATTTAGTCATTTTTATTTGTCTGACCAATTATTTAGTTGTGATTTTACCCGATGACCAAATTAGTCATTTATTTAGTCATTTATACTTGTGAATTGCAACAAATTAGTAGAAATTAGTCATTTCTAGTCACATGACTAAAATTTCTAGTCACGTGACTAAAATTTTTAGTCACGTAGTCATTTATTTGTCAAATTCTACTAGTGCCCAGATTCATGCATCTTGCATTTGCTGCCCTCTAACAGAAAATATTACATAATGATGACCTTCTTCATCCATGCCTTGTCATTGAAAATATTTGCTTGTGAAATAAAAAGTCTTCATGAAAGCCTTGTCTTCATTTTACCCTTTTTCCCTGCAGTTGAAAATTGGCTTTCCTCTCTCGTGAAAATCCTTTTAATCTGCCTTTACCTTTATCCTGGATGCACTTTTCATCTCTATTTTACCAGCAAATAAAATATTCACCCCACTTGCAACTTATATTTTACATTTCAAAATTAGTGAATATATTTATTTATTCACCAGGCATTAAAATCATTTCCCTCGTATTTAATTCTTTCATTTCCAGTAGCAGTGTTTTGCTTTAATACCGTGAACAAAAAAAAAATCTTTTACCAAGATAAAATACTTATATGTGCCTCATATAATTCCACTTCACTTCATGTTTTAAAATATTTTCTTTCTTTTAAAATAGTGAAGCTCTTTAAAAAATTACTTATCGGGTAAAATAAATCTTACCCACTTCCTTCATCCATTTCACATATTTAAAATTTGCTTGTTAAAATGTGAAAAGCTCAAATATTTTCCATCGGACGATACTGAAGCCACCATTTTAAAAGAAAACCTTTTAAAAAAATTCTTAGGCCCACCATGGCCACTCCCCACCTCCCCACAATCTTCTTTTCACGTCTACACCAACCTGCATGGGCTAGTGAGCATACCACAAAATAACAAAATGAAATATTTTTAAAATCTTAAAATGTTTCTCTTGAGAAACCAATCCCCATGCCCCCGTGCCTGTGTGGTGACATCATCTCTTCCTTTCATAGGCTAGTGGGAAATGCTTGTTGAGCTCCTACACAATTTTCCCTAAGTCATCTCTGCAACTCCTCTTCAATAATGGCTACCACGGTTCTGCCCCATAATGATGATCGAGCCAAGAGAAATAAAATTTGAGTGCCACTGCTAAATAGATTTTCCTCAAATAATTTGAGGCATTTGCACTATCAAGTCTCTACCAACATTAAGATAAGGATGAATCCTGCATCAGCTTCTTGAATCTATATAAAAAGACTTGAAATATTGAAATGATCCCTAGCAACCCTGTGTGATAGCTGCCATTTGCAACATACACATTTCCAAGTATATGTGCCAAGAATTTACACTACAGTTCCTCAAATAATTTTGATACATTTTCATGAAGTACAAAATACCCGCGTGCCAGGAAAACTCTTGCTAGATTCACTTATAAAAGCATTGAATCAGGGTGTTTCTGGCAATAGTTTTATGCATTTGTGTAAACATTCCATTCACAGCATCAAGTTAACTTTGTTCAGCTAGTGATGGTGCCCTAGGTTCAAAACTCTATGCCAACATTCTACAATGCAGTACTTGGTCCTTCATAATGTGTATAGTCATGCGCTATAATGTATTCAAGCAAAACATAACACAATTTGGACACAACGTCAATCAGAGAACCCCACAAGCTCTAACAATATGGCGAATAGGTAAATGCATTAAAAGAATAGTCAATCACAAAACATATGCTCTAGAAGCCTGAAACATGCATGTAATCGCATCCTTTGGATTCTTCCTCCCTCTTGCTTTAATCTTTCTTCATCATCTTTTAGCCATTCAGATGCTCTTGTTTTCTCATCATCAACCTTATGTAACTCCTTCCTAAGTTACTCTTTGATTTATCTTTAGTAATCTTTGTCGCCTTGTCTTTTCTGTGTAGATATCGATGCCAAGGATGTCGACCTTAATAAATACCTAATGCCCACTTTTGAGTTGCATCAAGGAGTTCTTCAAATCTGGTTCACATTGTGCATACTTTAATGGTGCCTTTCATTTCAAGCTCATCCTTTGAATCTTCTTCATGATGCACCAAGAACTCTAACAGAATTCCTTTTTCCTTGATGCTTAGATGGAGGTTCATACCTTTCTCCAACGCTCTCAACAAATTGTCACATAGAGCTCTTTGCATCTTATTTTCCTTTAAGCAGAATGTAATCTTTCTTTTGTTTTGGGCTAGTCAATGCCTTTTGTTCCATGTTGCCCAATACACACTAGCATTTGATGAGTGTTTATCCACTTCAAATGTATCCCCCATTTCTAAGAATATGCAGGCACATTTCAAGGAAACCCTACAATATGAGCATGTGTAAAAGATTTTTTTTTTTAAGTATCACGTCCCTATTCAATGGCCGCCACTTACACTCAAACTTGGGAGAGCCATTTTTTGGTTTCTTTCCTCCAGTATGCCATTTTTTTGTAAACAACCCAGATATCATCCTTCTAAGGGAAGAGTTTTACAACCTTTTTTTCATACACTTCTCCCACTTAATTAACTAAAAAAATGTGTTCATTCCTTCCATAGTATCTAATTTTACTCTCTCGTAAGCTTGTAATCCCCTGAGCATACCTTCTTCACAAAGTCTGTAAAGCTTCTTCTTTTCAATATTAGAATGATGCCCTTATTACCAATGACTGTTTTGCAAAATCATCGTATTACCAATAATATGATTCTTTTTTGCTTTATCACCTTCAAGACACACATCTTAGTGGAAGACAAATAGGCAATTTTGGCTCTCGAGGAAATTGTGACCCAATAAGCTTTGTATAAAAGTTTCCAATAGATCCACATAAAACATTTGATGAGTTTTTATCCTTCTGTGTATTCCCCATCAATTTAAAACTTGAGTGGATTTCATTTTGAGCTTGAGCCATGGTTGTAAAATGAAGATATACATCCACATAATTCAGGAAATCCTAATAGTACTAGCTTGTATCTATGATTTTTCCTTTTTAGTATCATGCAATTGCTCCAATAACCAAGCAAAACTAAATAGTGTTGTGACTCTATCCCATGGTAGTTCAAATAAAACACCATCTTCATTTGTGTTGATTGCAGAAACTCGTGATAATGACAAATGAAAATCTACTTATGGAACGATGTTTTGCAATTCATGCCTTTCTTGACCAAGGTTTCCTCTAACAGGCTGCAATACAACACTTACAACCTCATAATCATGTAAAGCATGTCAGGTCCCCATGTGGGCCCAGCTAAAAAAAATTGTTTCAAAATAAATTTTATGCTCAAATTGACCTGACACTGCTTCTAAATGCTCCTAGCATGATAATTTGAAGTGGGTTGTCATTAAAATTTTCTTTATGGCATTTTGAATAGTGATCAAAACTGATCAAGTGGCCTCTGGAATTGCCCTAGGAAACTAGTCAAACGACATCCTAGAGCCATGAAAATTCATAGACATGCAAAAATTTGAACTAAGAATGCAATGCAACAAACGGCTCAGAAAAATAGATCACGAGGTGAAATATATTCAATGTCAAAGTGGCTCAGTCAAACTTTTATGCAACTATTCCTATTCAGAACCAATTAAAACTCACCAAGTTGCTACGTTGAAAAAATACCAAATCATCTCCTAGGGAACTTTCATTGAACACACTAGGTAATTTGGGTACACTGAGTATGTGTGAAAGATGGATTTCTTGAATCCACATTCGTCAAAAGATATTGAGGGTCAAACTTGACCTCCTTGAAACATTCTAAAAATGCAAATGCAAAATTTGAATAAACTGCATTTGCTTTGGCCTGGTAAAAATATCAAATATTATCATGAGGCTCTGAAAGCGGACCAAGGACCATATGAATGTCAGAGGAATGCAAGGAATCAATTTTTTTGTCATGACGATCATCCAGCTATGAAATATCAGCTCGAAAAGGAGGCCACTTCGCAGGACAGACAGTTTACAAACAACTAAAATAGTGCCAAAACCCTCCATCTTCACTTTTCAAAACACTATCAAAACTCATCATGGGAAGTTGAAAACTGACATGCATGTTCCCATATGTCACAAGAGTATTCCCATGAAAGGATTTGACATGTAAATCAATTGGCTCTTATTTATGACCCTCCAAAGTAGGTCACTTGAGCAGATCTTACAGGTGCACTTCTAAGTGTGCAAATCAAATTTTTCAACATGGGCATTCAAAATTTAAAATTTTTGAAGGTTCCATCAGTGGCTCCAAGTGGGGACACATTCCCCTTGTGGGTATGGTGAGAATACAGATCTCTGGGAAAGCAGACCAAGTTCCAAAACATTAGGTGACAAAGTCTTAATCAAATTTTCAAACCACATTTGATGGCCCCATGCCACCAAATGAAAAGAAGAACCCATGTTTTCCTCTATCAAATACATTTTTATCTATTGTATGTATTAAGCCAAGTCTCAAAACACTTCCATTGTCTATCTAAAAACAAATATCACCCTTGACATGCTTAATCACATCACTATGGTTTACAATGCCTCCGTTAACTCTATCAATCTAACATTGGCAATCAAGCACCAACTGAAATCCATCAATATTTGACAAGAATATATCACACTTATCAAGTAGAGAAAACTTAAAATTGGTTTGATATCCTTTATTAACAAGATCATTCACATACACAATCACTTTCTTGTCAAATTGGACCAAAAAGTGGAAAAATTCACAGTGTGCTTGAAAAGGGTCACTATGAGACTTCTCCTCATCACTCATCTACACATCAAATCTGAAACCCTCATAGTGATTAGGCTTAATAAAGATGTTATGTCCTACACATGATATGCAATCCTCTTATGTGTTGAGAAAAAAATGCTCATACATTTGAAACTCCTTTAACTGAGTTGCACCACAGGTCAATTTATTATCATGCCAACAATACAACTTAGTCACATCATCACATGCTTCAAGGTTCTCAAAATCAAATTTATCAACACCCACAATACCTTCATCTGGATCACTTTGAATGTCATCACTTTCAGGATTAACATGATCAGAAAAAACACTTTCATGTTCTCTAGTAACTTCATGTGCACTATCAGTTGATATGCATATTGACCTATGTGCTAAAGACTCGTTGTTATCTGAAATTTGTTCATTAGCACTTGAACAAGCATCTTTGTTTTCCTTCATAGAAATGCTTTCCTCATTGGATGAGAACATGTCCATAATCATATTGTGAAGATAAGGAACATCAGCAAAGAAATCCATTTCACATTCACTAACATGAGATCCACCATTGTTTGTGTCATCTGGCTACTCTACACATAGACCAAAAAGTTCTTCAGTATCAACACATTCTAAAATTTTGTTGTCAAATAAATCAACAAGATTTTTGATATTATCAATTGGTAATAACGTTGATTCAAGATCCATGTGTTTTTCATAATACATAACTTGATCATTCAATAATAAACCCCTTCTTTCATCAATGTGCATATCATCATCATCATCATGCATAACTGACATCTCCATCTCTGCTTCATATAAACAATCATAAGCAACAGGGTCATGAGCACATTCATCAGCATCATCAAGATCTTTATCATTTCTAACACTATGCTTAGGATCAACATACTAAACACACAAGTTTTTATCTTTAAAGTGATCATCATCCATTGAATCAGTATGCTCTAGTGATAGAAAACCCAGGCTACACTCCAAGTATTCATAATGTGAAACTTGTTCATTTACTTGTGAACAAGTGACTTCATCATCATTTACATCACTTCATTCTTCATGTGAACAAAACACCTCTAGCTCCTCCTCATAGGATCATTCATAACCCTCAAAAGTATAATCAAGTTCACTGTCATCATGGTCTTCATCACAAGAACACTCATCACTACATAAACTATGCTCAGATTTTTCAAAGTGAATGCTTAGATTTTCATCTTTAATATCTTGACCACTGATTTGTGATGAGAAATCAGCAACATTTACAAGTGTGTCTTCATCTGCATATATGTTTCTTGTGGATTTATTGCAATCACTACCTTCATCCATACAACAAGATGGATGTTCATTTTTTTATATACTCTTTTCATTTTTGTGTATTGTTTTCTGATTTTTCCCAATAGGACAGTTGCCATCAACATCTTGAGACATCATATTTTGTGCATAGTCACACTTGGCTCCTTTTACACTCTTTATCCAATCAAGTACTTGATCAAAACTATGAGGTTTCAATTCTTTTGGAAAGGTACTCAGCCCTAGCTCAAGGATTTCACAAAATAAATCAATGCATGCTAAATCCTTAGGTCTAAAGTTTTTGGGGACCTCTAACAAGGCATCCAAAAACCTTGAGAATAAATCATGGGGTTTTTCTCCCTTGTGCCTCTTCATGTTAGACAATTCTTGAACAAAAGATATCTGATCAACTTTGGTCAAATTTTGTTGATGTTCAACTTGGAGTTCACTATGATTTGTGTGTTGTAGTGATGGAAAAATCAGAACAGCAGAAGCATTACCCTCTTGGAAAGCATTTCTGTTGTCTAATCCATGAGTTCCATTTGCATGAGGTGTGTTAGGATAACCAACAATTGTAGCCATGTATCCTTTCATCATTGAATATTTTAGATTGTTCTCAATATCCATGGCAATTTGATACGCCTGATGTAATGTTGCAAGATCTTTATCTTTTAGTAGATAACTCATTTCTTCATCAAATGCATCAAAGTATACAATCAAACATACTGCATCATTTGGTCTCATGCTTTCAGGAATGTCACTTAATGTTTTTGAAAATCTGAGATTGAAAGTTGGGACTAACTCCTCTTCTTCTTTTTGGATGTTACTAAATTTTTGTCTCACTGAATGTGGATTAATTCTTTCTCCAAAATGTTCTATGAATGTTGCCATGAACTCATTCCATGAAGAGATAGAACACACTGGAAAATATGAAAACCAATCTCTAGCATCTTTCTTCAACGATTGAACAAAGAAATTCATGACAACATCTTCATGACTTATCTCAAAATCTCCCATCAAATCGAAAAATTCTTGCAGATGTTGAGATGTTGATTCTGATCTTTTCCCTTTGAACTTTCATAAATTCTCCCTAACTTAATTAGGAACAGGGTTTGGGAAACCTTGAATACCATTAAAATTCAATGGTCTATATCTTTCCACAGAGAAACTTCTTTGATGACATGGCAGGGGTTGCACACTCTTCATGTTTACATCATGTACCTCGCAGGGATGTACAAGTGGATGATACATTTTCTTACACCCCTTTATAAACTTCAAGCATCAACTCTATAGTTGATCACTACCCTATTTCTTGCTTTTATCATGATCTTAAAATATTACAATGCATAACTCAAATACAACTACATCTAAGATCTCTCCAATGGGAAAATTTCAAGAACAAGCATACTTCTTCATTTCAACATAGAAGCTTCAAATTATAGCTCAGAAGTATGAAAAAATTACAACTATCATTAACTTTCTTAGTGCTATTTCACTCAATAGGGAATCAATTTTTTTCAAGACTTCAATACTTCTCATAAACTACTTTCAAACATAATAATACTTTCTTTAAATTTATGAGAATACCTGGAAACTTGGAGTAGCTGCTAACCTTTCTTCTTGACTAAATTTTTTTGCAGATTTGGAACTCTCTTCACATTTTCAGTAGGTTCTTTTGATAGATTCACCACCTCTCTTCATAGAGGAATTAATTTCAAACAACATGAAGCTCTTTTAAAGATAATTTTTCTTCTAGGTATTTTCCCACAACAAAGTCACACAAATTCTTTGAAATTTTGATACAACAAACTCACTTCCAGGTCTCAAAAATTCAATATCTGAAATAGATGTTCAGATTTACTAGTTCCTTGACTCTCTCCAAATGGATACTCTTCTAATGTTCCCCAGCAGAGTCGCCAATCTATTGGTTCCCAAATCAATAGATGCAATGATTCCTAAAGAATAGCCACTTTCTCATATTCAAACTCGGAGATGGATTTGGCCAATGAACAAGATTCAGTCAAAAACTAAAATCTCCTACACTTCTAGCTTCGTTAAACCAAGATGGGTCTCCCCAACAGTATGCTTACAAATACTTTTGTGTGCTAAAGTACCCAAAATACTATAAACAAATGATTCTCCTATAGATGCTTAATAGATAGAATACTCTAAAGGCTTGGCTGACCTCTACAGTAATGCCTAATTTAAACATGAGATATGTAATTCATTAAACTCCTCACACAATTAAAATGAGATTGATAAGTAAATTTTGATTGTAAAATTGTAGTTGCTCACAAACAGTCTCAGGAAGCTACAACATTAAGAGACCAATGCCATATCCCAGGGTGGAGTCATCTAAACCATGTAATTTAAAACCTAACACAACATTCAATATACCAGCAACTAAACTAGCCATACTTAGAAATCCTAGCACACAGCTGCATAAACCTCCATTTGTGTTACCACAAATTAACTCATTCTTTGAATGAGAGTAATACCATCAAACAAACATACAGGGAAAGACAAGAAGTTGAATAATAACAATCTTTGATTACTCATATTCAAAATTTATGCAATGTAAACAATGGAGACAACTAGTTTAGAATATTGTGTCATTTGCATTCAACTATGACTATACTATAATTGCATTCTTCATTACAAACACGGACTACTCCAAAAACCTAAAAAATCAACATTACACACTTGAACCCATGTTACAAAAGTGTTCCTCTAAAAACCAAAAATGTGCAACCCCTTACAGACTGAGAGAAGAAGAAAATATATAGAAGAAGGAAACCCTAACACTATATTTGTTGTTGACACTTGGATCCTTCATCCTCCATTGATTTGTAACTGCCTCTGCTTCCTGAAGAAGTTTAAATCCACTCCCATATTCATGCATCATGCATGTGTTGCCCTCTAATAGAAAATATTCCATAATGATGACCTTCTTCATCCATGCCTTGTCGTTGAAAATATTTTCTTGTGAAATAAAAAGTCTCCATGAAAGCCTTGTCTTCATTTTACCCTTTTTCCCTACAGTTGAAAAATGACATTTCTCTCCCGTGAAAATCCTTTTAATCTGCCTTTACCTTTATCCTGGTTGCACTTTTCATCTCTATTTTACCAACAAATAAAATATTCACCCCACTTGCAACTTATATTTTACATTTAAAAATCAGTGAATATATTTATTTATTCACCAGGCATTAAAATCATTTCCCCTGTATTTCATTCTTTCATTTCCAGTAGTAAACAGTGTTTTGCTTTAATACCATGAAGGAAAAAAAAATATTTTACCAGGATAAAATACTTATCCGTGCCTCCAATAATTCCACTTCACCTCATGTTTTAAAATATTTGTTTTCTTTTAAAATGGTGAAGCTCTTTAAAAAGTTACTTATCAGGTAAAATAAATCTTACCCACTTCCTTTATCCATTTCACATATTTAAAATTTGCTTGTTAAAATGTGAAAAGCTCAAATATTTTCCATCGGGTGATACTGAAGCCACCATTTTAAAAGAAAACCTTTTAAAAAAAATCTTGGGCCCACCATGGCCACTCCCCGCTTCCCTGCAATCTTCTTCTCATGTCTACACCAACCTGCACGAGCTAGCAAGCATACCACAAAACAACAAAATGAAATATATTTTAAATCTTAAAATGTTTCTCTTGAGAAACCAATCCCTATGCCCTCGTTCCTATGTGCTGACATTATCTCTTCCTTTTACGGGCTAGTGGGGAATGCTTGTTGAGCTCCTATGCAGTTTTCCCTAACTCATCTTTGCAACTCCTCTTCAATAATGGCTTCCATGGTTCTGCCCCATAATGATGATCGAGCCAAGAGCAATAAAATTTGAGTGCCACTGCTAAATATATTTTCATCAAATGATTTGAGGCATTTACACTATCAAGTCTCTACCAACATTAAGACAAGGATGATTCTTGTGTTGGATTCTTACATCTATATAAAAATCTTTGAAATATTGAAATGATCCCTAGCAACCCTATGTGATGGTTGCCATCTGCAACATACACATTTCCAAGTATATGCACCAAGAATTTACACTACAATTCCTCAAACAATTTTGATACATTTTCATGAAGTGCAGAATACCCACATGCCAAGAAAACTCTTGCTAGATTCACCTATAAAAACATTGAACCAAGGTGTTTCTGGTAGCAATTTTATGCATTTGTGTAAACATTCCATTCACAGCATCAAGTTAACTCTGTTCAGTTGGTGATGGCACCCTAGTTTCAAATCTCTATGCCAGCATTCTGCAATGCAGTACCTGGGCCTTCATAATGTGTATAGTCATGCCCTATAATGTATTCAAGCAAAAAATAACACAATTTGGACACAACGTCAATCAGAGAACCCCACAAGCTCTAACAATATGGTGAATAGGTAAATGCATTAAAAGAATAGTCAATCACAAAACATATGTTCTAGAAGCCTATAGAATGCATGGAATCACATCCTTTGGATTCTTCCTCCCTCTTGCTTCAATATTTCTTCATCATCTTTCATCCATTCAGATTCTCTTGTTTTCTCATCATCAACCTTCTGTAACTCCTTCCTGAGTTGCTCTTTGATTTATCTTTAGTAATCTTTTTCGCCTTGTCTTTCCTGTGGAGTTATAGATGCCAAGGATGTTGACCTTAATAAATATCTAATGCCCACTTCTGAGTTGCATCAAGGAGTTCTTCAAATATGGTTCACATTATGTATACTTTGATGGTTCCTTTCATTTCAAGGTTGTCCCTTGAATCTTTCTCATGTTGCACCAAGAAGTCTAACAGAATTCCCCTGTCCTCAATGCTTTGATGGAGGTCCATACCTTTCTCCAATGCTCTCAGCATATTGTCACATAGAGCTCTTTGCATCTGATTTCCCTTTGTGCAACATGTAATTATTCTTTTGTTTTGAGCCAGTCAATGCCTTTTGTTCCATGTTGCCCATTATGCACCAGCATTTGATGAGTGTTTATCCACTTCAAATGCATCCCCCATTAATCTAAGAATATGTAGGTACATTTCAAGGAAACCCTACAATATGAGCATGTGTAAAATATTTCCTTTTTTAAGTATCACGTCCTTGTTCAATGGCCGCCACTTACACTCAAACTTGGGAGAGCCATTTTCTAGTTTCTTTCCTCCAATATGCCAAAAAAATTTAAACAACCCAGATATCGACCTTCTAAGGGAAGATTTTCACAATCCCCTTTTTCATACACTTCTCCCACTTCATTAAGTGAAAAAATGTGTTCATTCCTTCCATAGTATCTTATTTTTCTCTCTGGTAAGCTTGTAATCCCTCGAGCATACCTTCTTCACAAAGTTTGTAAAGCTTCTTCTTTGCAATATCAGAATGACTCCCTTATTACTAATGATTCATTGTTTTGCAAAATCATCTTATTACCAATGATATGATTCTTTGTTGCTTTATCACCTTCAAGACACACATCTTAGTGGAAGAAAATAGGCGGTTTTGGCTCTTGAGGAAATTGTGACCCAATAAGCTTTGTATAAAAGTTTCCAAGAGATCCACATAAAACATTTGATGAATCTTTATCCTTCTATGTATTTCCCATCAATTTAAAACTTGAGTGGATTTCATTTTGAGCCTGATCCATGGCTGTAAAATGAAGATATGCATCCACATAATTCACAAAATCCTAACAGTACTAGCTTGTATCTATGATTTGTCATTTTTAGTATCATGTAATTGTTCCAATAACCAAGCAAAAGTAAATAGTGTTGTGACTCTATCCCATGGTAATTCAAATAAAACACCATCTTCATTTGTGTTGATTGAAGAAACTTGTGATAATGACAAATGAAAATCCATTGATGGAACAGTGTTTTGCAATTCATGCCTTTCCTGACCAAAGTGTCCTCTAATAGGCTGCAATACAACACTTACAACCTAATAATCATGTAAAGCATGTCGGGTCCCCATGTGGGCCTGGCTAAAAAAAAAATAGTTTTGAAACAAATTTTATGCTCAAATTGACCTGACACTGCTTCTAAATGCTCCTGGCATGAAAATTTGAAGTGGGTTGTCACTAAAATTTTCTTTATGGCATTTTTGCATATTGATCAAAACTAATCAAGTAGCCTCTGGAATTGCCCTGGGAAACTAGTCAAACGACATCCTGGAGTCATGAAAATTCATAGACATGAAGAAATTTGAACCAATAATGCAATGCAACAAATGGCTTGGAAAAAAAAATCATGAGGTGAAATATATTCAATGTCAAAGTGGCTCGGTCAGACTTTTTTGCAACTGTTCCTATTCAGAACCAATTAAAACTCACCAAGTTGCTACTTTGAAAAACTACCAAATCATCTCATGGGGAACTACCACTGGACACACTAGGTCATTTGGGTACACTGAGTATGTGTGCAAGATGGATTTCCTTGAATCCACATTCGTCAAAAAATATTGAGGGTCAAACTTGACCTCCTTGACACATTCTAAAAATGCAGATGCAAAATCTGAACAGACTGCATTTGCTTTTGGCTTGGTAAAAATATCAAATCTTATCATGAGGCTCTAAAAGTGGACTAGGTATCATATGAATTTGGGTTAAATTCAAGGAATCAATATGTTCATCATGACGATCATCTAGTTGTGAAATATGAGCTCGAATATGAGGCCACTTCGCAGGACAGAGAGTTTGCGAATAGCCAAAACCCTCCAGCTTTGCTTTTCAAAACACTGTCAAAACTCATCATGGGAAGCTAAAAACTGACATGCATGTTTGAATATGTCACATGAGTATGCCCATGCAAGTATTTGACATGAAAATCAACTGGCCTTGATTTATGACCCTCCAAAGTAGGTCACTTGAGTAGATTTTGCAGGTGCACTTCTAAGTGTGCAAATCAAAATTTTCAACATGGGCATTAAAAATTTGAAAATTTTGAGGGTGCCATCATAGCCAAAGTGCTTACTCCTCATCCATGGTGATACTATGTATAATAAGGATCAAACTTGGCACATGTGCCCAAACTACAAAGTGCTCAACATGTACACCATCAAATATGTGTTTCCTATTCCAATCATTGATGATTTTCTAGATGAATTGAATGGATTTTTTTTCTTACAAAGTTAGATCTTAGATTGGGTTATCACCAAATCATAATTAAGGAAGAATATATTCTTAAGAAAATATTTAAGACTCATGAAGGTCATTATGAGTTTTTGGTGATGCCATTTGGTCTTACTAATGCACCATCTACAATGTTCAAAGTTTGATGAGCTCCATCTTTAAGAAAATTTTGAGGAAGTTTGTATTACTATTCTTTTATGATATATTTATTTATAGGAAGACGTTGGAGGAACATTTGCAACATGTAGAACAAGAATTACAAGTTATCAAAGATTAACACCTCTATGCTAAGCCTTCCAAGTGTTCTTTTTATCTCAAAGAGGTGGAGTACTCGGGAAACATAGTTTCACATGGAGTAAAAGTGGATCCTAAAAAATTAAGGCTATCATAGAATGACACTTTCCCAAAACCATTAATAAATTAAGGGTTTTCTTGGGATTGACTAGATACTATAAAAAAAATTGTGAAGAATTATGGTTGTATAGCAAAACCCCTCATAGCTTTATTGAAGAAGGATTATTTTCAATGGAAAGAGTTTGCTAGTGAAAGATTTGAGAGATTGAAGGAGGCTATATGTACTACTCCAGTTATTGCTACTCTAGACTTCACCAAGGATTTTATCTTGAAATGTGCTACTTCAGGAAATGGTATAAGAGTAGTTCACATGCAGGAGGATCAACCCATTACTTTCAACAATTGTCAATCAAAGGGTGAGAATTAACTCAAACCTATTTATTAAAAGGAAATGCTAGCTATTCTTCGTGTACTAAAAAAATGGAGCCCTTATCTAATGGGTAGAAACTTCAAGGTTAAGACAAATCATGATAGCCTAAAATTATCTTTTGAAGAGAAACAAAAATGGGTCACTAAGATGTTGGAAAATGAATTTGAGATTTTATATAAGAAAGGGAAGGAAAATGTTGTGGCAAATGCACTATTTAGGATGTATGAGAAGAATGAAGCTTTATTTTGTGCTATTTCAATATTACAAGCAAATTGGGTAGCAAAATCCAAAGCAAAGTGGCATAATGATGTTGCTACTAGTAATCTCATTCATCAATTATAGAGTGATTCAAATAGTTTAGATAAGTTTTGTTGGAAGGGAGATGCTTTGCAGTATAAATAGTGACTGTATTTGCAAGAATTCCACTCTCAAATATTCATCAGCCTCTAGTTGGTGGTCATTTATGATTTTTGAAGACACATCATTGAGACAAGAACTTGTTTTGGGAAGGGCTAAAAGGGGATGTTAAAAAATTTGTCTAAATTTTTTATTTGCCAGAGAAATAAAGGGGAGACAATTAAGACACATGGTATTTTGCAGCACTTCATTACTCCTATCCAACATTGGGAAGAGGTTTCCATGGACTTCATCACCAAGCTTCCAAGATCTAATGGTAAAAAAATTATCTTGGCAGTGGTGGACAACCTCACTAAATATGTATATTTTATTGCATTATCACATCATTTTATAGCAAGTATAGTGTATTTTTTTGGAGAACATACAAAAGTACATGGTATACCTAGGGTTATATTGTTAGTGATTGTTGTTGCTTGTAAATTGGTATGTAATACCTAGGAAAAATCAAATTAGTTTCCTCATCTTTTTCAATTAATTCTAAAGGTCTTCTAGTTTGCCCATGCAAATCCTGTATACTACTTGACTTCCTAACTCTCCATGTACTTAGCCAATGTTAGGATATGTGACATTATAATTGCTATCCTACGTTGATTTATGTGTCTCTGCATTCTTTGGAAAGTGTTCTAGAGGACATGAGGGACAAAATATTTATTATTTATTGTCCTATGACAAATAGTAATTGCATTCAAAGAGGTGGACCCTTTACGATGGCGGTTATAAAGAATTCTAGGAGAATATTCCTCTTAGGCGTCCAACTTTATGAGTGGGGACCACTTTGCTATGCATGTCCTTGAAATATGTTATTTACATGTTTTGCATGCTCTTGCATGGTTGGGCGCCCAGGTTTGCATGTTGGTGCATTTTCTTGCATGAAGCCATAGGAGCCATTGGAGAGTTATGGAGCAGTCAAGTTTGACCAATTTTGATTAGTTATGGGTTAGGCACCCATGTGAAGGCCATGTGATAATTTAATATTTTATTCAATGTTTATGGGTTGTCCACTAAAGGGGGCATGGGTTTTTCCAGGTGGTTTTTCTTGTTATTTTGGAATACAATTTGTGGTATTCTCTCCCATAAATTTCTATATATTGGAGCCTTGAGATGGTGATTTTTAAGAGTTTATTTGCAGGCTGTCAAAGCGATGAAGTGCTACTGAATTACAAAAAGGATTTTTATATTGATTTACTTCCTTGAATATTAATACACAATGGATCTCTTTGGGTGTGGAGTTTTTCTTGCAAGGGTTTCTGGTGCAGGAGCACCCATTGGTTACCATAGTTTGTCTAGAAGGTCATGTTTTGGAAATTTGTTTAGGCCAACTTATCATCTATTCATGTTCATTTATGGTTGTGCCTTAGTGTAATTTTTGATTGGGTGTTGATCATCTGATGAAGGTCATGTTGACCATTGGATAGGCTTAAGGTTTTTGCACAAGTGAGGTTTTGACCTTTTAGGAGTTTCTTTTCAAATTCTTGCAAATAAAGCTCAATGGAGGCTACGAGCAACCTAGGTGTGTCCAAAGCAGAAGGTAACTATTTTAGAGACCCTATTTAGGGGTGACCTCGACATGGAAGAAAGTTTGGAAGCATTTGATATGGTTTGAAGTTTTGTGAATTCAAGAAAAACAATTGTGTGAGTGTGAATTTTCTATTTTTCTGCATTGAAGTGGTGTTTTGAAGGATTGATCATGGCTCTAAATTGTGTAGGATGTAGAGTAGTTGGTCTTCGAGCTTTGTGTGGCATCAGATAGTTTCTTTATTTAGTTTCAAGCATTGTTTGTAAATAGTTTTGTTTTTCATATTATTGCTGGTCTGAACCAGGCAGTTTGTGAGAATGGAGTGTTAGTTCACTTTCCCACCGTACAAATTGTACGACCCTTTGGGACCAGTGACTAGACTCCATGGATGTATATATAGTAGGGTTTATGGTTTTTGAAAGTACAGGAGTTATTGTGAAAGTCTTGCCCTAGGCGAGCCAGGAAGTGTCCGGCTAGGGAAGACCTTAGTGCAGAGCACTTAACTTGCAGGGGTGTCAAATTCTTGACAAATTATCTTTTGGAGAAGGTAGGTATGAGACTTGCCAAGACATGGTAAGAAGGAAGAAACTCCATTAGTCCATTTGGTGAGGAAAGGACTTAACAGTTTGCAATAAGCCAGGAAAGGGCTTAAAAACCCTAGTATTGCTCATTTTCAGATTAGGGCTTTGTACGGCCAGTTGTGACCCAAGACCCCAAAAATCCTTGAGGGGTGGGCATATGAACCAGGAATTCCAAGAAAATATTGGGGGGTTCTTTGGAAAGTTTTAGGAAACAAACCTGATTTCTCAGAGAAGGAGACCTAATAGGGCTCCTAGGGCTAGTAGCATTTTAGGCCTAAATGAGGGTTTGGTGGAAGCGACTAGGAAATGGAGTCAGGTGGTCCCTCAAGAACCAAAGTAGGATGGATTGAAGTCATTAGAAACACCTCCACACCCCTACAAAGCTAAATTCAAGATTTTGGAGGATTGTAGCCTTTAGGGTAGATTAAGGGCTAAGGTTAGAGTTGCAAGATTGTACCAAGGTGGACTTGGTAGAAGGAATTATGTTGATATTTGGGGTTGGCAAGGCGAGACCAAGGGATCCTAAGTAAGGGAAGGTCCTATAGGTTGAAGTGGTGGAGTGAGACACCTTAGAGGTCTTCCAAACAAGACCTAGAGCATGAATCAGTGATTGATTCATCCAACCTCCCTATCAGATTGGTATCAGAGCAACAAAAGATTTGGGATAGAATATTATATGTTAGAGATTGAGTCTAGTGGTTCTACAGACATGGTGACAAATGCAGAATTGGCCAAGAAGGTCGAAGAACAGGAGGAAGACAATAGGCTATTGAGGGAAAGAGTAGCCCAACTTGAGCAAGCAATGTATAATGTGCAAACCAAGACTGATGAGGTCAGTGATAGGTTGGAAGGCAGGGTACCCAAGAGTGAAGAGGTTGCAAAGGAAGAAAAGATCCCTGAACCTGACCATGTTTTGCAAGAAGAGCCTTTCTTGAAGGCATTGAAGGCTTTGAGTGGAAAAGCACTTGAAGGCATTGTTTAGTGGGAAAATGGAAGCTGATCTAGTCATGGATTGGATAGAGGGAATGGAAAACCATTTTGAGTGTGATGGAGTCACTGAAGCACTAGAGGTAAAGGTGGCCAAATCAAGATTAAGAGGTTATGCCTTGACATGGTGGAAGTTCATTCAGACAGAGAGAGAAAAGGAAGGCAAGAAACCTATTTCTACTTGGAAGGGAATGGTTACCAAAGTGAGAAGCATACATGCCAGATGATTATGAGATTTAGTTGCATAAGAAAAGAAAAAGCTTGAGACAAAGAGACCAAGATGTAAATTCCTATATAGAGGAGTTTCAAAAACTTTGCATGAGGTCTAATGTAACTGAGGATGGAAGTCTTAAGGTGGCTAGATACCTTAATAGTTTGAAGTGGAACATTCAAGAGGAGATGACTCTTCTAAGTCCCAAAATAGTGCACCAATGCTATCAATTGGCTATAAAGATTGAAGAGAGGAGTAAGAGAAAACAAGACCAGGCTTCTAAGAGCAGAGGAAAAGGTAGAGATCAAAGAGGACATAGAGGTGGATACCAAAGTAGAGGGACTGAACAAAGAAATTAGGGAGAGTCTAAACTCACAGAGCATGGAGGTGAAACAACTTCTAGAGGAGGCTATGGAAGAGGTAGAGGACCTCAAGGAGGTTCAAATAGAGGAAGAGGAGCAGGCAGAAGTAACTCATACTTTTCTAGTATGAAGTGTTATAACTGTGGTCAAGTAGGACATCCAGCTTATAGGTGCCCGGAGAAAGCATCCTCATCAAATACAGAAAAGAGAGTAGCATATGCTCAAGAGGACACCATGAGTATCAAGTCACCAGAGGTTAGTCACATAGAATCAGAAATGGGGGAGAACCTGATGTTTAGAAGAGTTCTAATTAGACAACCAGTCAAGGAGGAGCCAAAGCAAAGGAGAGCCTTATTCAGGGTAAGATGCAAAATACTTGGAAAGGTGTGCAAGGTTATAGTGGATTCAGGGTCTACTGATAACATTATCTCTAAGGAGGTAGTGAGGAAGTTGAAGTTGGAGAAAGTATCCCACACTAACCCTTACAAGGTGACATGGTTGAACAAAGGGCAGAGTGTTCTTGTAAATGAGCAGACAATGGTGGAGTTCTCCATTGGAGGGTACAAGGACAAGTTGATTTGTGATGTGTTTCCCATGGATGCATGCCATCTTCTATTGGGAAGACCATGGCAGTATGACAGAGGAGCCATCTATGATGGAAAGGAGAACACTATCTCATTCAAGAAGGATGGAAAGATATTCAAACTGCAATCACTGTCAGATGAGGAAGAAGGACAGTCAAAGACCCCTAGTGTCTTGTTAAGTAGTGGTAAGGAGTTTATCAACACTCTACAACAAGGAGGGGAAGGATATGTGGTCATGGTGCAACCCAAGGAGGAAGATAAGACTAAGAAAATAGTCATACCAGGAGCAGTCCAGAAGTTGCTTGAACAGTTCAAGGATATAGTTAGTGATGGAACACCAGCAACCTTACCTCCAAAGAGAGATATTAGTCATCAGATTGACTTCATACCAGGGGCTTCATTTCCAAACAAAGTAGCTTACAAGCTTACACCAGATCAAAACCTAGAAGTAGCTAGACAAGTGCAGGAGTTGTTAGACCAAGGACTAATTAGGAAGAGTATCAGTCCGTGTGCAGTACCAGTGGTCTTAGCAACCAAGAAAGGTGGTAAGTGGAGGCTATGCACTGATTCTAGGGCTATAAATAGAATTACAATCAGATATAGGTTCCCTATTCCTAGGATTGAGGATTTGTTGGATTGTCTTGGAGGAGCTCAGTATTTCACCAAGTTGGATCTCAAGAGTGGATACCATCAGATCAGAATCAAAGATGGGGATGAATGGAAGACAACTTTTAAGATAACTGATGGGTTGTATGAGTGGAGAGTTATGCCATTTGGCCTCTCAAATGCCCCTAGCACATTCATGAGGCTCATGAATGAAGTGCTTAAGGATTTCACAGGTATATTTGTGGTGGTATATCTAGATGATATACTCATCTTTAGCAAGATAGCAGAAGAACATCTAAAGCATGTGGAGTTGGTTCTTAAAATTGCAGGAGGAGAGGTTAGCCGTCAACCTAGAAAAGTGTGAGTTCTTCAAACAAGAGCTTGTGTATTTAGGGTTTGTAGTATCCCAAGGATCATTGAAGATGGACCCAAGCAAGGTGGAAGCTATCCTAAATTGGCCTACACCAACCACTGGGACAGAGGTAAGGAGTTTTCATGGGTTAGCTTAGTTTTATAGGAAGTTTATAAGGAACTTTAGTGGCATATGTGCACCAGTACTTGATACAATCAAAGGTGGCCTAAAAACTAAGTTCAAATGGACTCTTGAAGCTGAGAAGGGTTTTGAGAAACTAAAACAAGAAGTGGCCACTCAACCCATCCTTTTGTTACCTAGTTTTGATAAGTTATTCACTGTGGAATGTGATGCCAGTGGAATTGCAGTAGGAGGAGTACTAAGCCAAGAAGGCAGGCCTATAGCTTTCTTTAGTGAAAAGCTCAATGAAGCTAAGAAAAAGTATTCTACCTATGACCTAGAACTATATGCTCTAGTACAGTCACTTATAAAGTGGAGGCATTATCTCCTACCTAAAGAGTTTGTAGTGTTTACTGATAACCAGGCACTTAGCTACATCAACACACAAGAGAAGTTGAGCAATAGACATTTGAAATGGATGGAATGCCTCCAAGCCTTCACATTTACTATCAAACACAAGAAGGGACAGTTGAACAAGGTGGCAGATGCACTAAGTAGGAGGTTGTTGACAGTGCAAGAGATTCAATTCAAAAGCATTGGGATAAAGAGTTTCAAGGATCTCTATGGAGAAGATGAAGACTTCTTGGAGGCATATAAGGTATGTTCTGATTTTGAGAATCACTTTCATAGTCAATTCTCAGAGTATACATTGCAGAGTGGAATTTTTTTCAAGGGGAATCAGTTATGTGTTCCAAAAGGTTCAATGAGAGAGAATCTCATCCAGGTTAAGCACAATGGTAGTCTCAGTGGTCATTTTGGTATCAACAATACAATGGAACTAGTGCAGAGGTTCTATTATTGGCCCAAGTTGCCAAGGGATGTCAGAAGGTATGTGGAGCAGTGTGTAGTTTGTATGAAAGCCAAGGGGGGAGCTAGCAATGTAGGTTTGTATCAACCTCTACCCATTCCCAATAGACCATGGGAATGTATTAGCATGGACTTTGTGGTAGGACTCCCTAAGACTAAGACAGGGTTTGATAGTGTCTATGTGGTGGTAGATAGGTTCAGTAAGATGAGTCACTTTGTTCCTTGCAAGACCACCCATGATGCTAGCTATATTGCTCATCTTTTCTTCAAAGAGATTGTGAGGATCCATGGATTTCCATTAAGCATTGTATCGGACAGAGATGTGAAGTTTATGAGCCATTTTTGGAAAACTCTATGGAGCAGATTGGGTACTAACTTGTCTTTTGGATCAGCTTACCATCCTCAGACAGATGGACAAACAGAGGTGATCAATAGAGTGTTAGGTAACCTGCTAAGATGCCTCACCAAGGAGTATGGATAGACATGGGACTTGGTCATATCACAAGCTGAAATATGCCTACAATGACAGTGTGAATCAGACCACAGGCAGAAGTCCTTTTGAAATAGTGTATAGAATGCACCCAAGAGGTGTGTGTGAACTTAGAGATTTAGGAGCTATGGAGCATAGGAGTGGCCATGCTGAGGATTTCTCTCAGACCATGAAGGAGATTCAGGAGCAAGTGAAGAAGACAATTACAGAGGCTACTCACAAGCTGAAAGCTAAGGTGGATATGTCTAGGAAAGATCTACAATTTGCAGTAGGGGACTATGTCATGGTCCATCTTAACAAATCTAGGTTGTAGAAAGGAACATCAACCAAGTTGCAGATGAAGAGAGTGGGACCATGTCAAGTGTTAGCAAAATATGGAAAGAATGCCTACAAGGTGGAGCTACCTGCAGACTTAGGCATTTCACCAATGTTTAATGTGGCTGATTTGATCAGGTATAAAGGACCAATCACTAACTTGGATTAGAAAAGTGTGGATGTCTTGAAGGATGTGAATAGCATAGCCTTACCTCATATAGACAAGCTGCAAGCAGAGAGGATCTTGTAATCAAGGGTGAAGAAGTCTACCCAGCATAAGGAATACATGGAACATCTCATCAAATGGAAGGACAAACCAGAATCTGAGGCTACATGGGTGGATGAAGCTCAGTTCAAGAAGCAGTGTATTGATTTATCTCTGATCTCTCCCCACATTCCTTAGTGTTTGTGCAGAGGGGGGGAGAATGGTGTAGGAGCACCCATTGGTTACCATAGTTTGTCTAGAAGGTCATGTTTTGGCAATTTGTTTAGGCCAACTTATCATCTATTCATGTTCATTTATGGTTGTGCCTTAGTGGAATTTTTGATTGGGTGTTGATCATCTGATGAAGGTCATGTTGACCATTGGATAGGCTTAAGGTTTTTGCACAAGTGAGGTTTTGACTTTTTAGGAGTTTCTTTTCAAATTCTTGCAAATAAAGCTCAATGGAGGCTATGAGCGGCCTAGGTGTTTCCAAAGGAGAAGGTAACTATTTTAGAGACCCTATTTAGTGGTGACCTCGACATGGAAGAAATTTTAGAAGCATTTGATATGGTTTGAAGTTTTGTGAATTCAAGAAAAACAATTGTGTGAGTGTGAATTTTCTATTTTTTTGCATTGAAGTGGTGTTTTGAAGGATTGATCATGGCTCTGTAAATTGTGTAGGATGTAGAGTAGTTGGTCTTCGAGCTTTGTGTGGCATCAGATAGTTTCTTTATTTAGTTTCAAGCATTGTTTGTAAATAGTTTTGTTTTCATACTGTTGCTGGTCTGAACCAGGCAGTTTGTGAGAATGGAGTGTTAGTTCACTTTCCCACCGTACAAATTGTACGGCCCTTTGGGACCAGTGACTAGACTCCATGGATGTATATATAGTAGGGTTTATGGTTTTTGAAAGTACAGGAGTTACTGTGAAAGTCTTTCCCTAGGCGAGCCAAGATGTGTCTGGCTAGGGAAGACCTTAGTGCAGAGCACTTAATTTGCAGGGGTGTCAAATTCTTGACAAATTATCTTTTGGAGAAGGTAGGTATGAGACTTTCCAAGACATGGTAAGTAGGAAGAAACTCCATCAATCCATCTGGTGAGGAAAGGACTTGACAGTTTGCAGTAAGCCAGGAAAGGGCTTAAAAACCCTAGTATTGCTCATTTTTAGATTAGGGCTTTGTATGGCCAATTGTGACCCAAGACCCCAAAAATCCTTGAGGGGTGGGCATATGAACCAGGAATTCCAAGAAAATATTGGGGGGTTCTTTGGAAAGTTTTAGGAAACAAACCTGATTTCTCAGAGAAGGAGACCTAATAGGGCTCCTAGGGCTAGTAGCCTTTTAGGCCTAAATGAGGGTTTGGTGGAAGCGACTAGGAAATGGAGTCAGGTGGTCCCTCAAGAACCAAAGTAGGATGGATTGAAGTCATTAGAAACACCTCCACACCCCTACAAAGCTAAATTCAAGATTTTGGAGGATTGTAGCCTTTAGGGTGGATTAAGGGCTAAGGTTAGAGTTGCAAGATTGTACCAAGGTGGACTTGGTAGAAGGAATTATGTTGGTAGTTGGGGTTGGCAAGGCGAGACTAGGGGATCCTAAGTAAGGGAAGGTCCTATAGGTTGAAGTGGTGGAGTGAGACACTTAGAGGTCTTCCAAACAAGACCTAGAGCATGAATCAGTGATTGATTCATCCAACCTCCCTATCAGTTTCTCCACGTATATCTTGTGTCATGTGTGTTTGATGACTTGTGGTATTGCAATTTTTCTTTCATTGTTGTATTTTTCAATCACGTAATCTTTATATGATAATATTGAATATATAATTTCAGATTTTCAACCACTTTTACAAGTTCATATTGCTGCAATTTATACCTTGATTTCCAACATTTGGTATCGGAGCTAATGGTTTTGTTAAGAGAGTAACGGCTTTCTTTTTAGTGTTGAAGGTTTTTTGGTTGTAGTGGGAGCATGTGCATTGTGGGTTTTACAAATTTGTGAAGAAGATTGTAAACCATGGCTTCTACCTCTCATTTGGATATTGAGAAGTTCAATAGCATTGGCTACAAGATATGGAAGTTGAAGATGGAGGGTCTCCTTGAAGAGAGATTAGTGGTTGGAAATTTCAAGTGAAAAGAAACCAGAATCAACATCTGATGGATATTGGAAGAAAATGGACAAGAAGGCATGAGGAACCATTCAATTGTGTCTTGCAAATTCAATCCTCTTGAATGCTTCAAAAGAATCCACCACATACAATTTGTGGAAGAGTATAGGTGATATTTACCAAACCAAAATTCTAACTAATAAGTTGTATCTCAAAAGACGTTTGCATTATTTGAAAATGAAGGATGGTGATTCTATTATAGAACATTTAAATGATATTAATATGATTATAAGTAAACTTTCATTTGTAGATGTTAAGATAAAAGAGGAATATAAATGTATTTGGTTGCCTTTTTCTTTACCTGAATCTTGGGAAAATCTAATTGTTGTCATAAGTGGTGGTACAAAATCAAAGATGGATAGTCTCATTGCAATACTTCTTTTGGAAGAGATGAGAATAAATTCCATGAATGTGGGCTCCCAAGATGCCTTGCATGTGCAAGGAAAGTCCAAAGAAAAAGGAGGGCCTAAAGGGGACAAAAAGAGAGACAAGTCTAAAGGATGTTCTAAAACCCCTGGGAGGAGCATAGTGAAGTGTTGGAATTGTGGTAAGAGAGGGCATGTGAAGAAGGAGCATAGAAAAAAGAAAAAGAGTTTGGGTACTTCCACTGAAAAGTTATCAAAAGATGGCGATTCTAATTCTTTGTTTATTTCTGCTAACACTATTAGTGATGATGCTTGGCTTATTGATTCAAGTTGCTCCTACCATGTGACTCCTCACAAGGAGTTTTTTACTTCATATTCAGCTTGGGGAGAATTTTTCCTTGGTGATAACAACACAAAGAAGATTGTTGGTAAGGGAAAGGTAATGTTGTGTTTTAGTGATGGGAGGGTTAAAACCCTTGATCATGTTTTACATACTCCAATACTTGTGAGAAATTTACTTTCAATATCCAAGAATGATTCTAGAATGCATGTGACATTTGATAAGTTTGGTTGCAGGTTGGTAAGAGGGAGTTTGGTGATAGCTAAAGGATCTCAGACTGGGACTTTGCTTAGGCTTAATGCTTCCACTTTTTATAATTCTGACAATGTAACTGGCACTAAAAAAGCATGTATGTTGTGGCACCATAGATTGGGTCACATAAGTGAAAAGTGTCTTAAGACCATTTTGAATAAAAATTTGGTTGACAGTATTTATGATTATTCTATTGGTAAAAATGATTTTTGTGAGAATTGTGTGTTTGGTAAATAGAATAGATCATTATTCCCTAATGGGACTAATAAATCTACGAGATTATTAGAGATCATTTATTTAGATATGGTTGGACCAGTGGATGTTGAATCTTTTGGAAAATCTTGTTATTATGTTACTTTCATTGATGATGTGTCAAGATACACCTAGATTTATTTTATGCATGCAAAATCTAAGAATTTCACTAAGTTTAAGGAATTTAAAGCCTTAGTTGAGAAGCAAATGAATTATAAGATAAGGGTGTTGAGATCTAACAATGGGGTGAATATTATTCTAGGAAATTTTATGAGTTATGTAAGAATGTAGGTATTGTTCAACAAAAGACTACTCCTTATAAACCTCAACAAAATGGGGTAGTAGAAAGAATGAACTAAACCTTGATGGAAAGAGCTAGGATCATGTTGAGTGGTGCTAAGCTTGATAGATACTTTTGGGAAGAAGTTGTAAGTATTGCATGCTATTTGCTTAATAGATCTCTTTGTTCATCTCTTGTTGATAAAACTCCTTATGAAGTGTGGATAGGTAGAATTCGTTTTGTTTCACATTTAAGTGTCTTTGGTTGTGAGGATTTTATTCATGTGCCTCAAGAGAAGTGTTCTAAGTTTGATCCAAAAGCACAAAAAATCATCTTTGTTGTTTATGGCAAGAATTTAAAAGGATATAAGCTTTAGAATCCACTAACCCAAAAAATGGTTTTCTCTAGAGATGTGATTTTTAGGGAGTTTAGAGTTTACTTAGGAGAAGAACAACCAAAGGAGAAAGATAAGAAAAAAATAGTGCACTTCGAGACAAAGATTAAGAAGTAATAAGATGCACATGTGGAAGAACAACCGGATGGATTAGAGGATGGAGAAGAAGAAGAGGGTTAAGAGAGTTCAAATGATGTGTAGGAAGAGCATGTGGAAGAAGAAGAGCAGCAAGAACCCATTACTCCTACCTTAAGAAGATCCACAAGGCAACAAAATCTAGTTGACAGGTATAGCCCATCCAATTTCCATTGTGTATTTGCTTTGTTGAGTACTGACGATGAACCTAGATCCTACAAGGATGCTCTTTCTTCAGAAGAAAGTAAGTCTTGTATGTAGGCCATACAGGAGGAGATGATGGCTTTGGATAGTTGTGATACTTGGGATCTTGTGAGTTTTCTTAAAGGAAGGAACCCCATTGTTTGCAAGTGGGTATTTAAAAATAAATTTGGTGTAGATAGCCAATTAGAGCAGTACAAGGCCAGATTGGTGACCAAGGGCTACTCCTAGAGAGAGGGAGTTGATTTTGGTGAAATTTTATCTCATATTGCTTAACTTCTATTAGATTCTTATTTTCTATTACTGCTACTTATGATTTTAAAATAGAGCAAATGGATGTTAAAACTACTTTCTTGCATGGGGATATTAAGGAAGAGATTTATATGCGACAGCCTGATGGTTTTGTTGTGAAAGGAAAAGAACACTTGGTTTGCAGGTTAAAGAGATTTTATATGGTTTGAAATAGTCACCCAGGATGTGGTATCAAAAGTTTGATGCCTTTCCATTGAAGTTGGGATTTTTTAGGAGTGAGGAGGATCATTGTGTTTACATTAAGGTTATTGATGACCAGATACTAATCATTGTCTTGTATGTTGATGACATGTTGTTTATGGGTAACAACAAGGTGATGATTAGGGAGCTTAAGACTCATCTTTCAAGCACATTTGTTATGAAGGATTTGGGGGCTACAAAATATATTCTTGGGATGGAGATTAGTAGAGATCGGGTTCATAAAAAAATATTGGTTAAGTTAGAGTAAGTATGTTGATACCATTTTGTAGGGGTTTAATATGTGTGATTGTAAACTAGTAAATATTCCATTTCTAGTTGGTACTAAGTTTATTTTAGACATGTGTCCTAATTTTTATAATGATATTGAAGAGATGTATAATATTCCTTATGCTAGTGTCATTTGTAGTTGGATGTATACAATGGTTTGCACTAGACTAGATATAGCCCAAGCAATGGGAGTTTTGAGCAGGTTTATGTCTAACCCTAGTAGAGAGCATTGGAATTTTGTTAAGAGGATGTGTAGATATTTGTGTGGTACTTCATATTACTATTTTATTTATCATGGTATTGATTATGTGGTCAAGTCATTGGACATACAAGGTTTTTTTGATGTAGATAGGTTAGGTGACTTGGATACTCAAAGGTCCACTAGTGGCTATGTTTTTACTTTGTTTAGAGGTGCAATGAGTTGGATGAGTAAGAGGCAGCCTACAATTGCATTATCCACCACTGAAGCAGAGTATATGGCTGCTACACATGTCTCTAATGAGGTGGTTTGGTTATAGAGACTTGGTAATGTAATTGGTTTTGATTGCAAGACAGTGAGGATTGGATGTGACAATCAAAGTGTCATATGTTCAGCTAAAAGTACTATGTATCATGCTCATACTAAGAATGTTAATGTTCAATATCACTTTATACGAGAAATGGTTGAGAATGGTAAGGTATTGATTAAGAAGGTTGAAACTTTGGATAATGTTGTAGATTCTCTCACAAAGCCAATGACCACGGATAAGTTCTCTTGGTGCAAGAAGGCCATGGGCCTTGATCACTGTACTTGATTATGTTTTATTTGTATCTCATGGATGTAATTATAATGTATAATACCAAGTGGGAGAATGCTAGGAGAGGTGACATTATAATTGCTATCCTAAGTTGATTTATGTATCTCCACGGTCTTTGGAAAGTGTTCTAGGGGACATGAGGGACAAAATATTTATTATTGATTTTCCTATGACAAATTGTAATTGTATTCAAAGAGGTGGACCCTTTATAGTGGTGGTTACAGAGCATTCTAGGAGAATATTCCTCTTGGGCGTCCGACTTTGTGAGTGGGGACCACTTTGGTGTGCATGTCCTTGCATGTTATTTGCATGTTTTGTATGCTCTTGCATGGTTGGGTCCCAAGTTTGCATGTTGGTGCATGTTCTTGCATGAAGTCATCGGAGCCATTAGAGAGTTATGGAGCAGTCGGGCTTGACCAATTATGATTGGCTATGGGTTAGGTGCCCATGTGAAGGCCATGAGATAATTTAATATTTAATCCATGTTTATGGGTTGTCCACTAAAGGGGACATGGGTTTTTTTAGGTGGTTTTGCTTGTTGTTTTGGAATACTATTTGTGGTATTCTCTCCCACAAACTTCTATATATTAGAGCCTTGAGATGGTGGTTTGTAAGAATTTGTTTATAGGTTGTCAAAGTGACGAAGTGTTGTTGGATTATAGAGAGGGTTGTTGTATTGATGTACTTCATTGAAGATTAATACAAACACTGGATCTCTTTGGGTGTGGAGTTTTTTCCCACAAGGGTTTCTCCACATATATCTTGTGTTACTTGTGTTTGATGACTTCTGGTATTGTAGTTTTTTATTTCATTATTGCAACTGTCAATCACATAATCTTCCTATGATAATCTTGAATATATAATTTCATATTTGTAACCACTTTTATAAGTTCATATTGCTACAAGTTATACCTTGATTTCCAACAGCCATTTTCCTAAAAATTGGCCTTTAAAGAATTTTTGGAACCATCATTGGGTTTCAACATAGTTTTCACAACCATGCCAACCCCCAATGGGGTTTTTGAAAACTATTCTATTCCCAACAACAAGCGGATATCCCTTAAGTGATGATATTTGAGCTAGTTTCAAGAACCCTTGCATAAACCGTCACAATTTTCACAACTTTTAAAATTCACAAAGAGTTCATCTTCAAAAGAAAAGGATGAAAACATAGGTTTCCAAAGCTTCATCAGATTTCGACAAGGATCTCAAAACCTCGTTAAGGCCCAATGCTTGTTCCACAACTTGCTTTCAAATTTTCCATTTTTATGCTCAAAGATCATTTCTTGGTTAAA
Source organism: Sequoia sempervirens (assembly GCA_007258455.2). Lineage (NCBI taxonomy): Eukaryota > Viridiplantae > Streptophyta > Pinopsida > Cupressales > Cupressaceae > Sequoia > Sequoia sempervirens. Next base: position 1,056,405,566 of record VDFB02281492.1, read on the forward strand.
AGAAAGTGATGTTTCTTTAAGATAAAATGGAAATAATGTGCTACATAAGGAGAATAGATTAAAACCAAAAATTATCAAATGAAGATTAAAATTTTCCACATGACAAAGAGTGATTAAACATGAAATTTGATATATTATATTAATTAGAGAGACACAGATACAAATTTTTTATACACAAAGAGAGAAAATTAGGATGCAAATCCCCTCCACGACTTCCCGATCCTCTCAATCTATATGGGAGAAAAGAGATTCTCATAAAATTCTATATAATATGCAAATATTTCCATTACATTTCTCACAAGGGTGATCCCACAAAACTGGTTTACAATTTTGTTGAGAAAGAAAAATTGTCAAAAACACCCCCATGAAGAAAATTTTGGGTTTTGGGGGGTTTACTCTAACCCCCCTTTGAGCGAACCCTCTTTAATAATGGGACCCAATTTTTGCACATTTTCTAGAATGGAAACAAAGGGAAATTTTGAAAAAAGAGGGGTTCACTTGAACCCCCCTTCGAGTGAACCCCCCTTCGCTCAAAAGGTCAAGTGGGGTTCATTTGAAGGGGGGTTTGAGCGAACCCCCCTTTTTTCCCTTCTCCCCTTCGTGCACCAATTTTTTGCAAAAAAATGTCTTTCAAAGCTCAAGTTGAGGATGAAAATGGAGGAAATTTCATAGACCCAACTAGATGATGGTAGTCCTCGAAACAAGCTATCCATCAAATATGATTTTAATATATTTTGGTTTTATTATGTATTTTATTTTTTAGTTTAATTAAACATAGGTTTTTTATCGAAAATCAAACTCTTTGTTCTGCACATGTGGAAAAATAGTAGATTATAAAAAAAAAAATGAAAAATATGTTCAGGCTAGGTATTGATGTCCTTGGTCCAATAAAAAAATAATTGAATTTTGATAGATACAAAACAAGATGTTTACAGTCCGCCTATGTCTGAATTATAATTGCTTTGACTTCATAACTTGATTAAGAAAAAAAAAATCAATAAAACACTATGAGACCAAATGAACTTGTTAGATATCATAGTTACAAAGCTAAATTCAAAAAAAAAAAAAAAAATTATCCTTCATAGAAAAAAATTTATGGTGTTTACGGTGAGCATCACTCCTTAAAAATGGTGTTTACTGATAAAAACTAGTTTTCAAAAGAGATGGAAAAGGAAATGCAATCTGATTCAAAAAAAAATTAAAAGAATGTATTTAGAATCTATAGGAAAAATGTCACAAATCACTAGTTCACATCATCTTCAAATTCCTCATGGTTTAGCAGCTATAGATGCCTAAAAGTGAAGATTTAGTTAAAAAAAATCAGTTCAATGTCTAGTTTGACCAAAAATTGTAAACTAGTATTGTGGGATCACCTACAAGCCCCTCGTACATGAGAGTAATAGCTTGCTTAACTTCTTCTTTCTTGAGAGTAGTGGCAATACATATGGCATCTCCAACCAAACCTTCCTATGGATTTTATCTTAAACAACCCAAGGAAGTATAAACACTAGCTCTATACATCAGCTTTACTATCCTCTCAGTGGATTTAGCACCCCATTCGAAGTTACCAAAATTTTAAACTATGTTATAGACGAACCACTCTAGAATTGCAAAATTATGGACATAGACCTATGCCAGAAAGTTCTCCCCTATGATCCTCCTAATCACTCCTTCCTCGATGTCATTCTTGATGATAAAAATCTCTTTCAGCTGGTCGGCTACTAGTCATTGCACATAGCTACAATTTATACCTTCAATGGTAAAAAAGTACCCTTTCAAAGTCACATCGCTCGAGATGCTTGACATATTGAAGATAAGTTTAGAATGTGAAGAGAAAAGTGCAATCCATTTGGATAAAAATGGTAGACACGAGCTATAGTACTCTGATGATAAGGCATGAGAAAAATTTCTCATTAGAAATTAACAATTGAGGATGTTGTCAAAATGTTTAAATTAAGACAGAACAATGAATAATATAATGAAGCTGCCAAAACCTTTTGTCAAAAAAACATCGACATTGGTGGGAAATATTTTATATAATCATCTCCCACACTTGATGTCATAGTGAATGTGTAATTGAATGTGAGGACTATGAGTTGCAGGTCTTTAGATGTACGAAGAGCCACTAGGCTTACATGTATACATTCTTAGCTCTTTAGGAACTAAATATAGTGGTGATATGTTGGCTCTCCAAATTCAAATTGATATATCATGTAATTATATAAAAAATAAAGAGGGAATCATAAGATTCCTAGGGGAATTCATTAAAAAGGAATTTGGTAAAGGTTTATAAAACTCCCACTTTAAAGATGGCAGTTACAAAAACTGAAACTCAAGAAAGAGGATCTATAAATATATGATAAAAATACATTTGAGGGGTTTGATTTTTTATCCCTGTTACACTTTGATGTAAGAGGGAGAATCGATCAAAGAAGGATCAATGCAACTTTTCTTGTTTTTGAAGAGATTCATTGTTTGTGTGCATTTGAAATTTGGGTGTGATGCTTAGTGTTTATGTATAAGTCTGTGAGCTTAGATAAATGCTTGGATATTAATTTTATTTGCAAACGTGGTATCTTATTTTCTTACATTCATCTTCTTTGGAATAGAGTGAAGTTGAAATCTTAATAGTCATTTGTCTATTGTCGATATCTCAATCTTTATGTTAGAATATTGGTAATATTAGTCTTTCAAGTTTTACGACCTATGCATTTGAGTTGATATTTTTGAAGATTCATTTTGATCACATTTGTATCATGGCTATGAACAAATGTTAGTTTGAATTTACTACTTTTTGGTCAAAAGTATACCCATCTTTCTAAATTCCAAAAAATCTAAAATTTTATCATACAAGGGAGTTGTACCTTAATTAAAATTTAGAGGAAGATCACCAATGAAATGGTGATCTCTCTAATGGTTTGTTGCCTTATTTGTCTTTATTTTGGGCACTAAAGAGTCATACTAATTTGAGTCTCAAGAAGACAAATTTTTCAACCAATAGATTTTTGGCAACTTTTTTGGGGACTCGAAAGAAGAATTTGAAAAGATTTCCTTATTATGAAAAACTATGGTTTTTCCACATAATAATAATTTTCATGTAGTGCAACCACACCTTGATTGGATCCATGTAGAACAAGAAGATATTATCTCTCAACTAAATACCTTAGCCTAGAGGCATAGAAGGAATGTTGTTGAGTACATGAGAATGAATTTTGTTTTGGAAGAAGAAGAAGAATTGGTCCAACAATTAGTGTAAATGTTTGAGAGAGTAATAAAAATATTTCCTAGAGTGATAATTGCAAGAAACCCACGAAGAAACCCAAAACCGTAGCAAGTTAAAGGTCAAAGTCAAAATCAAAATTAACCAAAAATAAAAAATTTACAACTAAGGAATTAATATATAAAGAAGTTTGAGGAGAAGAGAGTAAAAAAGATTTTAAAATTACTCCCTTTCGAATGGAGGTCGGTGGCTCTATATTTAGAGACTCACACCAAAAAATCTTTCGGGTAGAAGAATTCTAGTTTGCATTATGTATTTTAATTTCACCTCAACCATGGGGGACTTGTTTTGGGCCATTATCTTTACCATAGCACGCAACCTTTCCCACAAGATCAAGAAAAAATTTCCCAAAGTGCACTAAAGAAAATTTGCAAGACCCAGACAATCACGTTCAAGCATTTACTATTGCATGTAGGGACATAGGCATGGTTGAAAAATGTGTTCATGTGATTATTCGTTGAATCTATTATTGGAAAAGTAGCATGTTGGTTTAAGTATTTCAAAGACATATGTATCACAAATTGGAATATACTGAGAGACAATTTCCTTGCAAGGTTCAAACCAATAATCAATATAGTTGCTCTTTTATGATACTTTTTTAGAATTCAAAAAGAACATGAATGTATGATGGATTTCATAGACCAGTTCAATCAACTTCTAAAATGGATTCTTCATACCAACCAACCTATTCAATCAAATCTATTTTCCATCTTTATTGCAACACTACATCTAGAAATCCAATCTCATCTGAAGAAAAGTAAGGTATGTGATCTTGAAGTTTCAAAACAAGAGGCTATAAAAATAGAGAATGATTTTATTTTGTCTAGATGGTTCAACTAGAGTCAAATTAGGGCTATTGAATGAAGAATTTTTAAAATATTATCATGGGCGATCAAGAAAGGTAAAATTTCTACCTTATATAGATGAATGTTATAATATCACAATCTTGTGCCAAGAAAATTGTTCAACTAAATCAAGTGTTGAAGGGAAGACCAAAATACATAATATGCATTATGAGGAAAAATAAGATGATTCTAATAGTTCAAGTGATGAAGAAGTTTATGTTTCTCACATGTCATCAAAAAACATATTGACGTCCTTTGCCTTAGCAAGCAAAACTATTAGGCAATCATTAGGTCATACAATCCAAATTTTCTTTACACCCTGGAGTTCAAGGCATTTACCTTTGAAGATATTGATGAATCGGTGAAGAACATTACAACAATAGTAAAGATTCAAGAACAACTGAAAAAAATTGAAATTGAAAAGCAAGTAGACATGTCGATCAAGTTTAATGTGTTATACCTACCAATGAATTCTTGTGAAACTTTCAAAGTTAGAGATAATGTCTTTTTGAAATCTTTTCTACCTCAAAAATAGAGGGTCCAAATGCTTATTTCTTCTTCTCATAATGGCTCAAGATAAGATGAATTTACTCTTGAAATTAGCTTCAAACTCAAACAAAAGGGGGAAAATAAAATGGACTTTGGTCAAGATGCTATGAGTACTCACATTGAAAATAACCCTTTACATATTCCAAGTTGGTACTCAGAAATCTCCTACAATTACTTGCTATATGAAGTTGTTTTATTTCAATCACAGGACGTGGAATAAATTGGTGAATGTAAAAATCTATGGCTTTCATTAATGAAGGATGATGTAATAGTTGAGTTAACTATTATGGAACGAGTGGAGATTATATCGATTTGTAATAAGCTGGTATTTGTTGCAAATGGTGGCAACGGTAATGGTTTCCAATCACCTCTAATACATCTTGACCCAAGTCAAGACTCATACCAAGTGAATTCATCTTATATTTAGATCAATGATGAATTTAATAAGGATTTTAGATTGTTCGATATAACATACGAAGATGTGTCTGGTGATGTACAAAATTACATCCAATAAGTTGTAGAAGTATATGATGAAAAGTTTTTATTTGGTCATGAGAGTCTGCATAAGGGTCTATTTTACACAAGTCTCTTCTAGGTATGCATATTATTCCTAAATCTATGGTTACTACTCAAGTATGCTTCCCTTTTTCATAAAGGATCTTATTTCTCCCAGCATGTCAATGGATTCACTTGAGCATTTTCAAGCACCTTCCAGATGTAGGTTTTTCTTGCCATGTACATATTTGATAAATTTTGTTATGTCATTAATCTATGTCCTTTTCTTGCTTTTGTCCCATTTTTGGTTAGATTGATCCTTTTCCTTCTATGATTCTAACTTTGTAACCCAATAGATTTTAAAGCACCCATCTATAACTGAGATTTTGGATCCCTTGTTTCGTCCTTCATAGTCCTTATCCCCAATCAGGACTAGTTGGTGCCTTGAAATTGATACGTGATACCCAAGAAAATCCAAATTGGTTTCTTCATCTTTTTTAGTTAATTCTAAAGGTATTTTAGTTTTCCCCATGTTGATCCTTTATACTACGTGAATTCCTAAACTTTCCCTGTACTTATCCATTTTCCTAAAAATTGGCCCTTTAAAGAAATTTCAGAACCATGGTCAAGTTTTGACGCAATTTTCACAACTGTGTTGATCCCCGATGGGTTTTTGTAACCCATTTAATTCCTAACAATGAGTGGATATCTCTTAAGCAGCACATTTGAGCTAGTTTCAAGAATCCTTACAAGAATTGTTAGGGTTTCCATAACCTTTAAACTTTCTAAAGAGATCATATTCAAAGAAAATGATGAAAACACAGGTTTCTAAAGCTTCATTAGATTTCGACGAGGTCCTCAAAACCTTATTAGGGCTTGAATCTTGTTCCACAACTTGCTTTCAAATTTTCCATTTTTATGTTCAAAGATAGTTTCTTGGTTATAAGTGATGTTGCTTTAAGAGAAAATGGAAATAATATGCTATGAAAGGAGAATCGATTAAAACCAAAAATTATCAAATGAAGATTAAAATTTTCCACATGAAAAAGAGTGATTAAACATGAAAAGAGATCTATATAATATGCAAACATTTTCATTACATTTGTCGCAAGCCCCCCGCACAAGAGAGTAATATCTTGCTTAGCTTCTTCCTTGAGAATGGTGGCAATACATATAACATCTCCACCCAAATATTCCTACAAATTTTCACTTAAATGACCCAAGATAATCTAAACATTGGCTCTATACCCTAGATTTACTAGCCTCTCAGTGCTTTAGCACCCCAGTCAAAGTTACCAGAAGTTTGGACTACATTGTAGACGAACCGCTCCATAATTGTAGAATTGTAGACATGGACCTACACCAGAAATTTCTCCCCTATGATCCTCCTAATCACTCCTTCCTCAATGTCATTCTTGATGATAAAAATCTCTTTCAATTGGTCAACTACTAGCCATTGCACACAGCTACAATCTAGACCTTCAATGGTAAAAATGTCCCCTTTTGAAGCTGCATCGATTGATTTGCTTGACATATTGAAGATAAGTTTAGAATGTGAAGAGAAAAATGCAATCCCTTTGGATAAAAAGGGGTAGACATAGGTTGTATTACTTTGATGATAAGCCATGAGAATACTTTCTCATCAAAAATTAGCAAGTGAGGATGTCGCCAAAATGTTTAAATTAAGAAAAATAAACGAATTATGTAATGAAGCTACCAAAACTTTTTGTCAAAAAAACATCAGAATTGGTGGGAAATATTTTATAAAATACTCTCCCACACATGATATCATAGTGAATGTGTAATTGAATGCAAGGACTATAAGTTGCAGGTCTTTAGATGTATGAAGAGCCACCAGGCTTACATGCATGCTTTCTTAGCCCTTTAGGAACTAAATATAGTGGTGATATGTTGGCTTGCCAAATTCAAATTGATATATCATATAATTATAAAAAAAAATAAGAGGGAATCATAAGATTCTTAGGGGAATTCATTAAAAAAGAATTTGATAAAGGTTTATAAAACTCCCACTTTAAAGATGGCAGTTACAAAAACTGAAACAACTCAAGAAAGAGGATCTATAATTATGTGATAGAAAGACATTTGAGGGCCCCAAATTTTTTATCCTAATTACACTTTGATGTAAGAGGGAGAATTTATTAAAGAAGGATCAATGCAATTTTGCTTGTTTCTAAATAAATTCATTATTTATGTGCATTTGAATTTGGGTGTGATGCTTAGTGTTTATGTATAAGTCGGTGAGCTTAGATAAATGCTAGGATATTACTTTTATTTAGGAATGATGTATCCTATTTCTTTAAATTCATCTTCTATGGAATAGAGTGAAGTTGGAGTCTAAATAGTCATTTGTCTATTGTTGATATCTTAATCTTTGTGTTAGAATATTGGTAATATTAATCTTTCAAGTTTTAGGGCCTATCCATTTGAGTTGATATTTTTGAAGATTCATTTTGATTGCATTTGTATCATGGATATGAACAAATGTTAGTTTTCATTCACTACTTTTTGGTCAAAAGTATACCCATCTTTCTAAATTCAAAAAAATCTAAAATTTTATCATACAAGGGAGATGTACCTTAATTAAAATTTCAAGGAAGATCACCAATGAAATGGTGATCTCTCCAAATTTTTGTTGCTTATTTGTCTTTATTTTGGGCACTAGAGATTCATGCTAATTTGAGTTTCAAGAAGACAAATTTTTCAACCAACAATCATGATCCTATCTTTTCTAGTAAATTTGGAATATATTTATTCTCATGTGTTGGGTACTCAATTGGATCATAGTTCTTACCATCCTTAATTTGATGGGTAAAATGAGGTTGATAATAAGTTTTTGGAAGGATATCTGCACTGTTTCACTTTAGATTTAAACAACCTTAATAGGTAGATTGGAAACCATTAGTAGAATGGTGCTATAACACTTCCTTTCATAGTTCATCAAAAAATTATCCATTTATGGAACTATATGGATGTCATCCTCCTTACATAACATCATTATTAAAGGTTTCCCCAAGATTTTAGGACATGGAGGACCTTATGCTTCATTAGAAACAAGTACTTTTCAATAGTGAAGGAGAATCTAACCATAACACAAAATTGAATGAAGCAGCAAGTGGACCAACATTGCAATGAAATAATTTTTGAAGTTGGGGATTGGGTTTTGTTGAGACTGTAGCCTTAAGAAAATATCACTGAAGAAAAAAATAAATAACTAAAAGTTCTCCAAAATATTATGGTCCATACCAAATCATGCAAAAGATACATGTAGTTTTTCATGTTTCTTGTTTGAAGAAGGTGATTGGGCATAATATCACTACTCAAACAATATTTTTCAAGCTTGGTGAAGAAGGAAGAATCATATTGGAACCAAATTTCATTTTTCAAACATGCACAAAGAAGCTAAGGACTAGAACACTCACTAAGTATCTCATCCAATGATAGAATTTACCAATTGAAGATGCCACATGGGAGGATGAATATTTCATTCAAAAGCATCCACAACTGATTAGAATTAAGGATAATGCTTCTCTAAAGACGTGGGTATGCTACGCCCTTAATCTTAGAGTATACATAGGGTTATGATTAGTCGGCTTGTGGCTACCTTAACTCTTAATTAAGTCATATTATCATTATTATATTATTATTTAGTTATGTAGGTTGGATTGTGTGGTATCCTAGGCTAAGTAGGGTATAATATAGGAGGTAGTGAGTCTTATTTTTTCATCAAATTGTCAATTATGTTCTCATTAGAGATATTTGGAAGTTTCCCCCCTCAAAGTGGCTTGTTATTCTCAACTATTACCAAGTATTTTCAATATATTTCATATTATATAAATCTCTCTTGTGCAAGTTATTTCATTACATATTGTAAGAATGCATTCATTATTTACATGGTAAAAAATAATTATTCAAAAACGTAAGAGGTTAAGATGGAACATTCCTAGGACTCGCAAACTTTGAGAACTCTATCAAAATTTGGCAATTTTTTTCTCTTAGGTTTCTTAAGAGACTTTTTCAAAACCATTTAGCCTAGAAGGATTGAAAAATATAGGGAATGAAATGGTACCTACCCTAACATTCTTCCACCCACTTTAACATACTAGCACTATCAGTTTGGCCCCATGAGGTGAAGAACAAAAATAATGGATCTTGGAAACATTAGGCTAAATGCAAATGAGACATTTTTAGGAATGCATTCATTATTTGCATAGTAAAGTTATTTTGAATTAAAAAAAAATTGAGGTTATATTGGATAGACCCCACATCCACCTATAGGTCCATCCAAAACATTCTTAGGGCCTAAAAACTCTGAGAATTTCTCTATCAATATTTGGAAGTTTTTGATCTTAGGTCTCTTAAGCTACTTTGTTAGAACCATGTAGCTCAAAAAGATTAAGATACTTGGGGAATGAACTAAAACCTCTACTAGAATTCACCCATCCACCTTTATGCATTGACATAATTAATTCAACTCCATAAGGTGAAGAATAGAAAATATGGCTCTTGGAAAAAATAGGTTGAATGTAAATAATTTATCTTACAAGAATAAACTTGTTATTTTCATGATATATATGGAACATTCCTAGGACACATGAACTCTAAAAAATCCATCAAATTTTGGTGTTTTTTTTCTTATAGGTCTCTTATGAGACTTTCTCGGAACCTTGTATCCAAGTGTTGGATGAATTAAGAAGAATATATTATTATACAACTTTGTGTTGTCATTGATGTCACCATGTTATATGAGTTACAACTGCAAGTTTAAGCTCAAGTTTGATCTGGTATTCTATACCGGTATCTAAACCGGTATGTAGTTATTATCCTCTGGTATCTTGGTCCACAATCCTCTGCTGATGATTATCATTGCTTGTGGTTTTGGAAAATGATTTTTGGATGTTGGAAGCTTGTATGTTCAAAATTCTATGTGCACAGGTGCTCGTATGGTGAGTTGGCATCACTCTATTGTTGCATTTTGTTATTAGGTCTATCCCTAGCCGACCTAATGGATAGTTGATGTTATAATGGATTAATTTTGTGTTGTGGATGTATGTGTGACCTATCTTAGGTCCATGTTGACATGTTGTAGCGTTCTACATGCTTGAATTGTTTTTGGAAAGGTTTTGTACAAGTTGAAAGCTAACAATTGATCTTTTTGGTGAATAAGGGTTGCATCTAATTAGGTCGACCTAATTGATGCTTGCAGATGAATCGGCTATATATATTGGATAGTTTTGAGATTGTTAGTGAAAAATGTGAAGACAAAGAAGAAGACAAGTATGTGAAGATGATGAAGTGTGTAAAGTTAGTTTACTAAGTATCAAAGGAACTGAATCAGCACTTGTTAGGTGTAACTTTATCAGTTCATTTTCTGGCTATAAGCCATTTTGTTATTGTATCTTTGTAGGCAGTGAGCCTCCCATTTTGGACAGTGAGTCCTAGTGGTGAGCCACCCTTTGCAATATCTTATAACCAGATATACTATATTGTGAGCTAATCATCATCATGGTTTTTCCCATTTTAGGTTTTCCACGTAAAAATCTTGGTGTTCATGTGTTGTGTGCTTCTATGTTATGTTAATGATCTTGCTCATTTTTACTATTATATACATTGGAGTAATTGGATGGTGTTTGTTCAATAAGATAAATAAGATACTGATTCACCCCCCTCTCAGTATCTTAGGTATTCAATAATTGGTATCATAGCATGGTTCCTCCAAAGAAGCCTAACAACTTGAGGAAGATCTTGAAGATTGATCAAATGGATGATAAAGAAGAACTTTGGGATGCTCTTGAAGATATTGACATGGCTGAAAATGAAAATAGAGATTTGAAAGAAAATCTTGATGAGGCTAATGAATGCATCTAGAAATTGAAAGAGAAATTGAAGAAATTCAAAGAAAGACATAGAGAAGTGATGAGCAATTAAAACAAGCAAATGAAGAGATCACCGGATTGAAGGTGCAAGTGGAGGAAAAGAAGAGAATTGAAGATTGTCTGAATACAGTAGTGCAAAGCAAGACTGATGAATGCACAAGACTTGAATAAGAGGTGGTAAACCTGAAAGCATATCTGGAGAAAGAAAAAATATGTGAAGACAAGTTCAAAACAAGCTCCACCAAGCTTGATGAGTTGATTGCAGGACAAAAACCAACTATAGATAAAGGTGGTTTGGGAATGGAAGCAGGTAAAAGCTCTAAAGCTATGCAAACCTCAAACACAGTGGATAATCAAAAGACTCAAGATAAAGGAAAACAGATAAGGAATCCAAGAAACTTTTCTAAGAGACTATCTATCAGAAAACCAAATGCTCAAAGGTACCCATCTTTCAATGATGTTTCCTTTTCTTGCAATGAATTTGGTCACAAGGCAACAAAGTGTAGAAGTAGAATAAACTGATATGCTAGTTCCTTCTTCGAACAATGTTTTGCATGCAAGAAAGTTGGACATAGAGCTAGGGAATGCAAAACTCAAATGATGAATTGGTATAATGGAAGAAGAATGAATCAATCTTTTGTTGGCTACTACTATACATGTAATAAGTTTGGACACAAAGAAAATCAGTGCAGATCAAGGGTTAATGGAGGTCAAAAAAATTAGAAAAATGTTGTTTGCTACAACTGTAATAAACCTAACACATTTCAAGAGTATGCAAAAGTAAGAAGGGAAAGCAATCTGATCTGGTAAAGAAGAATGAACCAGTTAAGACAATTGAAAAGAATGAAGTTAAGCAATAAATGAACAAGATATGGAAGAAGAAAGAAGAGTCAGAAACATCAAATGTGTATGTGCCCTCATCTGGTTCAGACAATTCCTCTAGCAATTAGACCTAGCATGGTCTTAGGGGGAGCATTAATAGAAAATTGTTCAACCCCCCCTGAATATCTGGTGTGTCAATCTTTGGCATGAAGATATGTTGTAAGGAATGGATAAATAAAGCTTATGCAAAAGGAACCAGAAGAAAATTTGCAGGCATGATCATTTTCAGAGAAAATTAGGGTTTTTCTGTGCAGAGAAGGTTTCATTATGTGTCGTCCTCTAAAGAAGATGAAGAACAAGTTTTTGGTGTTCAAGTGCACACCAAACTGGATTCAAAGAAGGAAAAAGTGTCTAAAGAGGTATTTCTAGACCAAGAAGAACAAAAGGCCTCACTGGTAAGACCTGGTTCTCCTCTTATATTAGAGGCTTTGGTTAATAGCTTGATACATTTTGAAGACATGCTATAGCCTACAATAGAAATTTATGATCAAGTAGGTAGAGAGGATAGGAAAACATTAATTTTGGCTATTATTCAGTATGTTATCGCTTTGGAAATCAGTTGGGATTATGTTAAGAACAATGTGCCTGAGAAATTGTGGGAATCTCTAGTGAAAAGAAGATCAAAGGCTATTGATTTGGAAGAAAAGATAAGAAATGATGCATTTGAGAAAATTGTGTCCTCCTTGACCCCAAATGATTTGGAAACCTTGAAGAAGGTACGCTCAAAGATGTTCCGGATGAAGGAAAGAGTAAATACTCTTATGACAAAAGATAAGAAGTGGATAAAGAAAATAAGGAAAGAAACTGCAAAAGCCATCAAGGGTATGGCTGAGAAATATGACATGTTTTGTGCACTCCCATCTAGTTCTTCACCTAAATCAGGAGAAGAAATTTTTGTAGAGGTAAAGGAAGACATTCCTCCAGATATAGGTGATACAAATATCCCTTCAAAAATAAATGATACAGATATCCTTCTGGATACAGGTGTTTAAAATGATCCTCTGGAGATAGAGAAACAAAATGAGGAAGAAGTTGAACCAGAGAAGCTTAATGTTACCCTCTGGAGCTAGATGAAGGTGAAAAAGATAAAGTTGGAGGAGAAAAAGATAAGGATGAAGGTGAAGGGAGTTAAGAAGAAGGAAACAAAGATAAAGTTGAAAAAGAAGAAAAGGTAGAAGAAGAAGAGAAAGGGAAGGAAGAAGAAAGAGTAGATGAAGAAGAATGAAATGGGGAATCTGCCAGAAAGAATGAAGAAGATCAAAGGTAAGTTGTAGATTCACAAAGGTCCCCTGGAGAATCCTCCTCCAATGATGATGTTTTTTAAGGCTTGTTATCCAAGCAAATCAAGTTCCAGCCGGTAATTCCTCTAGAACTTCTACAACTCCCCATGATTCAAGGCAGTGTGGACTTGGATAAGATTTCTCCTATTCATAAGTTGGTGTTAGGGGATGCATTGCATGCATCCAAAAGAAGAGAAATTATGGAAACACATCAAAAGGGGACAAAGTTTATTGATGATGCCATCAGAGCTTTGCAAAGGCCACCCTTGGTATATCAATTGATACATCTCTCACTTTAGTAGAGATTTTGAAACTTCTATTGGACTCCTTTAAGGAGTATGCCTCCAGACTAGGTGAGAAGACAAGGCAAGAGGTTGAGGAGAATTTGGCAGAGAAAAGGCTTTTGGCACTTCATGATAAGTGTGCTCTGGCACACACCAATGTTGAAAAGAGTCTCAAAGTTGTGCAGGCTTGTGAGTCTAAAGCAAATGTTATATTTGCTTACTGCATAAAGTGATCGAATGCCACCCAGAATATCAAAGATCTCATGGACTCCATTGAGTCCCAGTTGACAGTTATTTCTAGTACTTACAGTGCATCTAAACATAGAGACAAAATGACCTAAAATGCTATCTCTACTCACAAAGAGAAATTATTTATTTTATAGAAGCAAAAGGAAGATATCATCAGAAGATTCAATCAGTTGGGTGACCTTGTGAGAATGGAGTACACTTTGGTAGCCAATGCTTTGGAAAATGTAGATAAATTAGAAAAAGATCAATATGACTCCTAGTACTCTGGATGATGTAGAAGAAAGTCTGGTGGAATTGGAATCTCTAAACAGAATGTTGATATCTACAAAGAAGAGTTGGGAGAATGGCAAGACAGCTTGGCAAGGTATACTCAAGGAGCTTCAAGGCTCACCTTCCTCCAGGTAATGCTTCTTAGTTTTCATATTTTTGGACCTCCCTTTTTCCTTGATGTCAAAGGGGGAGTGAAGGTCATGAAGAGAAAAGGAGAGTGTGTTGTACATAGGATGTTTGCAAATTATTTTGGCACATGTTGCCATCAATGACAAAGGGGGAGATTGTTGGAAGAATGAAGAAGATCTTATTATACAACTTTGTGTTGCCATTGATGTCACCATGTTATATGAGTTGCAACTACAAGTTTAAGCTCAAGCTTGATCTGGTATTTTGTATCGGTATTTGAACTAGTATGCAGTTATTATCCTTCGGTATCTTGGTCCACAATCCTCTGCTAATGATTATCATTACTTGCGGTTTTGGAAAATGATTTTTGGATGTTGGAATCTTGTATGTTTAGAATTTCATGTGCATAGGTGCTCGTATGGTGAGTTGGCATCACTCTATTGTTGCATTTTATTATTAGGTTTATCCTTGTCTGACCTAATGGATAGTTGATGTTATAATAGATTAATTGTGTTGTGAATGTATGTGTGACCTATCTTAGGTCCATGTCGACATGTTGTAGCATGCTACATGCTTGAATTATTTTTGGAAATATTTTATACAAGTTTGAAGCTGACAGTTGATATTTTTGGTGAATAAGGGTTGCATCTAATTAGGATGACCTAATTGATGCTTGTGGATGAATCAGCTATATATATTGGATAGTTTTGATATTGTTAGTGCAAAGTGTGAAGACAAAGAAGAATACAAGTATGCGAAGATGATGAAGTGTGTAAAGTCAATTTACTGAGCATCAAAGGAACTAAATCAGCACTTGTTAGGTGTAACTTTATTAGTTCATTTTTTGGCAGTAATCCATTTTGTTATTATATCTTTGTAGGAAGTGAGCCTCCCATTTTGGACAGTGAGTCTTGACAATGAGCCACCCTTTGTAATATCTTATAATTGGTTATACTATATTGTAAGCTGATCCTCACCGTGGTTTTTCCCATTTTTGGTTTTCCACGTAAAAATCTTGGTGTTCATGTGTTGTGTGCTTTTATGTGTTGTTAATGCTCTTACTCATTTTTACTGTTATATGCATTGGAGTAATTGGATGGTGTTTGTTCAATAAGTTAAAGAAGATACTAATTCACCCCCCCTCAGTATCTTGGGTATTCAACACCAAGAAGGATAGGGAGAATTGTAGAACAAATTTGGGCCTCTTATAGAATTTTCCCACCCACCCTAACATGTTGGCATAGTTAATTATATCCCACGAAGTGAAGAATAGAAAATATGTCTAGTGGAAAAATTAGGCTGAATACAAATAAGACATTTTCTAGGAATGCATTCATTATTTTTATAGTCAAATAAAATGATCCATTTAAATTATTATGAATTTTCTTTCATGAAAATAGTTAACGCATTGATAAAAAATAGTAAGAACAACTATACATTGTTGAATCTATAGCCTCCAAGTAATACACCAAATTTACTATAATATCATATCACATGACATAAAATAAGTAATTCCTTATGTCTAACTATCAAATGTATAATAATATATCTATTACATATTAAGTAAAATGCCATCAATAATCTTGAATGAAACCCTATAATGTGCATATTAATGATCATTAATATAAGTATTAAACAATTCTTATTCCATACAAATATTGTATTGACCTGCAATATCAATGAGATAATAAGTACATGTTGAACTTCTAAAATTCCTTGATATATATTATGGGCCATACTAATCATTTTGTGGGATTTCCTCTTTAGAGAATTGTGACCAACGATTTAATGTGAGAAGATAAATATAAGTATTTTTATACTCAATGTTTCACAAAAAACTATCTTATATTTCATTTTTATGTTATCATTCTAAGGAAAAAAACCAAGGCCTCCACTAGATGAATCCTTGTTTTTGTTTTTGTAATTCAAGTTGAGTGTTGCTTCTCATGTGTTATTTTATCTTGATTAACTATGTTGAAGGTAGAATTTTAAACCTTTTAGGGTTTGTGGTTTAAATTTTTTTTAGTAGGTTAGCTATAGGGGGTCTAGGCTTTTTTACTTTATTCTTTCTATAGTCTCCAATCTAAAAGGAGTGTGAAGGTTTCCCCTAAAATTATCTAAAATGGAATGTTTTCTCCTTTTACGTTCTTCACTCCCTTGTTGATGGAGATGACAAAAAGGTAGGGGAGGGATATCTTCCTCTAGAGGTTCCATAGATTCAAATATGGTTTATAAGCTAGGAATGGAGGTAATGAGGAAAGAGTTTTTGCTTAAGAAGGTGACAAGCATTTTCTTAATACACTATGCTTTGAATAATTTGAACAATAATATCTTAGAAATAAATTTGATAATGGCTTTATAATACCAAGGTATGCAATCTAGGGTTTCATAAACAAACACACTAAAGAGGAAAATATGCATCCTATAATCATTTGAGAAAAGTTCCAAAAATTAGTCTAAGCTAAGGGATTTAAATGGGAAATACATGTATCATCATGCAATTGATTACATCACCTAGATAAGGTGTTCACCATTTAAGAAATAAATATATAGAATTACATCACATGATTAGGCATATTTTTTATGATTATGCATTAATAACACAAACATCCTTGAGGGTACACAATCTATGGAGAGATTAATTAGTAAATGGTTGTGAGGCCCACCCTTTGATGGATTAGACATTCATGGCATTTTTACTATTATCATTTTGACACCTTACGTTATTGCTTATTACTATGATGATTTGGATATTAGACTTAGTATTAGACTATGTTTTATTGAGTATTTACATGTGTAGAATAATCTTAATTTTTCTTTAATTATGTTATATGTTTGAAGGTTAATTAGAGATCATGTTCCCTAGGTGAATTAATATATATTACTTGATTGTGCTTAATTGTGAGGGTGGATTAGGATTATACTATGGGTATTATTTACCTGGTGTGAAATAATGGAAGACTATTCAACTTTTAATACAAGTTGAGATTCATGAAGATTATGTTTAATTAAAATTGAAAAATGTTTAAATTTTATCATGATGTTTCATTGAGATTTTAAGTGAAATCAATTATTGGTCACGTGTATGAACGTCTATACTTTTAAATTATTTTATTTCAGTTATGATATTACTTGGATTTATTAACATTTGAAATCAAGTGTGCAGGTAATTCCATGACCAATTGAATTCAAAGGTCTTTGGGAAATCCTATTGTAATTAAACTAGTGATGCTTGACTATAGTCCATTTGGAGGTACCAAAGTCTATATGTGATTTTAGTTGTGGTAATGTAATATGTGAATATAAATTTATTGATTTTGTTGAGTCATAATATTGTTTAAGATGGGATGTGAGTTGTGTTGGCATCCTAGTTGTTCAATTTCAAAATTGGTGAACTTTAATGGATTTTAAAAGGGGTATTAAATGTAATTTTCTACTCCATTTTGGTGTTTTTAAGGTCCTAGGGTGGGTACATATGGATTGTATACCTATTTGGCTTCTTATCTTAGGCTTGTACCAAGATATGACCCTTTTTAAATGCCTTGGGAAGGGAGTGACGAAAATGGGGGTTTATGGATGTGGGATGGTCGATTTAACACCATCCCATCCCAATCCTCCAAGACTCATTTATGAGATTGGGAAGCCCACAAGGTATAAAAAATGTGTGAGCATACTTTGTAAGACTTTCATGGGTCAAGTGTCTAAATACATCTCCCCTCCTTAATATCTCACACATGTCGGAGACTTTGTGGAGAGATGTGATTTGAGATTGAATGGGAGGGTGACAAGTGTCACCTCCCCATAAAATGGATTAAAATTTTGGATTTATATTTATTATACCTTTGAGGATAAATAGAGGGATTTTTGGTTCATTTTCTATTATTTTGGCCTTGAATATTGTGAGAAAGATGGTTTGCACGAAGAACTTGGATTTGGGAGAAGAAATCTTGGAGTGAAGCTTGGAGATCCTCACCAACTCTTCTCAATCCTTGGAAATCTTGGAGAGGTAGGCTCCCAAGATTCCTTTTTTATTTATTTTTAATATACATGTGTAGATGTATGTAAATGAAGTTTACTTATTATTTTTCTATGTGTTTTCTTCCCTCTTTGTGTTTTTGTTTTGTATTGGGAAGGGTTGTATAGGATAGGCTCTCCCTCTTGATGAGAGAGGGGTAGAGAGAGGTTGGACCCTCCATAGGGATATTATTATTCTTTTGAGAAGGAGAATATTAGGTATGATTACCCTTGTATTTGGATATTTTGGTGTTTTTGTTGGGACAAAATATAGTTATTGTGGTATGAGTATATAAAGGAATGATAAGAAATGAGACTATGATTTATAACTTATATTTTTCCCTATTTTAGGAGAGTTCTTCCATCACATCCCCTATTGTGAATCTTTTTTTTTATTACTCGGGCTATCCCCACAACCCCATCGAAGGACTAGTGGGCGAGCTAGGGAAAGACTAATCCTTAGGGATGTGCACAACCACCCGCAAGCCACATACATCGGGTGAGCTTGTGCCTCCGAGTTGAATCCAAGACCTTGGGGAGAAAACCCAAGACTCAAGCCAACTCGGCTACTCGTGCGGGCCCCTATTGTGAATCTTATGTAAAATATTCACAATCAATAAAACTTTTGATTACCCATTTCCATAAAATATATTTTATTAATAATTACCAATTGAAAGAATCCAAAATTTAAATATATAACATAAATTGGTGAGGTCACAATGATGCTTGAAAAAAAGATGGCAACTTCCTAAAGTATTAAATGTGTTCATAAAAACAAGAAAATTGAATCAATAATACTCAAAACTACCTTCATAACTGAAAGCACAAACTATTCAAACAAACACTCTTCAACATTAGTTTTACAATTTATAAACTTTTGAATCTTTTCAATATAAAGCTAGAAAAACTGTAGACACTGAAAAATGTCCTAAATGATATTTGTGTGCAAATATTTTTTACTTCTAAATATGCAATACAAACTAAAAATGAAATGTAAAGAACACAAGACCACCTCAAGATTAGCCTAAGTTAAGCACAAAAAAGAAAGATAAAAACAAGAGTGATTATACCTTTATCTGTGTTGATTCTTTGGTTGGCCCTTGATTGAAATTTGGTTGTGTGCTCCTTTGATGGAAATGTGATGAAAAATGAATGCAAGGTGATTAATATGAAAGATGAGGGTGGATATGTGATAAAGTGAGCAAGGTGGATGCAAGAGGATGAGAACTAAATATGCAAGTTCTGGAATGCAAAAGATTGGCTTGAGAGCATAAGTATGCTAAAAATGCCTAAGGTAAATGAATGAATGAGAAAGGGGGTATTTATAGAAGAAATTTAATTCTCTAGAATTCAACGGTCAGGATTGAGCCACCATGGCCAAAATGGAGGGCTATGGTGAGTTGAGGACTCACAAGCTCTCACATCTTGCCATATGGAGGATGAAGTGTCCAAAGGACATGGTGAGATGGAAAGTGTACAAATGATGTGGAGGAAGGAAAAGTGATGTGAAAGGACAAGTACTTTGAAAGTACCTTGGAAGGGGAGAAGATTTCCTCAAAAAGAAGCTTCTTGTCCCCAAGTGAGAATTAAAGTGACATATGAGAAATTTTAGTATTCCTCAAAAAAAATCATGGGGAAGAGAATTGGTTGGAGAAATAAATGTAAATATTTGATGATTGAAGTGGATAAGGTGGTTGGGAGAATAAATATGAATTTTAAATTCATATGAGGAGCACCATGTGTCCATAAGACAAGGTTCTTATGAAGGAGGTTGAAAAGTACCTTGTGGATAAGACAAGGTCCTTATAATAGAAGGGCTTTGGCTTCATGTGACTTGATGTGACCTTTCAATGATCACATAGGGAAGAGGAGAATCCTTGGAGTAATCAAAAGTGAAAATTCACATGGGGAAGAGGGTCTATGTCAAGTATGGAAAATGTGAAGGTTGACCAAAAAGGTATGCTAAATGTAGCAAGGGGATTAGATTAAGGTTGTGCAAATGCATGATTAAAAAAATTAATGAGATATTAGAAGCAAGTGGGAGAATATGGAGGATGTGACATTAATCCTGATTAAGGTGTGCACATCCTAATCATGGATTAATCAAATTAATTTAGATTAGAAGAGGGTTATGGAGGATGTGATAAGGGTAGAAAAAGAGAAAGAATTTAAAATTGATTTTATTCAAAAGGGTCAAATGACTAAATTAAATAAATTGATATGTTTATTTAATTTAGAGAGGAAAAGGTGTAAGGTAAAGTATTTAATTGTTAAATTAAATACTTTAAGAACCTTAGGCAGAAGGTAAAATATTAATTAAATAAATAATTTAATTAATATTGACAAAATAGACGAATAGAGTAGACGAGTTTGACCATATGAGAGTGGTCAAATTTGGATGTCTACATTTTTCCCCTCGAAATATTGTTAGAATAATAGTGTTTCGAAGAAAATAAAATGCAGATGACTCTATAGAGGAAGCGACTAGAAAATGATGCCCCAGCATGGAAGAAGTTGCATGAGTTGTCCAAATGGAGGGAAATGAAGGGAGATGCCCCAATCTCGCAAGGTAATGACCATGACGGAGGAATGGGGAAAATAAGGTAGGGTATGCCCCCTTGAGAGGGTAGTTGGGGAAGAAAAAGGGGCCCCATGTGACTTCTCGATATGAAGAAACAGAAGGCATGGTTGGATAGAGCTCAAAAAACTAGGTAGGTTTGGCTTTTGAATGGATTCGATCAGACACATGGTGTGCAAATGGCGACCCGCGAAAGTTTTGGAATTAATTAGGGCCTAAAAAGTTAAATAAAAAGTAAAAATACCCCTCACTTAAAAGTGATTTAAAAATGAGGGGGAAAATTACTTATAGTAATTTTAGAGTTACTATTTCTCATTTGCACTCTTGGCAGTTGAAAAACAGAGAGAGAGGAGAGAAGAAGGAGGAGCCGAGGAGATGAGGAGATAAGGATGTCGAACGACTACAACGATGACATCATCCATCAGGCGGACGAGGTACGAGTGTTCTTCCACGTGCATACGGTTCCATGCTAGGTTAGAAGCAAAACCCTCTTTGTGATTTTAAGCATTTTTTATGTATGTTTTAGTATTTATGCGTTTTTGAAAATATGGGTTTTGTTTTTGGGCAAGTTTAGGAAAATGGGTTGGGGGAGAAATTGGGATTTTGCCAACACGGTAGGTAGAATAGGTTGTTAGAGGCCATGGGAAGGGGGGGAAATTTCCCAATTAGTGGGTAAATTTTCTCTGAAAACTAGAAAAATGACGCCTGAAATGGGCTTGGGGGAAAGAGGGAAGGGTGGACTTTCCCCGGGATCAACCCAGGATGATTTTGTTCACAAGAAAACCATGGGACCCACAGAGGGGTGACCATGCCCTAGGGTAGGGGTGGCCATGCCCCCAAAAGGGCGGTCGCACCCCAAAAGGGGCAGCCACGCCCCATGAGGGGTAGTCGCACCCCACAAGGGGCGGCCACACCCCTTGAGGGGTAGTTGCGCCCCACAAGGGGCAGCACCGCCCCTTGAGGGGTGGCCCCACCTAGGAAGGGTGAAAGGGTCAGACAAACAAAAAAAAGGGGAGGAAAGAAAAGAAAAACAAAGGAAAATTAGGTAAATTGGGAAACTTGGCCAAAGAGGGAGGGAATAGTTAGTGAGAAGATAACATTGGGCCAGGAAAGGAGAGAATAGAGGAAATGAATGACATAACATTGTGGTATGGATGCAGCAATTTGAGCAGCTACAGACAAGAGAGAGATGGTATGAGGTGTTGGTGGCGATGATGGTGGCCATGACCAGAGCAGATCACCATGCTATGGAACAAGTAGGATTGCGACATCTACTAGGATATCCGACGGTTAGAGCGCATCAAACGATGTTGACAGCGTTGATAGAGAGATGGAGTTCAGAGTAGGGCGCCTAGTGAGTGAGTTGATGTCGATTGGGGAGGAGCTGGATCAGACACTGTTCATGTTGTTTGGATGCGAGGACCTTCCTGTTTAGAAGAAGGGGTTAGATGTGGATCGATGTTTGACAGTGGGGTGTCAACACTACCACTCTATTTGTGCAAGCTGATCAGTGGCTTACTGATACTGGATAGGAGCGGGTGGTTCTGCAGCCTGAGCTATATGGAGATTATTCGACATATTGTTAAGGGGAGAGAGGGACAGTTTGCATGGGGGACATATGTATTGGCACAGCTGTACAGAGACATGCATATGGTGTGCTCTCGTGGGGGACTTAGCTTGACACAGGTGACCCTATTGTAGGTATGGTCCTAGGAGCACATTAGTGTGACCAGGCCAGGAGTCGTGAGAGCAGGGACAGAGCATGAGGTAGTGCCTGTAACATGGTGGTATGGGATAGAGTATTGTTGGGTATGGCACTATGAGAGCCAGGGGGATCTAGACAGATGGAGGACCATAGATGACCTACAGGAGGAACACATAGTGTGGCGGCCATACATGTTTCGGAAGTTTACTGGGTGGAGGGAAGAGGAGGCGAGACACAGGGGCTACTTCAACACCAAGAGCTTCCTAGTTGGGAAGGAGCCTCACATAGTGGAGGCACATAGGCTAGACAGAGTGGTCAGACAGTTTGGGGTTGTATAGGATATTCTGTAGGGTCCAAACATGTTTTGGTGGAACACACGAGAGCGGCCATGGGGGGAGCCAATTTCGCTAAGATTTTCCAGAGATCATTGGGAGACATTGCAGCTAGTGCCCTACCTAGGGAGGACCTGAGGGGAGTGGGTGGCAGGAGTGACATAATGATATGGTAGATGGTTCCTCAACCATCAATGGGAGAGGATTACACTAGAGGAGCCCATTATAGAGGCACTGGCCTTTGGACTAGAGGATGAGATGAGGCTGGCAACACAAAGGAGAGGGAGGGGGAGAGCCTAGCAGAGGGGAGGTCAAGAGGAAGTTAGGATGGCAGGACAGTAGGAGGCAGGGGTCGCAAGACAGGCAAAGGCAGGAGCCACAGGATAGCCGGCAGGGATGGCAAGGAGGAGGAGACAGCGGAGGACGGAGTAGGTGGAGCTCGAGTAGGAGAGAGAGGAGTGTGACGTGGAGATAATGGATGAGCCTGAGGTGGACATGGAAGTTATAGGACAACAGATGAGGGCAGGGAGGAGACAACCAGGGAGAGCTCCTATGGAGATCAAGGATGAGCGGGAGCATGATGAGGTAGAGATGAAGGTGAGGGAGGAGAGAGGACAGGAGGGGGAAGGGGCCATAGGATAGCCAGCAAGGGCAGCAAGGTGGAGTAGGTAACGGAGGAGAGCTTAGGTGGAGGTTGGAGCCGAGCAGGAGCCTGATGAGCCAACGATGGAGATGAGGGAGGAGCTTGAGGGTGAGGTAAGGGCCATAGGATGACAGATGAGGGTGGGGAGGAGGGGATAGCCAAGAAGAGTGCAAGTGGCGATCGGGGCTTAGCAGGAGCGTGAGCCATAGGAGGATGTTATGGATGTGGGCATTCTCATGGTGGATCCATTGGCGACTATACCATATGTACCACCTCAGGACCTTATTGTATTGTTGAGGGAGGCCTAGGCGAGGCTATGGATGACAGAGCAGAGGTTGAGAGTTGTAGAGGCTGAGGTGCACAAACTTGGGGCTGAGGGGAGTAGGCTTTAGGTAGAGATAGCCAGGTTATAGGCCAAGGGACAGAGGAATTATGGCTTCATTGTCGACCACCTAACCTCATAGGTACAGGATACAGAGAGGGAGAGGGATGACCTACGAGCAGAGGTGCAGGAAGTATGCGGTGAGCTATCTAAGGTGACCTAGGATCGGGACAGACTACAAGCAGCAATGATGATATTACAGGCCAGGGGACAGTAGGAGCCCAGAGGGGCAGTAGATTAGGTATCAGTAGAGGGTCGGCAACAGGCTGAGAGGGAGATGGAGGAGTTGAGGGTACAGGTGACAAGGTTGTTGAGGGAGAGGACTAAGCTCCAGGATAGGGTATATGTGGCAGAGATAGCACTTGGGGATGTGAGGTCGAGGGTTGAGGAAGTAGAGGCCCGATTAGAGATTGTGAAGAGAGAGAGGGACACAACACATGCAAAAGTGTAGGCCCTCTAGGGTGAGAGAGATAGAGCACAGACAGGTATAGGCGATGCAAGGGGAGAGGGATGTTGCATGGTCACAAATAGTGACACTACAGAGTGGTAGTGACGGGACAGGGGCAGAGGTATAGAGACTGTAGAGAGAGAGGGATGCCACAGAGACACGAGCAATGGTTGCTGAGGAGATGAGAGATCAACTATAGGTGGAGATTGATCAACTAAGGATGGCCCCAGAGGCATGGGCACAAAATAGGAAAGTCATTAGCAATGATCAAGACATATACAAACATGAGTGGAATGTAGTCAGGTATCAGGCTACAGAGAAGATAAGTACATGAGGGAGGTGTCTTTCTGGATGGTTGCTTATCAGCATGCAGTTCCAGATCTAGCACAACACACATTTCATTTTTTCTGACAAGCTCCTCAGATGCCCACACCATCCCAGTCACTAGGGACATAGACCTTAAGATACAGTGACTCTCAGGTGACGCTCCCTCACAAAGGGTCAGTGCCCGACTCTCCATAGAGGTCAGATGTGGGAAGCTCTTTTGGTAGATGACAAGATATCAGATTTTGACAGGTGCATGGTGGATGGATAGTACAGAGTAGCAGTGGTTACATTTGATTCAGATCCTTGTACTTATACTTTATTTTGTGATTATGATGTATACAATGGGTATGTATTTTGATGATATTGATGGACATTATTATGGATTATGTGATGGATATTTTATTTTGATATTTATATGATATGTGATAGCCCTTATTGACACCATGTTATGTATATGATGGATGATTTTATGATGGGTGATCATGATGACATAATACATGTACATGTTTATGATGTTATATGTCGATGCTTATATGGATGCAACTAACGTGTGTAATGCAGCATGTGATGCATGTTTTATGATGTTATCTATGATGGATATGGACATAAAAATTTGTGATGCAGGATGTGATGCATATAATAATGTTAATGATATAAACTAATATGGAAATGTATGGATATAAAATGAATCTAAGATGCTTATAATAACCAAACATAATTAATCTAAACAACATAATATGATATGATAATGCACACAAGATGTAGTGAACCTATAATGCAACATTCTATGTGAATGGACTTCTTTTACAATCATGCTTGTTTTAGCTTATAAAATGAAATGAAATGCACCACGAACATAAGTGTCAATAAGGACTTGCATGGGAATGTGGGTAGATGGTGTGAAACTGCACCTGTCAAAAACCATTGATGTCCTAAGAAGAACGGGAGAGAGAAGGTGAATATTTGCACAACCAAAATCATAGGTTAATGGATAGGGATGAATGCAATGCAATAGAATTGATTATGAAATGCAATCCAAATTTTATTTGCCATCTTCTGAGCACTGATTTTTTCTATAGCATAAGACACCAGGTGCCAGGGTATATGAAACCAAGGCAAGTTAGCATCTAATGCATAAAACAAACACAACAAACAAGAAGGCTATCCCAACACCCCAAAGTGACAAAGACTTTGGTCAGGCTAGGCATTGGGATAACCACAAGCACAAAGGGATACCCCAATGTAACACAAGATTTCAGAGATCCTGGTGGGTACTACGTGGGACAACCTAGCAGACAACAACAAATCAAAAAGATCACGATATGCCTCTATGTTAACCAATCAAAACACACCATAATATGATAGATCATGGCAACCTTGACTAGTTGTAATAGGGAGCTCAAACAATAAACAAAAGCCAAAAGAATCAAAATATCACAATCAATTTCAAATGTCCTTTTCCATAAGATCAAAGGGGATGGATGGGATTGATGAGGTTTGTTAGGAAGGATGCATCCTATTGAGACCAAAGATGGAAACCAAACTAAGATGACCCACATGACGCAAGATATTTGATACTAATTAGATCTCCTGATACTAGAGGATCTTGTTTGTGAAGAACCAACTAGATAGGGACACACTTGACAACACGACACAAGACACAAGACTAACACATCCTATAGACCTAGGGGCTCGTGGGCCAATCAAAGATTAGCCTTGCCTACGTGAAATCCCAGAGCCCTCGTAGTTCAAGAAAATACCATGGATAAAAGCGGAAAGAGGACCAATCGAGACGAGCAATGGAAGAACAATGACAAAGGAAAAAAGCCTCGGGGGTGGATCAAAAGATAGACCTTGCCTATGTGAAAGCACAGGGGGAACATAGTTTGGGAAGGACAAACAACAACCATCCATGGATAAGAGCAAAAAGGGTACAATGGAGATAGATGATGGATGACCAAAATAGGACGGTCAAAATGCCCCGGGGGTGGATCAAATGATCAGCCTTGCCTACGTGAAATCGCAGGGGAACGTAGTTTGACAAAGACCAAAAATACTGATGAGATGTGATGGGAACCAAATGGAGACCATCATGACAAAGTGATTAGGAACAAATTAAGTAAAAATGTTGATGACCGACGCGATGAAGGACACGAGATGATGAAATTGACATAAGCTTAGATTAGGATAAAAAAGCTCAAGATTACGGATAGATGATAATCATCTGATGCTCAATAAAAACATACCAAGCGGCCAAGGATGGCATGTGGATGAAGTGATAGGATATGATAGGATGTAAGGAATTGGATATGAGGATAGGATGGATGGAGACATGTAGTAACCAAGACACAAGGTAGATAATGATTAAGCTCTCTATGAATTTTGCCTAATACTAGGTTTTCACCAACTGTACTTATCCAAGGTGCCACCAAGGGTGGTTTTCACCATAGGAAAAATTTATTTCTCTTTACTATTTTTTTGATTTTTGACTTTTTTGAATTTTTTTTGTATTTTTTGGCAAGATAGGAGGACCCAGCTGATTTAGGTATAAAACCTCTTTAGGTGCATGATGTTGATAGGATCTTCGAGGGGCTCCCCTTTAGGTGTTGCAAGTTTGTAGGCACCTAATCCATATTTTTTGGTGATGACATAAGGACCCAACCAATTAGGTTCAAACTTTCCTTTCTTGTCTCGGTCCTATTGAATACGTTGATTCTCCTTAAGGACTAGATCTCCAATGTTAAATTGGCGAGGATGGAATTTCTTGTTGTAACTTCTCTTAAGAAAATTTTGATACACCTGAAGATGATTGTATGCTTTGATCCTCTTTTCATCTAGATCTCCAATTGAGAGAGGCGAGCAACCCGTGAGTCTTCTTCAGTGATGAGATTTTTCAAAAGATATTCATAGGGATGGGATCTCAACTTCAATTGGCAAGATGGCTTCAGCACCATAAACAAGGGAATATGGAGTGGTGCCAGTGGGAGTGCGGATGGATGTGCGATAAGCCCAAAGGGCAGGGTGGATGTGGAGGTGCCAATCTCAACTAGTATTGTTGACAACCTTTTTCAATATTTTAATCAAAGTTTTGTTAGTGGCTTCTGCCTATCCATTACCTTGAGGGTAATAGGGCATGCACCAGTGATGTTGGATATGGAAGGTGTCACATACCTCTTTTACAACATGGTTTTTGAATGGTTTTCCATTGTCAAAAATGGTGGTGGAGGGGATGCCATATCTGCAGATAATATGGTAAAGGATGAATTTGGATATCTGAGTACCCGTTATATGGGATAGTGGTATGGCTTCCACCCACTTAGTGAAGTAATCAATGGTAGTGTTAATGAAGGTGTGGCCATTGGAGGATGGAGGATATATCTTGCCAACTAAATCAAAACCCCACTAAGAAAAAGGCCATGGTGCTACAATGGGTTGTAGATCTTGAGCAGGAGCATGTATCAAGTTTGCATGTTGCTGGCAAGGTAATCATTTCTTCACGAAGTCACAAGAGTCATGCTCCAATGTAGGCCAATAATAACCAGCCCTAAGAATCTTCTTAGCTAAGGCCATGTCGTTTGAGTGTGCCCCACAAACACCACTATGTACTTTTATTAATGCAGTGTGAGCTTCAGTCTTGTTTAGACACTGAAGAAGAGTTCCATAATATCCATGATGATAAAGAGTATCACCTATGATGATGTAATGAGATGTATGTTGGATGAATGACTTGCATTGATTGTGGGTAAGGTCAGTAGGCAAGATTTTGTCGTGAAGATAAGCATAGATCTCATGATACCATGGGGACGCAGGACCTACGATTTCACACACCATCTCATTCTCAGGGACGTCATATGCAAGGATTAAAAGTTGTTCAACCAGGAATTAACACTCTGTCTGATCCTTGGGCATGTCAATTAAGGAACCAATTGTAGCCATTGCATTAGTAGCTTTGTTTTGTATTCTAGAGATCTATTCAAAATAAATAGAGGTGAAAGACTTCTTAAAGTTATCGACCATGCATTTATAAGGTAGCAGCTTCTCATCCTTTGCTAAAAACTCATCGTCGATCTATTTGATGACTAATTGTGAATCGTCGAAGACCCTTACATGAGTGATATTCCATTTGATTGCAATTCTAAGGCCGGTGAGAAGAGCTTCGTATTCAGCTATATTGTTTGTGCATGGAAAGGCCAGTCTAAATGAATTTGGGATATAATCACCTTGGGGGTGACAAATAGGATACCTGCCCTTGATCTGTTATGTGTGTAGGACCCATCAAAGTATAGTGTCCATGTGGTGGCTTCTACTACTGTAAAGACCTCTTCATCAAGATATTCTATCACCAAAGGATGTGCATCAACCAAGGGAGCATCGGCTAACTGATCTGCTATCACCTGTCCCTTAATAGATTTGCAGTCCATATATTCTATGTCAAACTCACTCAGCAACATGACCCATTTAGCCATTCGGCTAATCAAAGTTGTTCTGGATAGAAAATACTTAAGCGGGTCAACTTTTGATATTAACTTGACTAGATGACTGAGCGTATAATGTCTGAGTTTCTGTGAACAGAAATCTATGGCTAGGAAATCCTTCTCCATTGAAGAATAGTTGAACTCATAGCCAACTAAGGTTCAATTGATATAGTAGATCGCTCATTCTCTGGATGACTCATTATGTTGTGCTAGCAATGCCCCTAGTGCCACTGAAGTAGTTGAAATGTAAAATAAAAGTGGATTCCATGGGATTGGAGGCATAAGGATAGGAGGATGAGCCAAGTATTCCTTAATCTTGTCAAAACCTTGCTGATACATAGGATCCCACATGAAGGATGTATTCTTTTTCAGGAGGTGGGTGAATGGTTGACACTTGTCAGCTAACTATATTATGAACCTTTTGATGGACTATAGCTTACCCTGGAGACTCCTTAACTATTTTAGGTTGTGAGGTGGAGGCATATCCATAATTGCTTTGACCTTGGCCGGATCCACATTCTATACCCCTCCTCAAGACAATGAAGCCCAACAATTTTCCTGACATAACCCCAACACACACTTTTTCGGATTGAGGCACAACTTGTAGTGCTCTAGCCATTCAAAGATCTTCCTTAGGATTGTATGGTGTTCTGCTCTGGTTCTTAATTTTCCTAATAGATCATCAACATAGTCTTCCATGATGATTTGGATAAGATGATGAAAGATGACAGTTAGTGAGCATTGGTAGGTTTCCCCTGCGTTCTTAAGACCAAAGGGCATAACATTATAATAGAATGTACCCCAAGGTGTAGTGAAGGTTGTTTTATGTTGGTCCTCAAGTGCAATTTGAATCTTATTGTATCCAGAAAATCTATCCATGAGAGATAGCATTTCATGCCTAGTAGTCAAATCAACCAACATGTTGATGTTTGGCAAGGGGAAAATATCCTTAAGACAGGCCTTGTTGAGGTCTCTAAAATCTGTACACACTCTGATAGCGCCGGTTGGTTTGGTGACAGGTACTATGTTTGAGATCCATTCTAAGTAGTCGATGGGCCTTATGAATCTAGCTTCCAATAATTTCTCCAACTCTCTTAACCATCAAGGCTACTTGACGGTGCATTTTCTGAAGCTTTTGTTTGACGGGCTTGGCATCAAGACATACATCTAGGTGATGTATTACCAAGGTAGGGTCTAACCCAGGCATGTCTGAATATGCCAATATGAAATTGATTTTTCCTTCCTTAAGGATCTGAACGATGGTAGAGTGTTCTTCTTCTAATAATGCCTTAGCTACATATGTGATTTTGGGATCTTCTTCAGTTCCCAAATTTACCTCTTGTGTTTCCTCAATCATAATGGATGATCATTCAGACCATTGTTCTCCCACAAGGGGAAGATGAACATCCCCATCTCACTGAGGTTTTCACCATCAGATACGTCCTTTTTTTTTATTTTCTTGATTCAAGAAGTGCCTTAAGGAGGTTTTCACTAGGTGACCCTTTTGGATTTTTCTTTATCTTATTTTTGTGACTAGGGTGTTCATCTTCCCCCAATCCCATGAGGTGTACATAGGTATCCACTGAGGGAAGTGATTTAATAGGTTTGCTTTCATGTAGGTCCCAATCTATGAGTTCGGGATGGCGAAGGGAAAGGTTGATGGTGCAAACAGATAGGCATTCGATCATGGAGGAAAGGTCTATGTGATCTACATCATCGTACGTGTGTATGATACAATCTTCCTCTGGTATATATTTTAAAAGATCATCACTCGCACTGACATTATTAGAAGTACTAGTCGATGTTGTGGGACCCTTTTTCTTTTTTTCATAGCCTAAGCCTGAATTCTTTGGATGTATGGAAGTGTCAATTGGATACTTTCTTCCTAGCTCTTTTGGACCAAGACCTCCCCCCTAATAATTGTATTTCTCAGTGTACTTAGAGGGCCAAGGATACATCTCTTGAAAATATTCCTTTAAAGGGGGAGTAGGTTCAGGTTCTTCACAGTATATCCACTAACTTATATCATCTTCAAGCGTTTATTGTGGTAACACGGGAGATACATAAGTGTTGGTTCCCACATTTTTGGAGCTCAAGGTGACTTCCTTTTGTTCTTCCTTTGGTGCAGACTCGGAGGGTTGACCATATGTGTGTGGTGAGGGTGGCATGGTTGCCACATTCAAAGTAGTACGCATCTCATACTCACCACATCCCTTGTTAATGATCTGGACCTTGGTGATAATGGAATTAGATGTAGAAGATGGAGCGGATGAGGTGGTGGGTGATGGATTAGATGATGGATTGGATGAGGATGTTGGTGGTGGTCCCATTTCCACTCCTAGACAATAATGGGAATGAGGGAAAGAAGCTTCGAGTGAACGACAGTATTCAAATGGTTGGGGATTAGCTTGTATCATAACTTCCATTCTATTAAACGGGAACTTCAAGCATTGATGATAGGTAGATGGGATGGATTGCATGGCGTAGATCCATGGTCATCCGAGAAGAAGGTTGTAGGGGAGTTCCAAATAAAGGACATGACAAGTGGTGTATTCTATAACTGGGCCAACTTGAATTGGAAGATCAATAACCCCCTCAGAATCTCTTTCTGCATTATCATAAGCCTTTATAGTGATGATCTGATTGCTTAAATCAACATGGGTATATCCTACCTACTTTATGAAATTTAATGTACAGAGATTGAGAGAAAAGCCATTATCTATCAAGACCCTCTTTACTTTATGTCAAGCGACTAGAACCTCTATATGGAGGGGTTGATTGTAATTGGAATTGATGGTAGGCATGTCATTTTGGCGGAAACCTAGCTAATAGGTTGATGAAAGGTGTCCTACCAGAGCTTGGAATTGTGTGGGTTTGATGTCGTTGGGGACACAGGCATCCTATAAATCTTTTGTCAAGATTTTCTGATATACAAGAGAATACTTTAGCAAATCTAGGATAGATATTTGCGATGTGGTCTTTCCTAGATGGTCAAGGATGTTATACTAAGAGCTCACAGGAGGTGATGGGGTTGACGCAGAGGCTCCAAGGATAGTAATGTGAGTGCGGTGAGTGGTAACAACACATTGAGGCTCCTTTCCTTTGACATGTATCATAGACACACGTGGTTTCGCTTGCCCAATATGTGTGATGAGAGTCTCATAGTTAAGTGGAACATTCTTGTAGGTGATATTATTAGTGTTGTTATCCTAGTTGTTATTGTTACTAGGTCCAAGATTTGCATTGGATGTGCTAGGACCTTGGTTATGCTTGGGGACAACATTTTGATATATCTGTAACTGAGCATTGGATGAGGGTGTCGTGTTGGCATCCACATGTATGTCACCCCGATCTATGAGATCCTAGATGTACATTTTCAGACTTTGACACTTATTTAAGGTATGCCATTTAATCTTATGAAACTCACAATATTCATTTTCTTTAAACCAGGCTAGTTTAGGTGTGCATTCATCAGGTGGCTTAGTCACAGGATATGTAATCGGGTAATTGACCTGTAAAAACCTATTGAATACAATGCTCAAGGGTTCTCCTAATTGAGTGTATTGACGTTTAGCATTCCCTTAATTGTATTGATTGGATTTTTGAGGGGGTCGAGGTGCCCCCTATGGCACATATATGGCATTGGGCATGAATGGTTGATGCCTCTAGGAGGTATTGGCCACCTGAACATGTTTAGTATCAGTGATGTCACCATTGACTGCATTCTTATTCTTATTCCAGTAATGGGATTTGTCACTAGATGACTTGTCATCCGAGTTGTATAGTTTAATTTTCCCTTTAGTGATAAGCGCTCTCTCAATGATGGGGCTCTTTTCGATAACCTCTACGATGGTAGTGACACAATGAAGATTAAGAGCATGTGACATTTTGGGATGATCATTAGCCATAAAAAAGGTGACCATTTCTTTCTCGCTAGGAGCGGATTTCATATAGCTAGCTACAACTCGCTACCTTTGCAAGTATTTAGCAAAAGTTTCTCCATCACATTGCTTCTCCTTCAAGAGGTCTAGAGTGTCAATGTCCTTTTCCAAATTAAAGGAGAACTCTCTGACAAACTATAAAAAAATATTAGCGAAGGAACAAAATATCCCCTTCTTGAGACCCATGAACCAATCTAAGGTTGGCCCTCCTAAGCTTCTAGGGAATAGGCATAGGATATAATTGTCATTATGTTGGACATCTTGACATTGTGCATAGAACTCCTGCAAATGGGACTTTGGATATTTAGTTCCTGTATACTTTTCAAACTTGGGTATCTCGAAATGCTTCGAAAAGGGGACGAGTGAAATCAAAGAATCAAATGGATATGGGAAAATCTCCTCAATCTTGAAGGATTTTTTGGACATACCCGCTTATAGGTCTTTCAATGTAGCTTTGAGCTCCTCCAACTCTTTATTGGTGGGTGGAGTTGGATTAGATGAATTGGGTGGATATTGATGTGATGAAGATGGGATGAAAGCATTGGGATCATATGAGGGTGTAGGTTGATACTAATTAGCGTAAGGAAAATAGGATGATGACGGATTTTGGTAATAAGAGGTGGAGGGTGCCTGTTGTTGAGGTGGTTGTTGTTGATAATATGAAGTGGATGGGGGATTGTGTGGAACTTGGTAGTATGAGGATGTGGAAGTGCCTTGTTGTTGTGATGACAATTTTTGGTAGAAGAGGTGTACGGAGTGCCTTGTTGATAGGGCGGTTGTTGTTGAGTGTAATATGGATTAGATTGGTAATTATAGGCAATGTTTGTTGTTGTGTAGCATACGGCGGTAGTTGCAGATTGACAGTTTGATGGTAGGGATTAGTGTGTGATTAGGGAGGATTAGTGTAAATTGGTGGTTGAGTCTGTGGTGGATTCTGAGAGGCCACATGGATATTCGGTTTACCATAAGCAGTGTATGTGCTGGATGGATGGTAGAGATATTACGCAAGAGGATTATGTTGTGTTTGTGTGGGAATGTGTGTATGTGATTGTTGACAAGGAGGGTGAGATGGGATGTGTTGTTGTGGGATTGTTGCAGAGGCACCATGAGGTGGTTGTTGAGGGTGTGATACAGTTTGTGTTGCCTGATGAAGAGTTTGTATATGAGCGACAGTATACTGTTGTGGGTTTGAAACATTTTGTTGCAGCATGTTCTGTTGTGGAGGTTGTTGATGATGTTGTGTGGGGATGGAAATGGTAGCGGTATGTTGTGGTGGTGCTTGCAAGGGGATAGTTGCATGCTTCGGCAGTTCCTACAAAGCAATGGATTGATGAGGATTAATGCAAGGTTGTTGGAATGTCAGAGTATTACCATGAGGGGTGGTAGAAGATTGCCTGTGAGTACAGGTCTTGGTGGTGGCGTCGATGCAAGAAATAGATTGCTCCTAGTGTTGACAGGTGGTTGACCAGGATACTAAGGTGGGAGTGGTGGAGCAGACGAGATGTTTTGTTGCATGCCATAGGCATAGGGATCATAAGGATTGGATGGTGTCATAGAGGTTACAGATGGAATGGGAGGATAATTGGAAACTTGATGTATCACAACATTTCCAAACTCAGGATGATACCAGTTATCTATGGGTCTACCCTCGGGAACATAGGAACTTCTGAGAACATTTTGCAGATCTTGATGCACTGGAGGAGTTTGGGTGTTGGTGTACTGTGACATGTCAAAACAAGATGGCGGTTTGACTCCCTTCATGAGTAGAGTGGCGAGGATCTTATCCCCACACTCGTTGAGGAGGTGATCTGTCATTTGAATGTTAGTGGGATTGCTTAGGTATTCATCAACGGTGACTTTAGACTGATTGATCATGTTTTTTACATCGGTTAAGGAAGTATTTTGACCATCAGTGTTAGATTGTGACGAAGCATTGTTATGAGGATCTTGAGGGATGTTCACACCATTGTTAGGATCCTGAGAGATATTTGCTTTGTTGTTAGGATCTTGAGAGATGTTTTCCCCATTGTTAGGATCTTAAGGGATGTTTGACTGGGAACCTTGACCTTGTTGTTGTGCCATTTGCATCTTGGTTTGTGATCTAGTCTGAACGGGCATGAAAATGCAGAACTACTGGGTGGACTGAGATGAGACTAGACTCAATGCAAGGATGACCTAAATGATGGTTGGAAGATTGATTGGATTGGATAAAGGATTGATTGATGGGATAATGAGATCAAATGATTAGATAAGGGTTGATTTGGATGATTGGATAGGATTGATTGGATGATTGGATAAGATTGAGATTGGATAAGGATTGATCAGTAAAGCGACTGATAGGATTAGATGATGGATTAGCATCGGTTGACGAAACAACCAACAAGATTAGATGATGGATGATGTAATGGATTCTAAACCCAGTTTGGAAATCACCCTAGGTGACTTAAGGCATTGGTTGATCAGATTGAAGGAGAGATAGAGGATTACAACACTGAATCCACCTCAAGATGGAAATGGATTGATTGGGTCGAGGATGATGACTTATGGCACCAAATCCACCTCAAGATGGAAGTGGATTGATTGGGTCGAATACAATGACAAATGTGCAGGATAACAATCAGATTTAGATGCCTAGGTCAATTCAGATAATAACCTCTAAAACAAGGTTTAGGGGATTTGGATCAAGAGAACAATGATGAATGATGCAACCTAGAGATGCTCTAAAAGTGCCTATATGATACGGGTGATGACTAAATGACCTTTGGAAAGTACAAATGGACTAAAGGATGAATTACGAGTGAACGGAAGGGGATGTAAGTGTTTAGATCACAGCAAACGACAAGGTTTTAGGTCCCCAACTGTTTGATTTTTTGGATTGGGCCAAGTTTCCTATTCAAGGGGTGAGGTCGCTTGTTCCCTAGGCATGGTCATCTATTCCTAGGGCCTGGTCGGCTGTTCCCAGGTCCTAGTCACTTGTTCCCAGGGCCTAGTCGCCTGTTCCCAAGTCCTAGTCACCTAACTAGTTTTTAGACTTGTTTAAATAAGAAATGAGGTCAAACCAGCTATCGAAATGAGAAAATGAGTCTAACAAGTGGTGAAATAGACTTACTAGATGATGGAATGGGTTCCCCAAATGGAAAAATGAGATCCCTAAACAAACAAACAGATTCCCCGAACAACAAAACAGGTTCCTTGAACAATGAAATGAGTTCCCTGGATGACAAATGAACTTTCTAAATAGATGAACGAGTTCACGGAACGAGAGAACAGACTCTCAGAACAGGGAAATGGACTGACGGAATGACAAAATGGGTGCTTGGAATGGGAAAACGGACTAGTAGAATGACAGAACGAGAGACGAAACTGACTGTTTAAGATTGAAAAACACTTGTTTGGGTGGGGTCGCCCCTCTTTAGGGCGTGCTCACCCCTGGACTAGGCCTGGCCACCCCTCTAGGTGAAAGATGGATAATTTTGACTCAAAAAAATTGGAAAATGACTGAGATAGAGGGTGGGTCACCCCTCTTAAGGTTAGGGTCACCCCTGGAAAGGGTGTGGTCACCTCTATCAATAGACCTAAACTTGACTTAGGAAAAAAACCTATGGAAAAGGATAGAAAACACTTCAAACAGCAAGCAAAAGGGCAAGACTGACTTGACTAGTAAGTTATGCACTGGTTTTTTATAGAAAAGACAGTTCAACCAACACAAATCATATGATCAGTATGAAGGGTATGGCCAACACGGTTCTCTAACTAGGCTAAACAAGGCGATCTAGGGAGTCCTCGATATACGCTTGGTATGTGAGGCACAACCATGAACACCAGCCCATCACCAGCATGAGTCAAGAACCCCAGCGAGATACTGAAGGCTTAGACCAACTCTTCACATCTATCTAGGTATCACCCTAGCTTCGACGCTCTGCCAGACATGACGTGACTAGATTGGGGTACAACTTTGGCTCTTCCCCCTTTATATACTCTGTCGGTGCACGTGGTTTGGATCGTCCCTTAGGGTGATGAAATCCTCAAGTAGGTACCACTAAGAAGAGAACGTTAACTATTTTCGGCTACTCCCCAAGCTCACACAAAGTGCAATGGGAAAGCTTGAACGATATAATATCCCCTTGGGTAACACAACAGACTTAAGTAAACTACAATTTCTCTTCACGCAAGATTGTCAAATGGCGCAAGGGGATTGGATACATCAATAGCTTACTTACAAATAAAACATACAATTTATTGACTCCCATACTTAGACTATGTGCCTAATTAGTATGAAAAATGAAAACAAACACACTAACTAAAGCCTTGGTCCTTTCGTCCCGCAACAAACGTGTTAGTAGTTTAACCTTCGTTCTTCGTCAAGCATAAAATAACTACATAAATGTTAGTAAAAAACCTTCACAATCACCAACAACACGAGTTAGGGGGTCAATAATAACTAAAATGACAGAAAATAGTCTATAAAAATGATTTAAAATGTTGTTTTTACCTTACAGAAGACTTTATCTTGGCCTGGTCACCCCTCTTCCAATCCTGGCCACCCCTCTATAGGTCCTGACTGCCTCTCTGCAGGTCCTAGCCACCCCTCTGGTCAACACAGAGATCTAAACTGTAGTTTTGTCTCAGATAGGCGTCTGTGTCTAGGCTTGGTCACCCCTCTGTAGGTCCTAGCCACCCCTCTGGTCAAAACAAAGAGATAAACTACAATTCTATCTCAGACAGGTGTTTGTGTCTAGGCCAGGTCGCCCCTCTGCAGGTCTTGGCAGCCCCTCTGGTCAAAGCAAAGAGCTAAATTGTAGTTTTATCTTAGACATGCATCTATGTCTGGGCCTGGTCACCCCTCTGCAAGTCCTGGCCACCCCTCTAAGGTCATGGCCGCCCCTTTGCAGGTCCTGGTCACCTATCTTAGGGCCTAGTTGCCCCTCTGTGTCACCTGAACTTGCAAAATATCAAAAAACAACAAACGTGAGAGTAAAAAGGACCCATTTGTGGGTCCCACCGGCCATGCTAGAAATGTGTGCAAGTGTTTTCTACTTCTAAATATGCAATACAAACTAAAAATGAAATGTAAAGAACACAAGACCACCTCAAGATTAGCCTAAGTTAAGCACAAATAAAAGAAAGATAAAAACAAGAGTGATTATACATTTATCTGTGTTGATTCCTTGGTTGGCCCTTGATTGAAATTTGGCTGTGTTCTCCTTTGATGGCAATGTGATGGAAAATGAATGCAAGGTGATTAAGATGGAAGATGAGGGTGGATATGTGATAAAGTGAGCAAGGTGGATGCAAAAGGATGAGAACTAAATATGCAAGTTCTTGAATGCAAAAGATTGGTTTGAGAGCACAAGTGTGTTAAAAATTCCTTAAGGTAAATGAATCAATGAGAAAGGGGGGTATTTATAGAAGAAATTGAATTCTCTAGAGAATTCAACAGTCAGGATTGAGCCATTGTGGCCACGATAGAGGGCTATGGTGAGTTGAGGACTCACAAGCCCTCACATCTTGTCATGTGGAGGATGAAGTGTCCAAAGGACATGGTGAGATGGAAAGGGTACAAATGATGTGGAGGAAGGACAAGTGATGTGGAAGAAGGACAAGTACTTTTAAAGTACCATGGGAGGGGAAAATATTTCCTCAAAAAAGAGGTTATTGTCCCCAAGTGAGAATGAAAGTGACATATGAGAAATTTTAGTATTCCTCAAAAAATATTCATGGGGAAGAGAGAATTGGTTGGAGAAATAAATGTGAATATGTAATTCACATGATTAAAGTGGATAAAGTGGTTGGAAGAATAAATATGAATTTTAAATCCATATGAGGAGCACCTTGTGGATAAGACAAGGTTCTTATGAAGGAGGCTGAAAAGTACTTTGTGGATAAGACAAGGTCCTTATAATAGAAGGTTCTTGGCTTCATGTAACTTGATGTGACCTTTCAATGATCACATGGGGAAGAGGAGAATCATTGGAGGAATCAAAATTGAATTTTAAATTCACATGGGGAAGAGGGTCTATGCCACGTATGGAAAATGTGAAGGTTGACCAAAAAGGTATGTTAAATGTAGCGAGGGGAATAGATTAAGGTTGTGCAAATACATGATTAAAAAATTAATGAGAGATTATAAGCAAGTGGGAGAATATGGAGGATGTGACATTAATCCTAATTAAGGTGTGCACATCCTAATCATGGATTAATTAAATTAATCCATATTAGAAGAGGGTTATGGAGGTTGTGACAAGGGTAGAGAAAAATGAAGAATTTAAAATTGATTTTATTCAAAAGGGTCAAATAACTAAATTAAATAAATTGATATGTTTATTTAATTTAGAGAGGAAAAGGTGTAAGGTTAAATTAAATACTTTAGGAACCTTAGGCAGAAGGTGAAATATTAATTAAATAAATCATTTAATTAATATTGACAAAATAGATGAATAAAGTAAACGAGTTTGACCATATGAGAGTGGTCAAATTTGGATGTCTACAATATCATACACTTGAATCGGGTATACTAACATCATTTCATCTTAAAACCCATCATCTTTTCACTTAATTAATTAAATTAGCCTAGCTATTTAATCAATTATGGCATTTGCATCTATTAACCTATTTAATCTAATCAGGTTAATTCACCCCCTTTTGTGCTAACATTTCATCTCATTAAATTAAATAAATCAAACTATTTAATTTAAATCCCTAAATCTTCTTATTTAATTAAATAACTCTAAGTTATTTAATTAAATGTCATTCCACCTTTCTCCCATTCATTAAATCATTTTATTTAATGAATATCATCTAATTCTTCTAAATCCCCTAATTGCATAATTAATACTATTTAATTATCAATTAAATCTAATTCCCCCCCCCACTTGCAAGGGAATATTCCTCATTTGCATATTCCTTCAAAAGGAATATTTCTCCACCTTTTGCACAATTTAATTTAGTTTTAATTAAATTATCTTTTTCCCTCACCCATGTGAATATTCCAAAGGATATTCTCTCTCCTCACTCATTTGAAAAAGGGAATATTCTTACAAAGCTTCCTGTGCAAGTTAACTTGTTACCCCTTGTATAGGTCAAAAGTGTGTTTGTTTGAAGGAATGGTAACCCTTGATTAAATCTCATCTTTCATTCTCATCCATTAATGATAATCCATGATCCATGTTTCATCCTTCCTCCATCCTTGACTGTTGATTAGCCTTTTTATCTTAGCCCTTCATTTCTCATTTGCTCTCCTATAAATAGGTCACTATTTGGAGACAAATGGATCCATCTTTTAACATCTGAGTTATGCTATTAAAATCACTCATACTCACACTCATATTTAGCACACATTTAGCATCTTTTAGTTTAATTACTTGCATTAAATATCTTTAGCTTCCATTAATGGCTTCCATGATCACATAATGCATGCATTTAGTTTGTTTATTAATTAGGGTTTGAATCTTTTAGCTTAGAATCCATTTAGATTAGCTTAGAATTTGCACATCTAAATCATTTTAGCATAAAACCATGTTAGATTAGCTTGCATCATGCTCATTTAGATTAAAATCATGTTTTCATGCACATATCACAATCATTCCATCAATTTTCTTCAATAAAATTGATTGGAACAAGCTCATTTATCTATAGGATTAGGAAAGGGTCGTTGTTCCACATCAACACAACACCACTCCCACAATGGGATAAGTTTTAGATGGATTAGAGTAGGCATTTTAAAGCTTTCATAGTTTAGTATGCTTAGTTTTGATAAATGTTTAGTTTAATTTTCATTTGAATGATATTGTTGAGATTTGACGTTAGTGGCTTCATTATGCTTTGATTCTTCATGGATCAAGTGTAATCGGCCCATACTAATTCTTTGATCACATTCTGGTGCTAGGAGGAAAAACTGATCAAATTTAATCAATTTCTATCTCTAATTCTATTTTTTCTGACTCTTGTAGGATACAGTGATGCTCAAAGGAATTTTAGCGACACCTTTGTTGGGCGTTGCCATACAGCAACACTATCACCATTAGAAACAATGATGACTATTTAATACCTTGGTGTTGATTAAAATAAATGGCAATGTTGAATACTTTTAGAGGTATCAAAGATTTATAAATGGTGACACTCCCCAAACAGTGATGCTATCGTAGTCACTGGTTTTCTACAAACTGACGCCAAAATTCACCAGAGTGATGCTTTGTGAATAGCGATGCCCTATTCTAGTAAGCAAATTGATGATCAATTTTCAGCATGTGCTTTAATTTTTTTTGCTTCATCAGATCACTAACATGCCTCTAACGTTGTTTTCATTTTTAGGCTAACTAGGTTTTGCAGGTTGGACGATAAAAGTCAAAGTGAAGAAGCATCCTTATTTTTCCATCTTATAATTATAACAAGTGTTTTTATGCTTTTTGGGTAATTATAACCCATTTATTATGCTTTTCATTTAGTGCTTTAGGACCACACTAATTTTCAATTGGGTCTTAAAAAGAACACTCAAACAAGACTAAAATTGAACCCTGACTTCATCATTTTACTTTGGGTTTAAAATTGAATAAAACAACTTAACACTTCATTTGGTGCATAAAATAAAATCATCTTTTCTTTGAGGGTTAAAATTAATGAGTGTTTGTTATGTTTTTATTTACATCTTTGTTATTGAATGTGTATGCACTTCTCTCATGCCACTTGACGATCTTGAGAATCAAAAACATTCCTTGACATTTTGTATAATCACCCACACCTTTTAATTTGGATTAAAATGGACCCCATGCTAGTGTAGGGAAAAGGTGGGGTGTGTGTTCTTTCCTTGTTTCATGTGAACTAGAAGATCGAACTACAAACGTACTTCCTTGCTTTTGTTTATATTTAAAGGGCATGCCTTCCCACTTCGAAAGGAGGGAATGACCCAAGCAGTAACAAGCTAAAGCCTATCTCTTTTAAATCACTATATAAAAATGTGTTTGTGATTAAATTCATAAACAATAGGTGTGGATGTATCATATCGACAAGTGTCAACCTTAGTATATGTGCAATACGTTAAAATATCTTCTTAGGAAGAGACTGGGAGGCCTCTTGATTGACCATAATCTTGAGCTAATATTGTCGCGTGTATGGCCACCTTGTATGAAAGCCCTTATTATGAACCAATTGTTTAGAAGCCAAAAAAAATTATGCTTGTTGGTGCAGGAACAGTCGTTCTGAAGCTACCCCATATTTTACTATTCAATTGTCAAAACAGGAAAATGCTTAGGATCTTTGGATCTTTAGGATTTGAAATTTGGTGATCCTGAGAAGTGTGTGTCATGGAGGGGAGCCAGTATCACCAAAGCTCTATCTGTTCGCATTGTCTTAGTGTTTGGAGAAATCCAAGTGGGGATTCAATAAGTAGTATGTTCTGCACCTAAGGTTGTAAATACTTGTGAATCAGTTTAATACTTTTCTTGGTTCCAAAACATTACAAACAAACATCAACAAAGTCTTTTCAAAATTTCAAACCCTTTGGTCTAAATATGGATACCCTTTGAAAAAACCTTGATATTAATGCTTGTCCTAAGAATTTATTCTTAGAGGCTTCTAAATATTTTGATTTACATCTCAATCCATATTTCCCAAAGTTAACATAGGCAACTATGGCTTGAACTCCATCCTTTTCACAAAATGGATCTTGTGAAATTTATGATGTTTTTGACATATACATTTAGTTTGAACTTAATCAATACAAGTGTTTGTGGTGAAAGACATTCACTTAAGCAAGATAAATGGACAAGTTGAACCCCACATGACTATTTGGACACCGATCGCTCCCGTGGAACAACCCGACCTCGAAGGTGCTATCATTTAACCAAACTTGGAACTAATCGAGGAAGAACAAACCAACATAATTAGTAGTTTGAGAAACTTCACTTTTGAAACAAAAGAAACACCCACTCAGTGGAGAAACACAACAACAATCTTAGATGAAGAAGAGGAACAAGTTGATATTGTGGCTGGAAGGCCCATATTACCACCACCCACATGGAAATAAATACCCTCTTTTCTTCTATAAATGTTAACTTCTCTAAATGATCTCATGCAAAATAAAAATCCACAAGAGAAGGTTTACATACTGTTGTTTCAAACTTAGATATCATAGTTCAAAATACATTAGAAGATGTATCCAAAAATAGTACCGCAATAGGAACAAATTGGAAACAAGGTTTTATAGACTTATCTCGCTAAATAATATGAACATGTATGCTCAATATGAACCCCTTATTTAAATCAAAAAATTGGTCTTTTAAAACAATCTTAGACTTTTCTAAATAATCTCATGCAAAATTAGAGTCCCCAAGAGAAGGTCTACAGGTCATCACTTTAAACTTAGGCATCTTAGTCCAAAATCTCTCAAGAAACACCTTT
The DNA here is from genome assembly GCA_007258455.2 of Sequoia sempervirens. Lineage (NCBI taxonomy): Eukaryota > Viridiplantae > Streptophyta > Pinopsida > Cupressales > Cupressaceae > Sequoia > Sequoia sempervirens. Next base: position 1,056,448,963 of record VDFB02281492.1, read on the forward strand.
TAGCACTTCACCAAAATAGAACCAAGTTGGTATACAACTTCTACAAACGTGCTTCAAGCAACAACCTAGACTTGTATGAATTGTTTTTCAGTCAAAACCCTAGGCTTTTTCATGATCTTGAACCTATCTAAATCATTGGGTCTTTACGATTTGAAAACTTTAAAGGTCTAGCATGTTTATCACTACCTTGGTCTTATCAAACAAAGTTTCACTATAAGTCAACATTGGGTCAAACATTTCCTCCACCCCTTCATCAAAATTTCATCCTTCACTTCACCAAACTTTGCAAAAATTTCTAATACACCAAAACCTTTTGACTAAAAACATCTATCCAACCAACCTCTAACTTAGCTACTTTGTATGTTAAATGAATCCTTTTCCATGCATTTGGCTAAGTTAGTTATCATCTTTGAACTAGTTCATCTTGAAGGTTACGAGTCTACCCTAAAGATTTCCAATTTCATCAACATCCTTTATCCAAACATCAAAACCTCAAACTTAAGTCAAAAGTGTTGTCCCAAAATGTTTGCAAAGATCACTCCCCATATCATTCATCTTTTCATCTCCCATTATCATCATTGCTCCAAAAAGACTTAGAGTGTCCCTTTTACCTAGATTTGAGTCAACTAGAGAGTTCAAACATTGCAAATCACAACACAACTCTCCTAGAGGTGACCCAAAATTTATGGTAAAAATGAGATCGCAACACAAGAGAATCATGGAGAAAACAAAAGCCACATTTACCTCAAGTGATACAAATCCTCTAGAATTTTATCTAAGAAGTCATGTTACTCCATCACAACAACCTTCATCACCATCAGGGCCATATGAGATAGAAAACATCACGAACAATCCATTTGGACTTACTAGGGAGGAAATCATGGAGCATCAAGCCTTAGAGAACATACTTCCTAACTCCCCATATTTTGTTGCACAATCATTAACACAAGGCTTGACATCATCCACTATTCCAACAATTCCATCCCTAGGGATAAATCAAACATCAACACCTAGTATTGCAGCTAGTCTTGCTAAGGACTTTGGCCATACTCTTCCATTTGAAAGTAGCACACTTGTGGGTACCCTTGAAACCAATCCTCCATCCCAAACAACCACTTGGACACCAACATTTGGTGCTCCTCCTATTCCCGAAGATCCCAAACAGCTATATAAACCACTTACACTTCATTACTCCACAACAACTTCAACAGATCAAGGACACCCCTCTTCATCCATACCCATGAGTACTACAAGTGTGCCTAACATCCCATAGAGTAGTGTCGACCAAATATCACCCGTAGACCCAAAAGGGAAAGGAAGTACCATCATGCAAAATCAGCCTTTAACACCACATGAGACCTCTTTATCCAATCCTCCCTTAGATACATAAAAAACAATGGTTTTCCAAAACACATCTATCCCAACCCCCATCAACCCACATCAAAATAATTCCCTAGTCACAAACCCCATCAACCAAGGTAATAGATTGACCGCATCTCAAACACAAGGGAATCTCCAAAACATCGATCAAGGGAACCCTTTCAATCAATGGACCCAAGGTCCTAATCTTCCCTTAACGTCGCAAAATCGTACAATGCCATCCTCATCTTTTTTGTTTGTCCCCCAAGTCATGCAAAATCAAATTGGACCTCGAACTTACATTCCTCCACCCCAATCCACTATCTTACAAGGAATGTTGAACTAAGGGAACTCCCAGCCTCTCATCAACAATCTGCTACCCCACTCAAAACCCATCACAGATGTCCCAAAAACCACCTAATCCTACATTACATGCACATGCCTTAGCTTTACAACAAGCAACCCTAGTAGCACAATAACAACAAGCAACATTAGCAACACAACAATAGCAAGTAGCCTTAGCACAACAACAAAATCAATCCCATCAAGCAACCTTAGTAGCACAACAACAATAGGAGGCCCAACAACAAGCCCTACTGGCACAACAATAACAATAGGCCCAACAATAAGCCCTAGTGGCACAACAACAACAACAACAAGTCTTACTAGCTCAACAGTATGCCCAACAACAACAACATCAAGGTTTCTATTATAATCCTCAACATAACATCATCAATACAAATGCATTAGGAACATATACATCAACACCTCAATCACCTTCACAGTCACACCACCATACACCCCATACAACACCTTATCATATAAGAACCCATCCATCATCCCAACATATGTTCCTCCACCAAACCTGCAAGATGATCTAACATCACAACTTAAGACATTTTCACAACAAATGCAGGACCTTCAGATGGGCAAGACAAAGAAGCCCCATACACAGAACCTATGTCCATATCCATTCGATCGAAACATCACAATGGCATTGTTCCCTCCCAGCCTTGAAATCCCTAAATTTGATAAATACAAAGGGAGAGGAAGTCCTATGGACCATGTCAAAGAATTTAACATCATGTGTATGGAGGTTGCTTACAATGATTCTTATTTAATGCACCTCTTTCCCTGAAGTCTAACAAGCCTTGCCATGGATTGGTTTTCTCAACTACCTCCCGGTATCAAAACTTTTCAAGAAATTACCAATAAATTCATAGATAATTTCTCCTTTAATCTTGACATGGATGTTAGCCTAGAAGAATTGTATACTCTCAGACAAAACAAATGAGAATCTTTCACTAATTTCGTACAACAGTGGAGACAAAGAGCTAGTAAGAGCAAGTGGCCCCTTCCCAATGAACAAGTGGGGATCATCACGGAAAATCTAGATCTAGATCTATTATTCCACTTAAAAATGCAGTGCATCACATCTTATGATGAGCTTGTCCCTAGAGCCCTTAACATTGAGAGAGCTCTAATCTCACAGGGAAATACTCAAGCTTACAAAGACAATCGCCCATCAACCAGTTCAAATGAAAAGCCTTGGGTTTTGGCTAAGAAAAAGAACGTGACAAATGATGGTGTAGTAGATGCTAAGGTGGTCCTAATAACTCCTATACCAAACAAAAATCAAGTTTCTAACATTCAATCAACTGTACAACAAACAACACTCCCTCAAAATAATCAGGTCAACAACACTGAAACACAACAATGACGAACTCTTAACAAAAAAAAATCTGAAACGCAAGTACATGTAGTTGTCAGAACCTATCGAGACAATCATGAAGAAATTGGTAGAGTCAAACCTGATAATGCTTCCCAACTTTGAAAACTACCAAGAACCACAAGAGAAACCATCCTGGTACAACGAGAACAATCTTTGTGACTTTCACAAAATCAAAGGGCACAAAACAACGAACTACATGAGGCTCAAAAACATTATCCAAGACCTTATAGAGAATGATACCATATATGTTGAAGTACTAGTTGGTAACCAGGAATTTAAGATATACAAGAACCCTATGTCAGATCATAGCAAAGGAAACAATGGAAAAGCTAAAGATTACACAAATGTGCAGCATACCTATTCCAATATGGTCACTTCATGTGATAGCATCATTACCATTGTCACCATCAAATAATCTAGTGTGGAATGTGGAGTCACCACACGACATGGTAAAGTCACCATCCAAGGAGTCCCATCCCAATCTAGGGCACACCCTACTCATCCAACGACAAACACTAGCAAGTATAATCTCTTAGATCAACTTAAAAAGACCCCCGCACAAATTTCTATCTTAGAACTATTGAGGCTATCACCCACACATAGGGAAATCCTAGAGGAAGCTCTATCTATGTCATTTGTTCCTGAGGATATAGATATTGAAAAATTTCAAGCTATGGTAGGGCATATCACTAATCATCTCCTCATCTTCTTGGAACAAGACCTACGATCGTAGTCATCTCATAACTGTGCTTTACACCTTGAGGTTATCATTCATAAGGATAAGGTTAAAATTCTTAGTAGATGGAGGTGCTAATCTAAACATTTGCACCCTTCAGTTAATCAAAAATTTGGTCTATTCAGAGGATACTATTGAGAAGACAAAAAGCACCACCATTAGGGCATATGGCGACCAAGAATGGGTATCACAAGGCATCATCACACTACCCATCCAAATGGGTCCCCTCATTACAAAAACTACATTCCAAATGTTAGACCTTGATCTTCCCTACAACATACTACTTGGTCAACCCTAGATCCATGCCTTAAAATTTGTAGCTTCAACCTACCATCACTGTGTAAAGTTTCCTTTTGAGGGTAGATAAGTTACTATCCATGGAGATCTTGAACCTTTTTACTACTACAAGAATCTTGAGGCCAATTTATATAAGATCCCCCAAATACCCAAGAATAATGAAGGGCCTACACTTTCTACCTCATTTTTTGACCCATCATCCCTTGCATCTACCTCTAAAACGAAAGCACTCATTGTGCAAAGCATACTTGACATCAAGGCAATGATCTAGGATGATGGTTGTGGAAACTATAAGCTAACAAAGGATACTTTTGTGTTGGGAAAGTTACCTCTTTCTCCCAAATCTCATGGGAAACCCACACCTAGCAACAATGTCCCAAAAACTATCAAAATGGTAGCTACTACCTTCACCAAATAGGGGGACCTGAATAAAGAAGATATTAATGAGCAAGATGTTTCTAAACTGCTATATTAGGATGAAATACCTATTCTCATTCTTCCCATGGAAGATGATAACAAAGGCTAACAACTAATGAAAGGCATGGGCTATACCAAGAATGAGAAAACTAGGACAAAATGATAATGGTTTGCTAGAACTTATCATTCTTGAGAAACGCCCAAAGAATCTTGGCCTAGGTTATACTACTAGCAAGGTTACCCTTATTGGAAAATGTACTTCCGCTAAATGGGTTGAGGCTTCTTCTTGGTTACCAACATCGCATGATACTACCCTAGATGAATTCCCCCTTGATGTTGTTGACCTATTTGAGAATAACTCCCTCTTCATGATATCCACTTAAACCTTCACCCCAAGCGACCGAATAAATGAAATATGCCTAGTATACCCACAACTCATTGACTTGGACCAACAAGGACCACCGATTCTAGATTTATTCGAAAATAATGAAGCAATCTTAGAATTCATGGGACTCTATGATAACTTACCATGGGTGGATCACAAGGCAGGTTTTGACATAGAGCTAGACACATAAGCGTACTATGGGGAAATGATTGAGTCCTTTAGTCACAAAATTGATGGCATGCACCTAACTTGTAGATCTTCGAGTGAAAACCACACTTTAGCACTTTCTGATCCCAAAATAGTAAAAAGAAAGGATGTATCCAAGGGTGAAAACCTCTTCGAGACACCCAAGGATGAGGGATTCAATCTCCCCCTTAGTGCAATACATCCAGAAAAGTCAGCAGTTTTAGCAAAAAAGGCCACTCCAGTCAATGTGGGAACATAAGAAGCACTCAAGATCATTTTTTATGTCGAATCCTTGTTAGATGAAGAACAAAATAACCTAGCAGTGTTCCTAAAAGAGTGAAGAGCTAAATTTGCATGGTCATATACTGATATGCCAGGGCTTGATCCAAAAGTGGTAGTGCATCATCTAGCAGTCTATCCCGAAGCCAAACCAGTAAAGCAAAATTTAAGGAAGATGCACCCTCAAATAGCACTCTTAGTTGAACTTGAGTTACACAAGATTCTTGACATTGGATTTATCCAATTGATAGATTATCTTGAGTGGGTTTCAAACCTTCTACCAGTCTCAAAACCCATTGGAGGCATCAAAATATGCATTGATTTCAGAGACTTAACAAAGCATGCCCGAAGGATGATTTCCCTCTCCCTAAAATTGACATCATAGTGGTCCTAACAGCTGGGCATAAAATGCTATCACTTATGGATGGTTTTTTAGGTTATAATCAAATATTGATTACCAAGGAGGATCAACACAAAAGTGCATTCACTTGTCCATGGGGGACATACTGTTGGAACATGATGTCGATATTTGAAGATTATGTGGACGATATTTTGGAAAAATCAAAGAAAAGGAGTGAAAACATACAAGTCTTAGGACCCCTTTGACAAGCTTGAAGAATACAAGGTACAACTAAACCCAAAAAAGTGTGTCTTTGGGGTTACATCAGGAAAGCTTCTTGGCTATATCATCTCACAAAGAGGGATAGAAATTAACCCAACAAAGGTAAAAGCCATCCTAGACATGGAACCACCACAAACATTAAAATAGATGAGAGGGTTACAAGAAAGATTACAATCCATCAAGGGGTTCATAGCACAACTATCAGACAAAATCCACCCTTTTTTGCATCTTCTCCCTACAGGAATAACTTACAAGTACGATGAGAAGTGTGACAAATCTTTTCAGCAGATCAAGGACTATCTATTGACACCTCCGGTGCTCATGCCACTGACACTAAACAAACCGTTGATCCTATATATCTCAGCAACATTAGGTACTCTTTTGACACAACATGATGAAAATGGGAAAGAAAGAGCTATCTATTCAATCAGCAGGACCTTGGTTGGCTATGAAATGAACTATTCATCCATTGAGAAATTCTGCTTAGCATTAGTTTTTGCTTCACAAAAATTTAGACACTACATGTTGTCACATCAAATCAAACTTATTGCAAAGATCGACCCATTGAAATACCTGTTATCCAAAGCAACTCTCACTGGGTGAATGGCCAAATGGGTAATGATCTTAACTGAATTTGACATGGAGCTTATGGAGTGCAAGGCAATCAAAGGACAAGTGATCATAGACCAACTAGTAAAGGAACCTATCTATGTTGAGGACCCTTTGATATATGAATTCCCTGATGAATCAGTGTTCCTTGTCAATCTCACAAATCAATGGAAGATGTACTTTGATGGATCATTCACACAACATGGATCAAGAGCGGGTGTTGTTTTCACCACCCCTCAAGGCGATTTCTTCCCAAAGTCATACAGGCTATCATTTCCATGTACTAACAACATTGTTGACTATGAAGCCCTAATCACAAGTCTAAGGATAGCAGTTCAATGGCAGATACAAGAAATAAAAGTCTACAGAGACTCACAACCGGTTATCAACCAAGTCAATGACGACTACCAAACTAAGGACGATAAGCTTACTCCTTATAAGAAGATGGTAGAGAGTCTCAAGGACCTTTTCATAGATATAAATTTTGAGCAAATTTCGCGCATGAACAATAGAGCAGCAGATGCTATGCCAACAATCGGATCACTATTAGACATGTCGAACAATATCCTGCAATGTGAATTCTTGGTAGAACAACTTCTCATACCAACTTCCAAAATCTTGGAATCAAAATTTGTGTGTGTCATTGTTGGTCCTAGATCCCTGTGATACCATGACATATTCACCTACCTAAGCAGAGGAACCTTCCCATTTGATATCACCTCAAACCTTAAAAGGATCTTTGTTAGAAAGGCCTCTCGATTTGTGATCCTAGGTAATACCCTTTACTGCCGAAGCATCAAGGGGACATTACTATGATTTCTTAACCAAGAGGAAGCCTTGAACACTTTAACAGAAGTACATGATGGCATATGTGGTTCCCATTCTAGTAGTATGACTTTAGTTAAGAAACTGTTGAGGATAGGATACTACTGGCCAACCATGGAAAGAGAAGCCCATCAGTATGTGTAGAAGTGTGTCCAGTGTCAACAACATGGAGATCTAATTCATGCTCTGGCTCAGGAATTGCAACCAATGGTCACACCTTGGCCTTTCTCGCAGTGGGGGCTTGACCTCATATGAATGATTACCCCAACCTCATCCAATGGCCACAAGTTTATCATAACAACCATTGAGTATTTTACCAAGTGGGTTGAAGCCATTCCTATGACCTACATAATAGGGAAGCAAATTGCCAAATTTATCTTGAATTACCTAATTTGTCGTTATGGTGTTCTACAAACCCTTATCTCAAACAATGGAACACCCTTCAAGAATCAAGATGTAAAAGAGCTATGTCAAAAATTCAACATCCAACCCCGATTCTCTACCTCGTATTACCCCCAGGGCAACGATCAAGCTAAGGCTACAAACAAGACCATTCTAAAGATCCTAAAGAAAATGGCCAATGAAGCTAGTCATGACTAGCATCTATAGTTAAATCCTACTCCTTGGGCCTATCGAACTAGTATCTGCATGCCTATAGGTGCAACCCCTTTCTCCTTGGTCTACGAATCAGAAGCATCTTTCCTATTGAGGTCGAGCTTCCATCATTGTGAGTGTCACTACATAACCTAATCACTGATGAAGAGTATAGAGTATCTCAACTATATGAGCTAGAATTATTGGATGAGTGTCATCTTGATGCCCTTAATCACTTGCAACTATATCAAAACTGACTTAAATAGAGCTATAACAAGAAGATCAAATGTTGGTCTTTCCAGGAAGGGGATCTTGTCCTAAAGCAAAATCAAAAGAATCTCCTAGATCAAGATAGTAAAGGAAAGTTTGAGCCTAACTGGTTGGGTCCCTTTGTCATCACAACAAGCTATGAATTGGGAGCATACCAATTGTCAACGCCTGAAGGTGAACTCTTGTAGGAACCAACCAACAACTTGCATCTTAAAAAGCTTTATGCCTAGTCTTAAAGGATGTAAATCTGAAAATACAAAAAAATCAAAAAATAATCAAAATCCAAAAAAATGAGAAAAAAGATTAAAAATAGTAAAAAATTATCCTCTAGTGAAATCCTCTTTGGTGGCGCTTTGGGAAAGTACCTTGGTGAAAACCAGGAAAATAGGCACCTTGAGTAAATAAAGTACCTCCATCTACCTAGGTTCTTTATCCTTTCATTCCATCCATATATTGCCTCATCCATCCTATTTATTCCCTTACCCTTCTATGTCTATATCATAGCTTGATGTTGTGAAGTATCCTATCCCCTTGGTACTACTTGGCATATTCCAAAGGTCAGTTTGTCCTACCTATATCAAGGTAGTCTATCATATCACACTGGGGGAAATTCATTATGGATCAGATTGGGTTCTTGTATATCTTAAAGTTATCAAAAAATCCAAAAACATTCATAAAACATTCATGCAAAAATCCAAAAACATTTGCAAAATCCTATATAACTAAAATCCAAAAAACATTCATAAAATTGTAAATTCAAAATCCAAAACATCCAAAACACATCAAAATCCCTAAAAAGGTCAAAACATCGAAAATCCAAAAAATTCATTTCATGCGAAAATCCAAAAACATTTGCAAAATATGTACAACTAAAATCCAAAAAACATTCATAAAATTGTAAAGTCAAAATCCAAAACATCCAAAACACATCAAAATCCAAAAACAGTACCTTGTTGAACTACGTTGTCTTTGAGCTTGAACATAGGCAAGGCCATCATCGATGTGCCCCTGAGACACCCTAGGTCAATCTTTTAGGAGTCTGTCATAATAAACTGACATTCCATCAATTTTTAATATCACATTGTCAATAAGTCAAGTCAGTCGAACTACATGGTCTCTGTATGTATAACGTAGGCAAGGCTAATCTTTGATCAGCCCATTAGGCCCTTAAGATAGGTCTTTTAGGTTAGGTTCTTGGTCGAAACTCGAAAACTCCTAAACATCCAAATATCAAAAAATACCTAAAACATCCAAAACATTAGAAAACCCCTAAACATCCAAATATCAGAAAATCCCTAAACATTCAAAAACATCAGAAAACCCCTAAACCTTCAAATATCGAAAAACCTTAAAAATTTGCAACAACACAAAAACTCCTAAACATTCAAATATCGAAAAATCCCAAAACATTCAGATAATAGCAAACACAAAAACATTAGAAAACATTAAAAAAAACCTAAACAACCTCAAATAATCGAAAACCAAAACATCCACATAAACTTTCGAAAAGACCAAAAACAACCTCAAAACATTTTTAAAATACCAAAAACATTAAAATATTTCAAAAAATCCAAAACCACCCATCTCATCTCGCTTTCACCCACAATAAATTTTCACCCATAATAAATCAACCACCATCTTCAACCTTTGTAAAAACAAGTAGAAAACAAGTATTGCAAGTTGTGAAGTGAGAACTTAAGTATCAAAATCTAAAGTCTAGATCATATGTAAACGAGTCAGTAAAGTTTGTATCAACGGCTTATCAAACACCTCATCCTAATCAAACCATCTGATCAACATGTCCTAGGATGTATCCTTCCTGCGATGTGCATAAGTATCATAAATCACCTTAGCTAAATTAAACTGGAAGGAGATATAGATAACACTGACTGTTTGTCTTTGATCTTTTCTTGTGATTTATCTTAATAACCCATTTCGAGGGCCTCTCGATGATGTTTATCAAAAAAATTTAGAGAGAAAGGAATGGGGCATCGATCATTATCTTTCATTTGTTGTGCTTGTGGGTATTCTTGTAAAATAATATTGGTGCATACTTGCTTAGTTGTGTGTAGGGAAGTTGTTTGGAGTAAATTGTTGACTATTGTGTATGTTTTGGTCCGATGTATTCTAAGCTTCTAACTTACATTCCAACGAGGTTTCCGTATGTCAAGATGTGAATAAGAACTATCCTATTTGTTTGTAGAGTCAAAGTTCATTACATTGGATACAACACCATCCTGGTTATCAATACCTTGATGCATCATGTCTATGTGTTATATCAAACAATAAGGAATGACAGAAAATCCCAATCCCAATATATGAGAAAATCATTATCATCATGCATTTCTCATCACCATATCTAATAAAGTATCGGTGGATCATAGACTTGTTGGACTTTTAGAATCAATCATCAAAAATAATGGTCAATCATCTTGTTTCTTCTATCTTCTCTCCATGCTAACCTAGTATCATGACAGTCAACAAAAACATCATCAATGCATCCATCTTACATCCACAAATCATCAAAATGCATACATCTCGCATTATCATAGCATATCATAACACATACATCGCATTATCATATCGTGAGCATGAACATCTGCATTCTCCATACGTACATCCATATGTATACATCATCATCTCATAAAATTGCATAAGAAAATACACCAAAAAGAAACACATCCATATCATATGCATCACATAAACATATCCTATCATCCATCCCATGGAATATCATAAAAAGATACTAAAAAATTATATAACATTGCATTCGTTCCACATCATTACATCTCATATCATCGCATATCACATATACCATCACATATCGCATAAACATAATATATAAGCATATCGCATCACATCATATTGAATTTGTATCATATATATATATATGGTGACTGTCATAATACAATATCTGAGTTAGGTGTATATATATCGATCAAAAGTACAATATCCACGAGGCTATCAAAAAGGATCCCATGAATGTATATTTGTTAAAGAATTGAGTAAATAATCAAAAAGTGTTTGAACAAGCGGACTAGCCTTGATGGTTGCTCCCCTCACTAGGTTGTCTCTCTGGATGATCCTTGACTTGGGGATGTGCCCCACTCCTCAGTGAGTAATCTGGTTGTCTAATCGTCATAGGGATATCTCGGTGGTAGTGCATGCGATAATAAGCAGCCTCGATCACAGCCTTTTGATACAATTGAGTAGACATTGTCTGCCCCTAAGCTATAGTTGTCATAGACTCTAACTGCTTATGCCGCCCAACCTCCTATGCTAACTGCATATCAACAATCTATTTGAGTTGATGCTCCTGGTCTCTCTCTATTGTTAAGGCCTATACTTGCCGCCTGGCCTGGTCTCTCTCAGCAGTGATAACCAAAATTTGTTGTCTATCCTGATCCCTTTCACCTGTCACCACCTGCAACTACTGCATCTGTGCATCATGGGGATCTGGCCCTGGCAGTGATTGTTATGGAGGTTGTTGTTGTATCGGTGGTTGCTGGTGGTGCACCAGGGACCTGTCCATCCTACTGATGTTGGCCATCCTGGCCATCCTGTCCTCTACCCCGACCTCTTCCCTTCCCATCATCTAGTTGCCCTCTACCTCTACCTACACCCCTCCCTCTCAGTCTCCCTTGTGGGGGTGCACCTGCTATATTTGTCAATTGACGAGGGAGTACGAACCATGCATCATACATAGGTGTCATCTAAGTATTCGCCTATCCCTGATCATAGGCCCATGGCCTAGCAACCAACTATTGAAAGCCATCTACAACCTCATGGGTTGGGATTGTGTGTCCCCATGCAATCTTTGGAGTTGACCTAGAAAATATGATGATGTATACATCATCAGGCCTATCTCGCCTCTCGCCAAACTATCTGGCAACCCTATCAGGCAAGTATCTCTCAATAATCATGTGCTCTCAACCCTGCATATATCAGGTCTATTAGCAAAGAACAACTATTGCACATCATCGTACCATGTTGGCATCTAAAGCCATGGCCGCCATCTGAATACTGTCATATCGTCGATCACTCGATGCTAGTATGTAATCCTAACCTGCCCTGTGTGTTATCAAGTGATGACACCCCTGTATCTCCAAAGAACAGGATCATCTGGCTCTACATCTATCATCTGAACAATCAATTGAAGCATAACAATGTGCTCCCAAGCCCAAATGTGGAGAAGGGTGACCCCTATGCCAATAGCCCTGCCATCGTAGTATACAAAGTCATGCATATTATGGTAAAGGGAGGCTAGCATCATTGGCCCCATGCATACCAAGTCCTCTGAAAGAGCATCTTGTGCCAAGCTAGACCCCATCCCAGATTGCATCCTCTACTCTATCAATCTAGAGCAACCAAACCTGAGATAATCATCACAATGATCAGTCTAAAAGTTAACACCCAACCTTTGTACATCTTGAGATCAATTTGGGAAGTGACTAGGACAATGTCCTTCTGGTCAAGAGCCTCATGGCAGGCATCATAGTCGGCGTCAATGTCATATATCATGCGCTCACCATGTATTGAAAAATGCAATATCTGCCATTCATCCTCCAACGTCACTATCGCCTCACCGGTAGGTAAGTGGAATGACGAGGTCTCACTGTGTCATCGCTTGCACAACACTATCATCATCACTAAATGTGTTCGAACAATGGGCATGTGAGCAACGTACCACAAGCCAATCTCTCTTAGGTCCTCCTGTCATAACTCAGACAAATCACCAAGTCTAGACAAAATAGTTGGTTGGTGCTCATGGGACATCAAAGGTGAGATAACCTCCTGCACCCACAAAGTGCACGATGTCAAAATTATTATTTTTTTGGCTAAGTTTGGAGTTTTTATCCCCCAAAATGACAATAGCGTCACTATTTATGATAGCGTTGCTATAATTCAAACAATGACGCCCAAAGCATTTAAATTGCAAATCGCGATATGCATTCTAAACACATATGTGTCGCTATTTGACCTTGACAAACCCTAACCCTAAATATCAAATCACAAGTTGTGTCACCATTTACACATGCATCACTATTTAAAATCTAAAACCCTAATTTTAAATCATGAACTGTGTCGTAATTTACATGTGTTGCTATAAATCAAAATAGCATCGTTGATTCTAAAAGTAGTCACTGTATAGTGATGCCACCAAAGTTTAAATTTCAAAATGCATTAAATGTGCCTAAAAGTCAAATTTTAAATCAAGTTTTGAATCACATACTGGTGGTCCTGCACCTGGAAGCCTCTGGTACTCTCGAACCCGGTCAAAAATGTGTCGTGGGAGCACTTGTTGCACCATTTCATCAAAGGTTTACAACTCAAAATGCAAGAAATCCTAAAGGTGTGAATGCACAAATGAATTGAAAGTGACCCTTCCTCACATATTTATGCTTGCAAATTAGGGTTTTTTGCCCTAATTTAATCATGAAGCTAGGGTTTTTCACCATTTTCACCAATTTTTCCAAACTGAAACTTATTTTGCATCATTTTTTCAAGTTTTTGGCATGGTTTTTGCATCCCAGAGCCTTTCCAAACCCCTAGGGTAGCATTTTAACCTTTATCAAGAAATCAACCCAAAATTCAAAATTTTTTGCCCGATTTCTCGAGAGGGCAAGGAACCAACTTACTCCTTTTGCTGGGGCAACAATGGGGCATCTAAAAATTAGAAAAAAATTATTTTTTGATTTAAGCAATAGTTTTTCATCCAAAGAGCATCAGTCTTTGAACCGAAGTAGCAAGTACCTCGCTTTAAAGAGGTGCAAAATGTAGACACTAAAAAATGTCATGAATGATATCATACACTCAAATCAGGTATACTAACATCATTTTGTCTTAAAACCCATCCTCTTTTTGCTTAATTAATTAAATAAGCCTAGCTATTTAATTAATTGTGTCATTTGCATCTATTAACCTAATTAATCTAATTAGGTTAATTCACCCCCTTTTGTGCTAACATTTCATCTCATTAAATTAAATAAATCAAACTATTTAATTTAAATCCCTAAATCTTCTTATTTAATTAAATAACCCTAAGTTATGAAAGATTTTAGGCAAGAATAATAGAAGTCAATAATTTTATACACCGAATAATAATGCTTCTATTCCAGTATTTTCATTCAAATACATATTTATAGGATTTCTCACATCCTATTTTATAGGAAACAACCCAAACAATTTACCTAAATACATTGAGTTGTTTTAACAACTCAATACATTTGTATCACTAATAAAATAACCTATTCAACAAACAATAACAAACTTAATTTATGCATCCTATGATGCAACATTCCCAATAATATTTCTAACCTAAACACCTATGTGAACACTAATTTCCAACACCCCCCTTAGTGTGAACATGGGGTGAAAGTACATCACAATAGTTAATGACCACACACAGTAGCTCACCAAACAATATAAGATAAGAGTAGGGACATACACATCTACTCATGTCAATCAATAGTGGAACTAGCCTCACTACTCTTAGTACTTCCATCCAAGGATAGGGACAAACACATCTACCCATGGAACTGAGGATAAGGACTAACACATCTACCCAAGGTATTACATCAAGTTTGGATAGGGACAAACACTTCTATCCAACATCAAGGTTATGAATAGGGACAAACACAACTGCTCACAACAATTATGATTGGGGACACATGCATCCAATCATAATCACCAACTCCTGTAACTGGGGACAAAAACTTTCAATCACTTACATCAACTTACATGAATGGGGACAAACACATTCATTCACATACAACCAAAAAATGTGATTGGGGACATACACATCCAACCACAAATATAAATTTTGAGAATATAAATCCCTCATTGTCGTGTATGCAACCACCATTATAGATCATTGCCACTTTGATCATAAATAATATGAGATGTTTATCACTGCCACTTGGAAACCGATCTTGGCTTTAGTCATTTTGGCACAAATTGTTATCACTAAAACAATTTTGCAACCTTATCACTAGTGACTCATGAGAGGGCATTGATTGTCCTCTAGCCTCCGATGCCTCCAACTTCCAATGTGTTGGCTACTTAGCAGATATGACTTTTGAGGCTCATTTTGTCACTTGCGAGGAAAGAACGTATTCTCCCCCTCTATAACGTGAACTTTTTACAAGGAGTGTCGGGTACCACTAATCATGCACTCCAAATACACACTTGTATGAACAACTATTTTATCAAATGAAATCATTAAAACTTAAATCTAAAAAGAAAATCAATCTTAATGAAATTACTAATTTAATGACTCAATTATTATGACCCTCTAGTTCAATGCATGACTCCAACCTTCACTAAAACTAATGTGGTGATGCGCATTAACTGCAAGCTCGCCATCATTATCATCCAAATTAGCAAAAAAAATGGCAAGCCCACGAATGGCATTGAAAACTACACCTTTCTTCACCCTATGATAAAGGCCAAAACCCACGCTGATAGAGGCAAAATTTGATATGTTGAGAGCCAGCATGTTCGAGAGGAAAAGCATTGTTGTTCACATGACAAAGAGCTGAGCACCTTCCACACTATTGTCTGAGCTTTAACGCCACCTTTTGTAATAGAAACACGCAATGCCAATAGTTCAATTGCAGATTTGAGTGCAAGGTTCCAATGTTGAAGTGCCAGACATAGATTATCAATGTTGAAGTAGAGGGCCAAATGTCTCAGCCTTTATCATGCCTAGATCTACATTGATGTTCATTTGTCTCTTAGAATGACCAAGCTTTACAATACTCGTTGTTTTGGAAGAATATCACTATGCCAAACTCTATCAAATCCTCCTTTGTTCACATGATCTGGTCCATACTCTTTCTCTAGTGCTCACCCAGCTCCAAGCATAAGTGAATGAATCCTCTTTACCCTCGCCTCAACCTCTTGCTATACTTCAAAGTAGTCTACAAAAATAAATTCAAAAAATAGACCAGGAATGTTTGTTTGAATGTGCCACGGGCATCCAAAGCTTCCAATTATTTGGATTTGTATCAACAAGCTATCCCAAGTTTATGGTGTTCACATGCACAGATTTTTGGATCAGGCTCCACAACGGTCATTCAAACACCAATGCTATAATGCTCTGTTCTAGTGAAATTAACAGATTTTAGCAATGATATTCATGCCACAGAATTACTCAAATTACTCTACAATATAGAAAATCCACCAATACAATTGCTAGGGAATATAGTGATAGTTTATGGATGTGCCAGGAGTGCAAGCGATCTCACAAATATGCCAAGGTCTGCAAACAAGAAGAGAGTCATCCAAATGCAAAGAAAATCTAGGCACTCAAAATAATTCACAGTAGAGTAGATAAAATATTTTAGGCAAGAATAATAGAAATCAATAATTTTATACACTAAATAATAATGCTTCTATTCCACTATTTTCATTCAAATACATTACATATTTATAGAATTTCTCACATCCTATTTTATAGGAAACAACCTAAACAATTTAGCTAAATATATTGAGTTGTTTTAACAACTCAATACATTCATATCACTAATAAAATAACCTATTCAAAAAACAATAACAAACTTAATTTATGCATCCTATGATGTAATATTCCCAATAATATTGCTAACCTAAACACCTATGTGAGCACTAATTTCCAACAAGTTATTTAATTAAATGTCATTCCACCTTTCTCCCATTCATTAAATCATTTTATTTAATGAATATCATTTAATTCTTCTAAATCCCCTAATTGCATAATTAATATTGTTTAATTATCAAATAAATCTAATTCTCCCACTTGCAAAGGAATATCCTCCTTTGCACATTTATCCAAAAGGAATATTCCTCCCCCTTTTGCACAATTTAATTTAGTTTTAATTAAATTATCCTTTTCCCTCACCCATGAGAATATTTCAAAGAATATCCTCTCTCCTCTCTCATTTGAAAAAGGGAATATTCTTACAAAGCTTATTGTGCTAGTTAACTTGTGACCTCTTGTACAAGTCAAAAGTGTGTTTGTTTGAAGGAATGTTAACTCTTGATTAAATCTCATCTTTCATTCTCATCTGTTGATGAGAATCCATGATCCATGTTTCATCCTTCCTCCATCCTTGACCGTTGATTAGCCTTTTTGATCTTAGCCATTCATTTCTCATTTGCTCTCCTATAAATATGTCACTATTTGGAGACAAATGGATCCATCTTTTAGAATCAAAGTTATGTTGTTAAAATCACTCACATTCACACTCATATTTAGCACACATTTAGCATCTTTTAGTTTAATTACTTGCATTAAACAACTTTAGCTTCCATTAATGGCTTCCATGATCACATAATGCATACATTTAGCTTGTTTATTAATTAGGGTTTGAATATTTTAGCTTAGAAATTCATTTAGATTAGCTTTGTATTTGCACATCTAAATCATTTTAGCATAAAACCATGTTAGACTAGCTTGCATCATGCTCATTTAGATTAAAATCATGTTTTCATACACATCTCACAATTGTTCCATCAGTTTTCTTCAATAAAACTGACTAGAACAAGCTCATTTATCTATGAGATTGGGAAAGGATCATTGTTCCACATCAACGTGACACCACTCCCACAATGGGATAAGTTTCAGATGGATTAGAGTAAGCATTTTAAAGCTTTTGTAGTTTAGTATGCTTAGTTTTGATAAATGTTTAGTTTAATTTTCATTTGATTGATCCTGTTGAGATTTGACATTAGTGACTTCATTATGCTTTGATTCTTCATGGATCAAGTGTAATTGGCCCATACTAATTTGTCAGTCACAGAAACAAAGAACCTTAAGCATTGAATTGAACATTAGATGAACAAATATACGTAAGTAAAAAAAGAGACAAAGCAATGTATGATGACCTCACCTTCTATTTACAACCATATAGAGGAGTGAAGTGAAGACATTCCATAAAGATTGAATTAAAAATTCCAACAACCATTATTGTGCCTTTGAAGATTATGATAATTACAAAGAACCAAAATAAACCAAGCCTACAGTAGATGCATAAAAAATATATGAAAGCTTTAGAAAAAGAGACACAGTAATGTATGATGACCTCACCTTATATTTATAGCCATACAAAGGAGTGAAGTGAAGAAATTCCTTAAGCATTGAATTAGAATTCTACTAACCCGGAATGAAGAAAAATGGAATGGTTAGGGGTCCTAGGTCCTAAATGCAAAGAACCTAGGATCTTTTTCTCTATTTCATTAAAGAGGGAGATTAACAAGGTGAATAGATTGACTACCAACCATGAAGGTGAGCCAATTAGACCTGGATCTCCTTCTTTGAGGGACTAGAAATGGATTGGAATTGATTTTCCTTGATTAACCTAATTAGACTATGTGACCTAATACATAAAATGCAAGATCCTGACAAATAATAGACTAAAACAATAGTTTGCCAATAGATCTGGAAAGTGCAGGAGACTGCATACCTGCCCAAAAAAATTGGTTTCAATGTGTATAGGAGGATTGGGATGCCTAGGGTGTATGAGTCTCTAATAGGGTGTCCTAATCTACTTTTGGGGTCCTATGATGATAGATCTAAGCTTCTAATTTTTGTCTGCAAAGTTGTTAGAATGTTGTCAAATAATTCTATAGGTGAGTTTTTGTCAAATAATTCTGTAGGTGAGTTTCTATTGTTGGAATGTTGTCAGATAATTTTGTGCTTGACAAGATTTATGGCTTTGAATGTAATAATGAGAAACTTGTTTTCAATCCTTCTTTAATAATCTTCAAACCTATAGCCTACACATTCAAAGAGAGGGAAAGTATTGGGCCATTTAGGGGGTTGTCTCAGTCAAACCCCGTGTAAGTGTTTCCACTTCCACAATGAAAAATGCCAATGATAAATTAATAATTGAAAGGACATAATGATGAAATCACAAAGTGCTACAACCTACCACCCTTCAATGGCTTCCTTGAAGGACTGAAGTCATGCACATCACCTCAAGGTATTGATCTTGCTTTCTTGATTTTCTTGAATGCTTTAGAGACTTGCAAAAGGGGTTAGCCTCCACAAAATAATGATAATAAAACAAAATGAACTTATATACACTTTGACATGATGCTTGGATCTTGAATTGTTACAATAAATCACTGAAATGTTGTTCTTGACTTGCTCTTGATAATCATTCTTGCTCATAAATTCTCCTTCTTGCCTTCTTTTTTTTAGTCTTAAAATTGTGAAAAGACTAGGTATTTATAGGAATTTATTCAATTTCCAAAAATTAGATCCTGAAATCTGACATTTAAAATTTGGATTGTGAATGTTAAAATGCTGACATAGACATGCCCAAAATTAGGTCTTGGCTAAGAAGGGGGACCCATATGCCCAAGGGTGTATGGGTCTTGGCCCTGATTTCTAGGACATTAAGTGTCGGGGACAACATATGAGTTGGATGCATTTATTCAATGCTTGCAATTTATTGAAAAGTGGTTCAAATGGGCTATATAATGCATAATTTTTGGAATTTAGGGACCCAATTAGTCTCAATAATTTAGTGGGAGAAAAACATAGTGTGATATTGTCAATAGTGACAATTTACAATGCTACATTTAGCCCCCACTTTAGTGAGAGTATGAACTTACACTCAGGCTCATGTAAAGTAGAAAATATATGTCAAGAAGGGTTCAATTGTCCAAATGTTGAAGATATAGGATAGCAATGAATATAGGGAGATGGCCAAGCCCCCAAGGTCCAAGATCCCATGAAAAACCAACATAAGCACAAAGGAACATACACACACACATATGAAATATAGTAAGACAACATACACAAACATACAATGTCGAAAAACACGGAGCATACACAATGAAAACACATGGAACGATGGAACATAAAGATAACAACGAAATGAAAAAAAACACAATGTAAACACAAATAAGACACACATTAAGTGTCGGGGGTAACATATGAGTTGGATGCATTTATTCAATGCTTGCAATTTATTGAAAAGTGGTTCAAATGGGCTATATAATGCATAATTTTAGGAATTTAGGGACCCAATTAGTCTCAATAATTTAGTGGGAGAAAAAAATAGTGTGAAATTGTCAAGAGTGACAGTTTACAACACTAAATTTAGCCCCCACTTTAGTAAGAGTATGAACTTACACTCAGGCTCACACTAAAGTAGAAAATATATGTCAAGAAGGGTTCAATTGTCCAAATGTTGAAGATATAGGATAACAGTGAATCTAGGGATATGGCTAAGCCCCCAGGGTCCAAGATCCCATGACAAACCAACATAAGCACAAAGGAACACACACACACACACACATATATGAAATATAGTAAGACAACATACAATGTTGAAAAACACGAAGCACACATGTGATGAAAACACATGGAACGATGGAACATAAATATAACAATAAAATTAAAACAAACATGATGTAAACACAAATAAGACACACAAAAAGACATACAACAAAACACATGGTTAGTAATGAAAATTTGAGTCAGTAAGGTAAAGAGACCTTAGTCTTAAATCGTCTTAAATATCGATGTCATCCATCAAATAAATGTTAGCTCACATGAGGACTAGCAAGTTGTGTTATGCTACATCACTCATAAAACACATGGCTCTACTGGAAAACAAGGTGTGTTATGCTAGGTGGCCATGTTAAAGGTGTTCATGACTCACACCATAGAAAATTCTAATATTTGCTAGGTGAATCACAAAGCAGAAGGCACGCGCACTAGTGAAGTTCAATTGTTGGAACACAATAATCTACTGAGAGGGGGGGGTAAATCAATAGATCATTAAAAATTTAGCCCTTAATATTTTAACCTGATTAATTCCTTTTAATCCCTTTAGTGCAGATTGAACAAATTATACAGAGAAATAAACATGCACACAAAAACTCATAACACAAGATATACGTGAAAATGCCAAGATGAGAAAAACCATGGTGAGAGTAGCTGTTAGGATCTACTGTCCTAATCTAGCCTCACAATGAATATCTTATGATTACAAAGTTTAAGGGAACCAACTCCGAGGAGACACCAATCCCCTAATTTTAGGAGCACCCACTCCAAGGAAGCACCAACCCCCTACACTACTTGCACCCACCTAGTTATTTAAAAGTTATTACAATTTGTTATTCAAAACACAATTCAATGTTGCAAACTTGTTTGCAATTGCTCAACTCTTTTGTTGTTGTCTCTGCAACACAATTATTTGCCTGCTTCTCTCTCTGTTCAACACCTCTCATTGTTCTACTACATGAATGTTAATCTTGAAAAAGATCTCTGATTTTTATTTGGGTTCTACTCATTCACACTTATAGATCTCTACACCTTTCCATTTTTCTACTAGTGCATTCTTTGTCCACCTCAAGAGCTCACAAATACACTACTCAGTTGCACTTTCCTTTTCTTTTTAGTGCATTCCTTGTCTACCTCAAGAAGCTCACAATACTCTCTACAACATACTCTAACAATAGTGTCACCCAAGCCAAATTTTGATTTTCGCTTTTTTATGCCCTCATCGACCTACAACAATCATCTCAAGATTTGCACACACACATACAGATCCTCTACTAGTGTCTACTCATTATCTTCTCCAACAAGTCACCTCTTCATCGAGCCACACACATCGATCATCAAATTATGATTCATTGAACTTACTAAGTATGACACCCTACTAAACCCTAAACCCTAATATTACAATTAATGCAATATCCTTGTATACTCGATTGATTTTGATTTTAATTGCCTTTGCAGTCTGTGCCACCACTCTTCAAATCAGTTCACCAATTAATTTTTTTGCTAGAGAAATTGGGCTAATTAAATTCATTCCCAACGTTGGCATACAAGCGAAACCCTCATCACACTATTGTAATCATTGGAGACGTTTATCTTTAAATGTGAACCATTGATTTGGGATCTTTACACCATCACCCATCAATCTCATTCATCTAATCCAAATTTAAAACACTACCATGAAATTAATCTCCTTTAAACTCACGTCGTCTGATCTCATTGCATCCTTTTAACTTATCACAACTTTGTCTAGGTCGTCAACCTTTATTTTTGTGATGTGAAGAAGTATCACGATCACCACTCGATCTTTGCTTCATAACCTATGCCACTGGGTTTTATATGTAGTATATTTCATATTGCTCCTTCTTAACCCGAGTTCAATTCACAAAAACAATGTGAATTGAGTGTGCGGTGTATTATCCAAATGCCACATGTCACACACTCTTAATTTTGTAGGGTTAACTAGGGGCCCACTAAATCTTTAGCGAGATTGCAGGATGTAGCCACGTGTCACCTATTGACATCACCTTCTACTAACATCGAATATCGCACAATCACATTAATCCCTTAGCTTCACAACGGTGATGTGAAGCGAAGATGTGATATCACACCACGTGTCCTTGTTGTCGTCATACGCCACTTAGCACAACTTGTCATTTTGTTGGTCCCACTAGACACTTATCATTAGCCCATAATCCCACAAGGCCATAAATGGACCCCACCACACATGCCATGGGCTAGTGGGGGGCATTCGATCTTAGAAGCTTGATTGTTGTCATTGATTAAACTTCATTGCATATCGCACAAGGCACAAGCTGAGATAAAAATTGAGCTACAATGCGAAGGAATTATGACAGTTGTCTGATCTTCCACCATAAACGTGCACCGTTAGATCTTCCTCATGGGCATATTATGCATCATGGTTAAGGCTTGGTCACGATGAACACAAACAATGATGTGAAGAGATGTCGCAATGCACACTTCATCGAACCAACCTGCAGCACTAGGAAAGGGGGTCGGTCACGCCAATGACTTTGATGGCTTAAGTTATCACTTAAGAAACCTACTACTGTCCATCTCCAATCAACATAAAATATAAACTTTGATCATTCACCATGACTGTAACACATGATTTACCTGCAAAACCCTAGTTTGACCAGAAAGCATGAATAAATCATTCCTAAGCATAATTCACCTCCTTTGAACATGTAGACCACACCATTCAAACCTTCTTGAAAAAACCATATCGAATCTACTGTCAGATTTCTCTGCAGACTTCCAAAAATTACCTCTACAAAAATATGTCAATGTTTCATGACAATATTGCAGTATTTGAGCAACTTTGCAACATTTGAAAAACATGCTCTTCTCCATCATATTGCACCAACTCTTCTAGAATTTGATCCTTTGAGCACAATGACACATAGTTTTCCATTGAACTCCCCCTTGACATCAATGACACCTTTTGACATCAATGACAACATTATTCCAATAATATTCACTAGGTGAGCCCCCAAGATAAAGTATTAAAATGAGAAACACACTAGGTCTAGTGAGGACCACTTTTCACTAGGTGTGCGCCCATGTCAACCATACCAAGAGTTATGCTCCCCTATAACTCTGATAAGGTGCTACAAAATGATCAAGATTCTATGCCAATGCATCACTAAGTTCAACACCTATGAAAAAAGTGAAGAAAAAATACCAAACTCACCTCAGGGGGTGCACAAACGATAATAAAATAAGGCCAAAACACCCAAGGGGTGTTATAACAACACCACCGCAAAAGGTGACTTACAAAAATAACAAAGGGGCTTTGCTCAATACATGAAAGGTCCCACCTTAGAGGATATCACACATGACATCACTACCAAGAGATGACAAGTCATGGAAAAAGAGATGCATGCATTAGGGAACACTAGCCATAACATTGCCACCAAGGGGAACATCATATGCCAAGAAAGATCACACTCTTATGGGACATCAAGCCTAATATCAACACAAATTATACACTAACATAGATTAAGAAGGCCACACTTTGATTACCATGGTCACACTTCCTAGGATATGTATGCTACCATCACTACGAAGAGACCATTTCCTATGCAAACAATGAGTGGGGGACCATATGCCCCCTCTTAAAATGTTAGTGTACTTGCTACACTAATGTTTTAAGGAGATAAAGAGGGATCCCTTGCCAAAGGAATTCACCTAGAACAAGGCTAACTAACCCCTTGCCCCCAAGTATAGGGACAAAGATGAGCCCAAAATGGATGATGGCATGTTGCTCCTTGCAAAATGAAATGTGAATTGCATAAAGCCTAGTTTATACCCTCATGGATGGTAGTGAGTAGCGTGTTATACTACAACTACCACATGAAAAGGAGCAACAAATATTATGCTCTTGATTAAGTGAAAGGATTTTTGATGTTTTTATTATTTTTGAAGGATAATAGCCATGACCTTTTATTGTTTCTTGCATGTTAAACTCTATGGGAACATGAATGCCTTGTTCTTTTGTACCACACCCTTTTCCATTATAGCCAAGTTATTTTAAAGTTCATAACTTCTCCCATAAAATGCTTCCATTTCTTTCAAAGAAGGTATCATTTTATGATCATCTTCATCATAAGTGGATATGTAATTTGTATTTTCCTCTTTTCTAGGGGATGATTCAATGATGGATTGTGTTGATGTTATTGCAACTTCTTTCTCTTTTTTGGGTTTTGATTGTGTAATCTTGTATTCCACCATGAATGTAGGTGTGAAATCTAACCATCCCCAATTATCCAATGACTTTGTCACAGTTGAAAGACACTTATCTTTATCATCAAGTTGTAAAGGTTCCACTTTTGTAGTTGATGTCATTGTTCTAAGAGGATTTGTCATTCTAGCTTTAGTTTGTAAACAATTTTTCAAATTTTGGATCAAATTTTATTATGTAAACCTTATTATTGTATATGCACTTCATTAAACAATGAAGTGTTGAAGGCACTCCATTCATTTCATGAATCCATGGTCTACCCAAGATAATATTGTATGAAAGATCATGGGGCATGACATGGATGAGTGTTTGTAATACAACTTTACCAACCTTATTAGGTAATGTTATCACACCAAGCAACTTGCTTTCCATGTTATCAAAACCTTTGATTGACAAATCAATGGGCTGGATTAAAATTTTTTCCACTCCAATTTTATCCAAAATATTTACTCTACAAACATTAATCCCTAAACCATTGTCAATAAGGGTAGTCTAATCCGAACCTTGTTAATAATAGCCATTATCATCAAGGCATCATTTTGTTTTTGTATTTCCAAAGGAGGTAATTCACTTTGATGGAAGACAATGTCCAAATTAGGTGAATTCATGTTCAAAATAAAAAATTTCCACATCGTTTAGTTACACACTAGGAGGGATCAACAAAATTTTCAAAGCACTTTGAAGCATGCCATGACAAACAGGTGATGTTTGAATAAGATCCCACAAGGAAATCTTAGCAAGAGTGTTACAAAGTTGCTCAACAAGATCAAATTCTTTACCACTACGCTGCTAGATATTAGGTGCAAGTGGGAGGTATGGTTGAGGCAATGAAATGGATGTTGGAGTTTGTTTTGATTGCTTATTGTTTCTAGTGTTATATTTGTGAGCTACAATATGATAACTTGGTTGATGCAAGACACTATTATTAGTAAGTTGTTTTGTAAAGCTTAGGATATGGCCATGAGGTTTAGGAGTTCCTTTAATGAGAGGACTCTTAGGAGGTCCAAAAGGAGTTTTTGGAGGTCCAATAATCAAAGGAGATCTAATAGCCAATTGTGCATTCATAACCTCAATGAATTTAACTTCTTGATGATCTTCTATCAAGGGGAGGTCTAATGTCACTTTAGCATCTTCATTTATGCAATCCATAAATGTATCAATGATTTCAACCTCTTGTCCAACAATATCTTCCCAAGTAGGGGAGGTAGGGGGAGATAAACAAACAAGATCCTCATGATGCTCAATGATTGGATCTTCTAACACCAAGATATATTCTTCACAACTAGGAGAGATGGCAGGAGAAGAACAAACATGATTGTCAATGATTGCATTCTCTTTCACCAAGCTAACCTCACACATAAGAGAGATAGTGGGAAAGGGATGAATGAAAAATAACAAGAAGGGAAAAATGAACTCATTCTCACATGCTTGTAACAAAAAATCTTTGAAATGCTTAACAAGACCTAACAATGGAACATGAATTATTACAACAAAATACTTTTGTAATGAGAACATGATGTAAACAATTGTCCTATTGAAATGCAACAATTTCTCCCAAATTTCCTACAAATTAAGCAAGATGAAACCCTTCTTGCACATAATATAACACTATTTAAAAATTCCAAATCAGAGATTAGTAGGCAGACATAGACCTAAAATACAGACATAGGTTTGTGCAAAAGTTTTTTGAGCTCCACTGGTAGCGGGATAGAGGCACCGTAGGGCGTCTGAGTCTTGGATAGGGTGTCTGAAACTTCAAAGTTTGACTATGCAAGGCATTGCTGAAGGGTTTTGGGTCTGCTTGCAAACAGGTTTAACAGTGAATATTTTTTTAGAATTTGCTGAATTTATGCCAATGTGATGCAAAATACAAGTGTGCAACAAAGTGGAAGATGTTTGAACAAGTTTGGATGCAATTTTTAAATTTGCAATGCAATAATGACTTATTCTAAGATGCCACAACTTGAAAAATGATGATTTTGATGCAATTTTGAAAGCAAGCAATGCAATGTTTTTAACTTTTTGAACTATATGAAAGATGCTTAAATGGATGTTATTATGAATTTCAATTCAAAAATTTGCAAACACTAACAAAATGAGCAGACAGAGACAAAAAATTATGAAAAAGTTGGCCAATGCTAGGGTACAAGGACAAAGGTTCCCAAGGGCATCTGAGTCCTTGATAGGGGTTCTAGAAATTCAAAAGTTGAATGTTTATGTTGTTGTTTAAGGTTGTTATTTCTATCTGCAAATAGGTTTGACAGTGACTATTTTTCCAGAATTTCTTCAATTTAGGACAATATGATTCAAATGCAAGTATGCAACAATAAAAGGCAATTTTGAATGTAGATATGATCTAAATGACTGAGATACACCCTAATGCAACCTATGATGTAATATGTGATGCATTTTTTTAAATTTTTATGCTTTTATGATGTAAAAATGAAACCCTAAATGAGAAATGCAAACAATGCAATGTAAAACCTACATCTAGGGTTTGAAAGACTTCCAATTTTAGAAGGTTTATGATGTCAAAAAGTCAAGTTCATGAAAAATGTAACATATGAAAAGTGAAACCTAAGTCAAGGGTTTAAACCTAGGGTTGCTTTTTGGTCCTTTTTCAAAGGTACATTAGAGTACAAATCAATGAGGTGAATATATTGATTATCAACCATGAAGGCAAGCCAATAAAACCTGGATCTCCTTCATTGAGGGATTGGAAATGGATTGGAATTGATTTGCCTTGATTAACCTAATTAGACAATGTGACCTAATACATAAAATGCAAGATCCTGACAAATAAAAAATTGAAATATCAATTTGTAGGCAGATCTGAAAACTGTAAGAGATTGTGTACTTACCCAAAAAAATTGGTTTAAGTGTGCATAAGAGGTCTAGGACACTTGGGGGCATATGGGTCTCTGATAGGGTGTCCTGCTTTGCTTTTGGGGTCCACTGATGACGAATTTGAGCTTCTAATTTCTAAGTACAAAGTTGTTGGAATGTTGTTGGATAAATTTGTAGGTGAGTTTCTGTGGCTTGATAAGATTTAGGGCTTTGAATGCAACAATGAGCAACTTGTCTTCAATCTTTCTTCAATCCTCTTCAAACCTATAACCTGCACATTCAAAGAGAGGGAAAGTGTTAGGCCATTTAGGGGCATGCCTTAGTCAAACACAATGTAAGTGTTTCCACTTCCACAATGGAAAATGTCAATGATTAATGGATAATTGAAAGGAAAGAATGACGAAACCACAAAGTGTTGCAACTCACCACCCTTCAATGGCTTCCTTGAAGGACTGAAGTCATGCACATCACCTTAAAGTATTGATCTTGCTTACTTGATTTGCTTGAATTTTTTGGAGACCTACAAAAGGGGTTAGCCTTCACAAAACAATGATAATAAAACAACATGAACTTACATACACTTTGACATGATGCTTCGATCTTGAATTGCTGCAACAAATCACTGAAATGTTGTTGTTGACAATAATTCTTTCTCATAAATTCCCCTTCTTGCTTTCTTCTTTTTTCTAGTCTTAAAATGGTAAAAGGCTAGGTATTTATAGGAATTTATTCAATTTTCAAAAATTAGATCCCGAAAGTTGACATTTAAAATTTGGATTTTGAATGTTAAAATGCTAACACCAACATGCCTAAAATTGAGTCCTGGCTAAGAAGGGGGTCCCATATGCCCAAGGGCATATGGGTCATGACCTTGATTTCTAGTCCATTAAGTGTCAGGGGAAACCTATGAGTTGGATGCATTTATTTAATGCTTGCAATTTATTGAAAAGTGGTTCAAATGGGCCATATAATGCATAATTTCAAGAAATTAGGGACCCAATTAGGCTCAATAATTTAGGGGGAGAAAAAGATAGTGTGAAATTGTCTAGGGTGACAATTTACAATGCTACACAACCATTACAACACGTTTGAAGATTATAATAATAAGAAAGAATAGCAAAACTAGGTCTACAATAGATGAATACCAAATATATAGAAGCCAAAAAATTAAAGATGAAGCAATGTATGCTGACCTCACCTTCCATTTACAACCATACATAGGAGTGAAGTGAAGAAATGCCTTAAGCATTAAATTGGACATTCTACCAACCATTACTGTGCCTTTGAATATTATAATAATCACAAAGAACCAAAATAAACTAGGCGTTTAACAAATGAATGTCAAATGTATAGAAGCCAAAAAAACATAGATGAAACAATGTATGATGGTGTCACCTTCCATTTACAATCATACATAGGAGTGAAGTGAAAAAAATTCCTTAAGCATTGAATTGGACATTCTACTAATCATTATTGTGCCTTCGAAGATTATGATAATCACAAAAAATCAAAATAAACTAGGCCTATAGTAGATGAATAACAAATATATACAAGCTTAAAAAAAGAGATGAAGCAATGTATGACAACCCCACCTTCCATTTATAGCCTTACAGAGGAGTGAAGTGAAGAAATGCCTTAAGCATTGAATTGGACCAACCATTATTGTGCCTTTGAAGATTATAATAATAAGAAAGAATCAAAATAAACTAGGCATACAATAGATAAATAACAAAGATACAAAAGCCAAAAAAATAGAGACGAAGTAATGTATGACAACTTCACCTTCCATTTACAGCCATATATAGGAGTGAAGTGAAGAAACACCTTTTCAAAAAATAGAAAAAGATATAGAACTAAAAAAATGTTGGTTCATTGCCCTAGTGAGGTTTAATAACCTCGCCTCAAAATAATTGAAATGCAGATCCATTTTGTTTGCACTAGCGTCGAGAAATCTTAAGGAAGCCATGGTCGAAGAATAATGAAAGTGAACAACTTCTAGTGCCAAACCAAATAATCTTTTGGGAAGAACAAGGTTGGTAGTGAAGTGGTAGTGGAACATTAGTGTTGCAGTATGCAACATTGAAGGTTCCATCGCTTCAAGAATTGATGCCATCCTAAACACTGAAATTTGGAATAGGTTGAAGTCAATGTGACAGGTTGGTAGTGGAGTGTGAGGTGATGTGGGATAAATGTTACCATATTTGAATGAAACGTGTCCATCCATTTTCTAATCCCATGACATGGTGTACAAATACTAGGGGAAACAAGAAATGACATTGGGGATCCTCATCATCCACCTTTAGTCAATATTTAAAATGGTAAGAAAATGTGGACTCTTCTCTTCTCGTTGTCCTCCATGTGACAATTGATTCAAACATAATCGAAAATAAGATTTTTAGCTTTGTCATCTCATTGCACACATGACAAGAAAAACAAGATCTTCGTCTCATACGACGCTCCACAAGACCCGACGAGATAGGGTGCTCCACTATAAGACACTCTCCCCTAATAGATTTCCAAACTTCCTTTATAAAACTTCCTCTATAATCGATAACATGAGATGGATTGGACATTAATATGAACCAAGTGAATGACACGAGACTAAGTTTGAAGTCTAAGGAATCATTAACAATGAGATTTTTTGTTGGTTGCATGGTAACCACTCAATGGAAGGACTAGAGAGTTTCTCCTGTTTTTTTTTTTTCGGACTAAAGAGTTGGAACAAATCGTCCAAGAAATATTTCATCACAAAACCTTATTCCACGGTCCGTCGAGAGACAGACAACGAAAGATGGGAAAAGGTTAACATAATCAAATCACGTGCGAAGACTATGAAAGATGCCTAGAAACGCAAATAATATTTAATTGCTTTTTCGTGTCCATCAAAATTCGGCAGAAAAATATCCACCCTATCATCGGACTAGTCATTTACTCTGTCGGCAGCTCGTATTATTTCTTCTCACTAATTTTGACTCAGTCCATTTTTTAGTCATTTCATTTCATTAGCTTTCATTTGGAGGGTTCCAAAGTTCTGCAACGTAAAAGAAAGCTAGATGACAGAAAATCTCTTTAATGGAAGCGCTTAAACCAATCTGCAGCGTTAACGGTCAGCTTCGGCATTTTTAACTCTTAAATTGAGTCGCCTTCGATCATTTTCACTGATATACGAGGTAAATAACACAGCTTTAGTGTTATTTTTAATGCTCCTGTTTTAGCGTATACAGACTGTACTCGAATTATTTTTAAATCTTTTTCCTTGACTGAACTTCGCTTCAGTATATTGGCGCAGTCTAAATGTTTGATTAAAATTTTGTTGAAAAATTTGACCTGAATCGCCATTTTGATGTGATTTGGGTCTTTAGGATAGTCCAAGAAGGAGCGTAAATGGTTTAATTTTCCCCGCCCTCCTGATCTTTGGTTTAACATTGGATTTTCCAGCCGAGACCAACAATTTGTGGTCAAGAATTCGTTTTGAAACGTTCTTGTTTGCTGTGTAGCTGAGAAACGGCAGCTTTGCAGCGGGCACTATGAAAAAGAAGGATATTAAGCAGTTGAAGCTATCTGTGCCTGCACAGGAGACCACAATTTCGGAATTCTTGTATGTATAATCTGCAATTTAATTTATTTCATGTGTTGATAAGAAGTGTTTTTTTGCTTCAATTATGTATCTATAAAAAGAATTCTTCTGGAACGCCTCTGATAGAAAATAGATTACATCGACGTTTTGGAACATCATCAAGAAGAAGGCATGATCCTGACTATGATAACTCACACAGTGTGATCAGAACACACTAATGCAATCTACTTTCTGGCAAAGGTTTTCCTTAAGCCTCTTGTAATAATTTAATGGACTGTCGAAGCATAAGCATACACATATTGAAGAGTAGCTTAATTATTATTGCCGTGCACAATCACTTGCACACACAGGTTTTGCAGCATTAAATGTCGATGTAACTGCCAATCGAGATACAGTTTATTGTATAAGCCACCCCTTATGGAAGCATTTTACAAGGGGGTTATTTTTCCGCTTATCTTATATATTTTGTTCTAATGAGGTGTACAAATCCTACCCTACTCTAAAATTCTAACCTGTGACCTCCATTTTAGAGTAGCAGGCTTTTACCACTAGGCCAACTCATATTTTACATACTAAACAGGCATATTATGCTGCCAGCAGAAAATCCATTAGATGGGAAAGGGTTGTGTGCACGGGGACAAAAGAAAATGTTTACGTTTTTAAATATAAAACATGTATTGTAAAATTTGGTTACAGGTGGACAAAAGATAATATTTATGTTTTAAAAGATAAAGAATCTATGGTGAAATTTGGTTAAAGGTTGGGTACAAGTAGGCCTTGTGCCTCCTGCCAATGACAGTAAGCTTGAAAATATATCCTGGGCTTATGTAACAAAAGTTTTCTCTGTTTTCCCCTATGTCCAGAACAAAATCAAGAATTGCTGAAAAGGAAAGAAAGCAAAACCTGGAATGAATCTTGATAACAAAGTTGTTGTAGGTGTAACTTTTGATCTCATGTGCACCATTGTGGCATCTAGGATGGGTTTTCATTGGGATGCCTATTGCTGAGCTCTTCCAAGTCAGTGCTGTATTTTCATTTCTGAGAATAAGGAAATTTGTTAAAAAATACTTAGAAGAAACTTGAGAATGATTGAGAATGGAAGGCCAAAGCATATCGTGACAGATTTTCATCCTTTATTGCAAGTTATTGCGTATCTTGGTGGTATGTATTTGACTCCAGGAAATATGTGCAAGTACAGAAGTTTTAGCGTTAAAGATAATTCAACACTATTGTATTCTGAAAAAACAAACACACACAAAGCAGTTTATTTAATAACAGGAGAATATAGGAAACAGAAAACAGTATTGCAATTTTATCGGATAGAAATGTGTTGCAGATTGTGGTCACACATTGTATAACTTTTCCCTGCACTTTTGTATGGTAGCTGTCTCTAAATATATCGTAATTTATGTACTATAAGATTGCAACCCTAATTACTCCCAAGAGTAAATATATTATTGTTTTAGGCTACTCTGTCACTTTCTTCTTCAAGAGTGTGAAACATTGGCAACAACAGTTGTCCACTCGAACCTGCCCATATGCATATAGTGTGTCAAGGGCGTGCAAATGCCAATAAAGTTCCCGATGAACTTTCCATAGAATCTTTCCAACCCATGGAAACTTTTGGCCTGTGTCTCTCTCTTCTTGGTTTCGGCCACTCAATGATCATGTAGACCTTGTCAAGATCCATACAGAGTCCACCTTGATATATCACAAACCCCAAATAGGTCAGCTCCTTCCTCATGAAGCTACATTTCTTTAGGTTGATGTGCAGGTCATCTCTCCTTATCTGTGCCAACACCTATTGTAGGTGCACAAGATGCTTCCCTTAGTCTTGCTGAACAACAAGATGTTGTTGGGATTTATGACTACAAACCTACCAAGAGTGTAATGTCCCCTTATTGGATATACTTTGATTTTGCCCTAAAATCACAATTTCAAAGTAAGAAGTATATCTTATTAAATTACAACCTCCAATAAACTCCGATTTTAACCCTGCAATAATGTTAGCCAATAATTCATAAATAATTAGTTGATCATTTGTACTGTTTGCAACATCCTTTAAATCATTTGACATAGATAAGGTTCATTGATCTTCAAAATAAATCAGTAACTATCAATACGGATTCAAAGTTATTATCCACTCTATTAATCAACCATTGGGAAGACCGGAGATGAAGTCGCAATAGGATGCCCGGTGCATTTCTTTCAAAGCCCAAGGGTTGATAGGCAAATCCCTTTGCCCATAATGGCAGACGCTTCAGTCATCCATTATGGGTGGTCTACTTAGCATGAAATCTCATAATTGCTATCCCCCTTGTACTTCCATCTCCTCTTCCCACGATTGATTGTAGAGGAATAAGTAAAATGGGAGCTTAATCATAATTGGGATAGGATGGGAAACATGATAAGTCCTCCCAAAGCTATCCCAGCTAAGCCCAAGAGTGGATATACCATCCCTCTTGGTTCCAAGTGGCAGACTTCCAGTCATCCACATGGAGTGGTCTACTTAGCGGGTACACTTGTATCTGCGTTCCCTATCCATGCTACCCTATCCAATTCCATATAGATTAAATAACATATCATCATCCACAATATACATCATACACAATGCTTTGCTAAAATATAAACTGCTATATTCTAAGATGCAAATTAACGGTTACTGACTTCTGCCCTTGTCTGTTGAGTGCAGATAATTATGTTTGATCTGCTCCAATTACCTTGTTGCCCAATCTGTTCTTAACATTCAGAAAATATTGTTAGTGTAAATCAAACGATTAAGAATCTATTATCCTTATTCATATCAAAGAACCATAATTACCTGTAAGGCTCAATAATTGCTGCAAGCATCATTATCGCATAATATATTTAGATATATGTATATTTTAAATAAATAAATATATATATTTCTAATTACTTTCAATCTTCTAATAATTACTTCATATGATCATATAGTTTAAGTATATTCTTCCCATGATACTTAATCCAAAGATCTCTTATAATTCATGTCTCCTCCCCAATCTGCTGTTTCTATCCATATTCCAATTTATTTCTCTTCCTGAAAATCTGCTGATCCAAATCTTATTTCATTCCTGCATTCCTATCTGCTGCTTTTCTAGATTTCTGATTGCTTTCCATTCTGTTCCTTTCATCATATTAATATATCTCTGTTATACTCAGAAATATATTCCAGATTTCTAATTTATTTTCCTTTTTGCTTATTTATTCCAGATTCATCCTCCTTTCATTGCTTCCATCCATTGATGCCTCTCCCCACTCATCTATTTCCCCTTTATATC
Organism: Sequoia sempervirens; assembly: GCA_007258455.2. Lineage (NCBI taxonomy): Eukaryota > Viridiplantae > Streptophyta > Pinopsida > Cupressales > Cupressaceae > Sequoia > Sequoia sempervirens. The sequence continues at coordinate 1,056,483,538 of VDFB02281492.1, forward strand.
TTCCATGGTGGGGAGAGTCACATTCATTCATTTAACACCCTTTCATAACATAATCTTAGTTTTCCTTTTTCCAAACATAATCGTTGCTTTTCAGTTTCCTTAATTGCTGCCATTTTAGTAATGGAAACACTGCCTAATACGAATCGCAGGGATATATTAAATTGCTGCCTTGATAACATATTCATTGTTGCCTCTTAGTTTATAATGAATCGCTGCCTTTTGGTGAATTTTAAACTTTAATTTGGGATTTTGTCTTTATTTACAAGTCGGCATCTTTTTTTGTCTTATTCATAGGATCACTTCCTTTAATATCAACCACTGCCTTCTTATTATCAATCGCAGCCTTTGTGCCCTCTAATAATCGCTGCTCTTTGTTCACAAACCATAGTATATGGTGATTAAATATATTATATGTATCATATTTTATTAATATATTTACAAATTGAATTCATTGTTAATATATATAGTATTATTTTATAATGATTATAATTATAATAATATTTAAATTGTTAATACTTATATTTATATTTTTAATATTTATATTGTTATTTAACTTATTTGCATTTCAACGCTTTATACTTTGCAATTTTGGGGGCATGACAAAGAGATAGTTTCAGAACTTTATTCATCAACCTCATAAATGTGCTTGGGGTGTTCTTTAGCCTAAATAGCATAACCATGCATTTCTACAAGTCTTCCTTTGTTCCAATTGCGGTCTTCCATTCATCTCCTTCCCTTGATCCTGATCTGATGATGCCACTCTTGAGGTCTATCTTGGAAAGGTATCGCACACCACTCGAGCAATCAATTAGGTTGTCCATGTGCAATAGTGGGAAGTTGTACTTGATGGTGATCTTTGTAATGATCCTAGGGCATTGTCTAAACTGAACTATTTCTGAATTTACTTTCAAACAACAATTCATTCAATACCAATGTAAAATTCCAGAACATTGACATATACTGAGCTACCTCTGAATTTACTTCCAAACATTTAATTAATTCATTCCTCATATAACCAGATAATGACATAACAATTTACAGTTCAAGGGATTGTATGAGAATGCAATCAGAATGCTTCCATTAAAAGAAACCCAACTCAGAAACTGCTGATTACAATTTCAGACCAGATGATATACTGTATACACTATACATATACTGACCACTGGTCTTGATAATGGGTGATGACAGTCAGATCTAATTGCCTTCTACTTGAGCTTATTTGCAATGATTCTTGCTGGTTGTCTTGAGTCCATTCCCCTGAGTGGATCAATGCTTAGATGGCTGTGCTGGTATAAAGGAGCGTTGAAGGATGATAGTATTGATCAGCGTCAATTCTTGTGTTGGAAACAGGATCCCTTTCCTCCAGTGATCTATGCTGGGTGCATTTAGCTGGGTGTGAGATAGTTGCCACCCTTTTCTTAATTGTGTTGGCTGGTAACCTCTATCTTTCACCCATATACTAGTGATCCTCGCTAATTGTAAAAGGTGTGAATTAATGCCGATGTGGTTGGAGTAAATAGGTCATCACCTGATAATTAATTAATCATTAATTAATAATTAGATACCTTTTACTTTAATGACTTAAGCTAAACATAGGAATTGCTTTTCTATTATTAGTTGAGCTATATTTAGAGCATGCTATCTCATTGCATTAGATGATGACACTTGTGTCAATCTAATCAAACCCTCTTCTAGGGTTCTTTTTGCTTTTATAAGCATTCACCTTTCATTGTATTCTATCATTTAGGTTATTGCATCAATGCAATTTCTCAGGTTGTTGAGCACATCTTCTTGCTTTGATCTCTCATTTGTGATATAATAATAGCTTGCAGGTGACTTTTGAGAGCTGTGGGGTTCAATCATCAACTTAAAAATGGTATCACAACTCCAGATCTGCAGCTTCCTATTCAAAATTTGAGGGTTCGGGCTTTGAGCAAATTTTTGGTGCATCCTAGAGCAAAATGGACCTCGCCATTGCATCTGGAGTGGCCAATAACCTAAGAATTGACCTTTGTTTCGCTAAAATTTGAGACTTCGAATTTTTGGGTGATTTTTTGGTGGGCACAATTTTTTAGGCTGATAAATTTCATACAATTGTATGGAATCCGTACGGTTGTATGGATTTGTACAGTGTCTTATAGGCCGTATGTAGCTATACTAGTCGCTTCAAACCTGTACGCACAAGAAAAATATGGCAAATAAAATTAAACAGTGGCGGGTAAAATTGTTTTTCGGTGATTTGTTTAAAAAAAGCGGTGCAACATCTTTCAAGAATATTCCTTGTTTTACACACTTGTCGCCCCTTCGTGGCTCAACCTCTGCCCACTTGTTGCTTGTTTGGTGGCGCCCTCCAGCCACATCGCTTTGCACCCCAACACTTGCCCCATCACGTTTGTGACTAGGGGCTAGGGCCCAGTCCCTAAGCACCTAGTGCGACCCCTTGGTCGGCCATAGGACCAGGGGTTGTTTTTTAGCCCTCGGTTTGGTTTCAAGGGAAAATTGGACAACTTTAAGTAAATCGGGTGTAACTTGGGCATCTTGACTCTGTTTTTTGCGATTCATATATCGTTGGAAAGGTGGTTCCGAGCCCAATCCAATGGTGGTAGGTGATTTTTCCAAATTTTGCTTCTGATTTATTCTACAGGTCTCTAAAGTCAGATCAATTTGTTTTTGCTTAGGAGGTCATAATGTTTGACTTGACTATTGAATTTTCATGATTCTTGCAGCATTGAAAAGTTAATTCAGTCCTCTTCACAGATCTTAGGCCTATTTTTCCATAAATTTAACTAAGTATTTGTTATTTCAATTAGATCTTAGATTTTCCTTTTTTGGTTCTTTTCTTGGAAAACATGCAAATGGATCAAATTTTTTGGGATTAAATGGAATTTTATTGCATTGAGGGAGTATATACTGTTGTATTAGTTCATTTCTATACTTTTTCATCATGGATCCAACACATATCGCTCCGCTCACTTCATACGACTACTATGGTTGGAAAAACCAAATGGAGATACATCTAAAGAAATCAAGGTTATACGGAGTGACCATGGGTACAAAACTTGAACCTACAGGAGCTACAGAGAAGAGAAAGTGGTTTAACAAGTGTGATGAGGCTTTTGGGACACTATGCATGTCTATGTCTCTTGATCTTTTCTTTCATGTTGAATCTTGCACCACACCTAATCAAATTTGGACTCAATTGGAGTCTTTGTTTGGGAAGTAGGATGCTTTGAGATGATTTCAGTTGGAGAATGAGCTTATCGGTTTGACTCCTCAAGATTTTGATAGCATCCAGGACTTCTTCACCAAACTCAAGCCTCTCAAATTGCAGTTGACATAGTGTGGTATTGAGAAAGAGGACACTCAATTGATTCTTTCCATTCTTGCCAAACTTGGTTTTGATTAGTCGGTTTTTGTTTCTACCTTTTATGCCACTAGAGATGGACTTGGTTCTAGATTCACTATGCCTTCACTTGATGATTTTGCTACATCACTCACTTGGGAGAAAGCAAAGTTGGTTTAGATGGGTTCATTGAAGTCTTTCGAGTCACAAGCTCTTTTTGCATCACTTGGCACTAGAGATCCGAAGGCTTCAAATGGAAAAGGCAACAAACAAAAACAAAAGGATTCCAAGTCACATGAGCAAGCCAAGGAATCACATTCATAGGATACCTTAGATTCTTCTTCCTCTTCTAAGGGGGACTCATCTAAGAAGGATCAACCAAAATGTGCATATTGCACAAAGACATGACATGATGAGCATCAGTGTTATGCAAAGCAGATTGATGAGTTGAAGCATCTTCTATATAAGAATCATATTTAGTTGTCTTCATCATCTTCTTCCACTTTAGAACCTTCACAATTAGGGTTAGCCACCATGGCACATGGAGTAGACAAGATGAAAGGCCATACTCTCTTTGCATCCACCAATCTTTAGTCCAACAAATGGCTTCTTGATTTAGGAGCTTCGCATCACATGGCTTCATCTTCGGGTATGCTCTCTTCATATGAGCCTTGCACATTACCACATATTTTGATGGAGAATAACACTTATATGAGTGCTATTGGGAAAGGATCCATAGAGGTTGATGATGGCACATTTCATGATGTACTTTGTCCCCTTCATTATCTTCCAATCTCCTTTCCAACTATCAGATTGCACACAGTGGGGTAGGTAAGACCATAGTTGGAAAACTCGGACTCGCCGTGGACTTGGCAGCCCAAAAATATGATTCGAACTCGTGACTTAGCACGGACTCGGGGAAAAACTAGGCTAGGACTCGACAAAAAAAAACTGTAGTTTTACAAAAAAAAAGAACAAATTAATGCATTTAGAGAACATAAGAGACACTCATAATTCAAAGATTACACATGTCATATGTGTTAATGTTATGGCAGCTTTGGGTTCATCCTTCCAGCCACGAATGAAGACATAAATCAATATAGCCTATCGGCTATTTATTTATATGTGATATTTAATGTGAAGGGTGCTTCACTTGGCAACAATATAATTTCTAAAAGGGCCGACCTTCCTTGTAATTCGCATCTTTTATTTTGTAATTATATTTTTGTATTATGGCCGACTTTACTCTTGAAGAGGTGTGACCTCTCTCATACAATGTATAAATACAAGTTCACATTCCATCCATTAGATATCAAGCAAGTCAAGTTCGGTTCATTCAAGTGCAAATTTCATCAAGAGCAGATTGCGAATTTATTCAAGGGCAGAGTTAGACATTAAGGAGGTGCAGATTATTATCTGCCATTGCATCTTGTGTAGGTGCTGAAGATTGGCCTTGTGATTGGCCTCATTGTAAAGAGAATTGTTGCCACTATTTATATATAAGAGAGATCTTTGTTGCTAGGTTTTTCTCCCTCAAAAGGAGGGTTTTCCCAGGGTATCTGCTGTGTTGCTGTGTCTGATTTTGAATCAATTTTCTGTGCATTAATCTGTTCATTAAATTTTACAATATGATCATCAAACACTCAATAATTGAAATTTAATCATTCATAGTCATCAAATACTCATAGTTTCAATGTATAACAGCATCATAAGTTAATAAATGTTTATATATAATCATGTCAAAAAGAGGAAAACATTAACAACCACATGTAATCTACATCTTCCTCTTTCCCCTCCCAATGGTACTCAATTTTGAAGGTCTAGAACTAGAAGGTGCCCGTGCTATAGTATCCAAACGAGGACTAGGAGATTGAGCAGTGGTTTCTTGATATTCAAATATGTCTTCATCCTCCTCCATGGCATCCAATCTTGCTGCTTCTTCTTCTTCTGCTGCTGCTCTCTCTAATTCAGCAAGATCCTCATCAGTAAGGAAGACATTAGCCTCATCATTTTGTTCATCAATAGTCCATTCACCATATGGATCAATGTCATCCAAGTCGATGGACTCGTGTGAAACACCCTCCACCTTTCTAGTTCGAAGGCGAAGGTTGTACCGAACAAAAACTAAATCATTTAGGTGTTGTTGAGTCAACCTGTTTCTCTTCTTTGTGTGAATGTTCTCAAATAAACTCTAATTGCGTTCACACCCAGAAGCATTGCATGGCTGCGACAAGACACGTATGGCTAGCTTTTGAAGATTTGGGGTGCTAGCACCATAGTTCTCCCACCATAGATCTACAAAAACATGTTTAAAAAATATAAGTATTAAGAAATAAGAATAAAGTAAAAAATCTATATGTAAGAAACAAGTTTCTAATTTCATTTTTTACCTGGTTGTTGTTTTCCTCTCCTTTCAATTGCTTGTTGGGAGGAAAAGAGTCTCCCCTTTGCACCCTTGTAGACCTTGAATAGATAAAAGAAAAAGCAAATCAAATATAGAAAATTCATAGATAGTTAAGGCTCAACATTGCAAATTCATAAATAAGATGTAAAAAATCTTACCTCTAACTCATCAAGCACCTTAGCTCTCAGCTCACGATTAGGCACCATCCTATCAATGCATGTGACAAGACCTTCCATGACCTCCTCATCCGCCTTAAATGTGTCTGAGAAGTAGAACTTTGGATTCAAGAAGTTGGCAAAGGCATGAATCGGCTGGTGGAGTTGGTTTGTCCATCTCCGATCAATGATGTGCCATATGATTTCATATTTCCTTCTGTTGCCGCCATAGTAATGTTATATGGCCTCATAGATGAAACCCATTGGCATGCCCTCACCATCCACCATACGAAGAATCCTCACCAAAGGTTTTGTCACCTAAAAAAATGAAAACAAATGTTAAATTATAACAAAATTAACCCCTCAAAAAATAAAAAACAGCAAATAGATTATCATGTATAATTTTTTTTTTTTTGTGATTGCTACTTAACCCCATCAACTCCTCTCCATTTTTGATGAATGTCTCATCAAAAACTATGGCAACAATCCTCTCACCTTCAGGTCTAGTGGAAAATGAGGACTCCTTCCAAGCATCGGACACAAACATTTGCTTGAGATGACCAATGGCACCAAGAATGCTTTGCAATGTGAGGAAGTGGCTAGCAAATCATGTCACTCCAGGTCGCACAAGGTCCTTGCCATTTGTGAATTTCCTCATCAAAGAAAGCACCCAAGTATGGTTGTAGATAAATTTTGTAACACTTTTTGCATCTTCAACCACACTTTTGACCCATGAAATCTTCCCAATGTCCTCTAGCAATAGGTCCAAGCAATGTGCAACACACGGAGACCATGCAATTGTGGGATACCTCTTCATAAACAGTCTACCTACAGCTACATATGCAGCTGCGTTGTCCGTGATAATTTGGACAACATTATCAACTCCAAACTCTTGGACCACCCCATCTAATAGATTGCATAAAGTCTCAGCATTTGTGACTTCATGGGAGGCATCTATTGATTTTAGGAACACCAATCCACCATTAGAGGCCACTAAAAAGTTTAGGAGAGTTCTATTTCAACCACACTTTTGACCCCTAAATCTTCCCAATGTCCTCTAGCAATAGGTCCAAGCAATGTGCAGCACACGGAGACCACGCAATTGTGGGATACCTCTCCATAAGTAGTCTACCTACAGCTACATATGCAACTACATTGTCCGTGATAATTTGGACAACATTATCAACTCCAACCTCTTGGACCACCCCATCTAATAGATTGCATAAAGTCTCAGCATTTGTGACTTCATGGGAGGCATCTATTGATTTTAGGAACACCAATCCACCATTAGAGGCCGCTAAAAAGTTTAGGAGAGTTCTATTTCGTCCATCTGTCTACCCATTAGATAAAATGCTGCAACCTTTTCTTCGCCAAAATTTTTTTTGCTCATCAACCACAAGCCGTGTATTCTTTACAACTTTCTCTAGCAATGGCCCACTCAAATCTTTAGCTGATGGGGTCTTAAACCCCTTTCTTGCAACTATAAGGGCATTCACCAAACCTTCCCAATATAGGCTGCTTGCCACATTGAAAGGTAGATT